>OZ024938.1:72136938-72539352 GCA_964017235.1 Sabellastarte sp. h YS-2021
ATATTGGCTTAGTGAGACTGTGGCCATTTCAAATAAAATGCACATTCAAACTCCAAACTCACCTCTGTATGATGTTCCATCTGTTTCATATTGTCACCTTTGATCTCTGAAAATATTCCACACCAACAGCTCAGAAAAACTAATACATGTAATGGCATGCCCACAACAGATATTTAACAATATATGCCTTGGTCAAAAAGGGTAACGACATATGGATATTCATAATTTGTTTATTTATTTGGGGTTTTATGTCACTTTCAACACTGTACAGGTCATATCACGACGGGTAGTTAGAAGAGCAGAGGAAACCAGTACATAGAGTTTGTTAGGGTTCTGTACTGTAAACTGCCGACCAACGGCAAGTGACTACCAGCTTTCCCACTTGAGGCTGTGACGGGGATCGAACCCTGGCCTCAGAGGTGGGAGGTGAGAGTGTTACCACTCTGCCACCATGGCCCCGGATATTCATAAATTCATAGACATAATTGTAGAGACAGCAGATAACATCAGGTGTTTAAAGAGACATTTGGCAGACATGTGTAAAACCATATAGAACACTCACAAACACAAACAGGCTGACTCCAGGGTAAACAGCTGCCCATTATCTTTATAATAATGTCTCAACTACCAAAATTAACAGAGATAGGGAAACCTTTTCATACAATGGCCAGTGTTTCTTGAAATTTTACAAGATAATGACAAATCTCAGTGTTCTGTTACTGATGTCGCCTGAAAGGGACCTTCTAGGCCAGTTGCATTGTAAGGGTTATTCGTGTACGGGCCTCACTCTGGGGTGACTTAAAGGTTGTTTACTAGCACACAGCCAAAGAATTGTTCCTGCGTTTCCCACCTTTTCTGACTTAATCTTTGCTTTATGCACCCCTTTGGATTTATCATTTGAACAAGCAAGAGCATTCTATCTCTCATAAACATAAATTGGGCTTTTTATTGGGGTGATCCACAAACAAGGTTTTTTTTATGTAATATGCAAGTTGATACTTACATTACTTACATTTGTCATATTTTATCTATAACATGTTTTTGTTGGACTGAGTTGTCTCATAGGTGTTTTGATCTGTTGCCAAGCTTGGTCGTATTAAATTATACTTGAAAATTCTCTTTCCAATATATTTAATCTTGAGTTGTACATACTTAGCTAACGTTAAAAAACTGCACACATCAGATCAGACATTTACTGTTATCTTTGCCCTGCAGTAACTTCCTGCCTCCCCCATGCGGAGTTTTACCATTGCACCACACAAAGGGATGGTGATAAATCATAGTCCCATCAACTCAGCTTATCCCTGCCACTCTTTCCAGAATATGGAGTTCTCCTTTGGTCAACCAGAGCTGGATCGGTATTAAGTGGTATTTTGAAATTATTTATTTAATATTTATTCAATATATGTACCCATGTACTTGTATATTGCAAGAAAGAAGTCTCTCACTCTAATGTGTACACCAGAGATATCCTCTACCTAGGAGGTTATGTTTTCGCCTGGGTTTGTTGGTGGGTTTGTGAGTGTGTATTTGTGAACAGGATAACTAAAAAATTATGGATGGATTTTGATGAAATTTTTAGGATATGTCTGAAAAGGTAAAAGGAAGAAATAATTAAATTTGGGGAGTGATTCGGATCACTATCTGTATCTTCTGGTTCCATGAAATGTTATTTTTAAAGACAGATAACTCAAAAAGTTATGGATGGATTTTGGTGAAATTTTCAGGAAATGTTCTAAATGGGACAAGGAACAATTGATTAGATTTTGGGAGTGATCTGGGTTTCTGTTTGAATCATCTGGATCCAGGCTTTTTTAAAGGAAGTTATAGCCAGATAATTTTTAGGGAGGAATTTTGATGATAATGTTGTAGCTACCGCCCGGGAGTTTCGTCCGGAAAGCCGTACGCCTGCCGAGTGAGTTTTAGCATCTCCCCACTGGAAGTGCTTGTAACAGGAAATGAACCAAAAGACTAGGCAGTTATCTGTGCATATCCAAAGGAACAACACCTAAAAGCAATCCTACAGCATCACTACAGATAACTACTGGTGAGTCTGGTATTTTACAATACTGGTACCAGAAGTGTGTGATTTTATCACCCACTACATTCTGGTATTGGTTTTGTGGTTATTTCTGTTTATTTATGATGATTCTTTAATTTTCGTTCACCATGTGAATTTGAACTTTGTTTGAATTTGCTTGGTGTTTTGTGGTGAATAAAACAGGTATTTCTTCGATTCATTGTTATTTTTTACTTTGTTTGTCTATAATATGCTGTAATTTAGTGTTCTGAAATTCACCTATCGGCAATTCTTAGCGTGAATTATCGGCAATTCTTAGCGTGAATTATCGGCAATTCTTAGCGTGAATTTTCGTTTTTGTAGTGTGTTAATCGGCGATCTTAGCGTGATTTCCGGTAAACTTCTATAAAATATACACTATTTTACTTCATATTTGTAGGTATTTTGTTTTAAATTATTGTCACAAATATATTTGCTGTAAAACAGTGTACGGTTTCGGTACTCATATTTGTGTGTGTGTGGCAGTATAAATTTCGTTTTTCTACTGCTCTTTATTGCTTTTCTTGTATTATTTGTCATTTCATCGATTTGGTTGTCAGTTGTTTGTTACAACTCTGTGAGTGTATCGATCGATTGGGTACTTTTTGCTTGCAAATAATTGGTCGGTCGTCGGCACCGTTATTTGGTAAATAAAATACCTGTATTGTTCCACACAACTGTATTTTTCCAAAGCAAAGTAGTGTTATTGGTACTGTGTATGTAGTACATTTTTTCTAGTGTATTTATAGTGGTTCTTTTATGGAAATTTGAAGTAAATATAGTATTTTTAACAGTAATTGTAGTAAAATATTTGTCTTTAGAGTAAATTAGTAGCACATTTGCAAGTAAATTTAATTTTCTGTTGGTAGTATTTTGTGGTAATTTTCTAGTGATTTGAATTAAATTTTGAATAGTATTCTGAATATTATTTTAAATTATTTGTATATTGAACTTTGAAAGAAATTGCCCTTACTAACCGTAGTTAAGACCCATTATTTTTCATTTAGTTGCATGATTATATGTTGTAGTAGTTAAAATTTGTAGTCAAATTTTTATTGCGAAGATTTTTCAATAGGGAAAAAAAAAAAAACAACCTTTTTTATTGCATTACAATAATCTAATCTTTTATTGCGTAAAAATTTATTTAACCTTGTTTAAAATTTATTGAGGTTCAATAACAAAATTACATTCAATCTGAATTAGGTAGAACTGTGAATTTGATGTTTTTTTTGGTTTTAGAAAAAAAAATTAAAGTAGTGTATTTTCTTTAAAAGTGTAAATTTTTGGACAGTATTTCAAATTTTCTTCATTTCATCTGTACCTTTTGTGATTTTTGCTAAATAACTTTTGCTTTGTCTTGCAAGTTATTTATTGTACTTTGACCTATATCTTTGCATTGTCGTGCAGATTGGGTTTGATTTAATTCGGTTTAACTTTGCTCCGCCTTGCAAGTTAGATTATCGGATTTGTGTGTTATTTGTGTACAATTTCATTAATTGACTTGGCATTGTTTTGCTAGTTGGTTATTGAATTTGTCAGTTTGTTGTTTGTCAGGTTTTTTGTTGGTTGAATTGAGTAAATTCACTTAAAAAAAACAAACAAAAAAACTGGAAATGGCTACAGGTGGGAAAAAACCAGTCCACATTGCAGATGTAACCAAGGCTGATTTATTGTCAATAAAAAGCATTGGTGAAGCAAAGGCAGACAGGATATTGAACCTGAGGGAAGAAAATGGTGGTACGCTGACCTTGCATGATCTACAGAAGTCAAAAGTTGTCAGCAATTCAGTGATCAAGAAACTCCAACACTCAGGTTTCATCATATTCAGTGACAAAAATGTGTCGCCTGATAACAAGGTTTGCTCCAGGCAGGAACACCTTGTAGTTCAGGTTGGCGCGGAAGATTCCCGTGAGGTGGAGGAGATGGACGATGAAGATTCGGATGACCAGTATGCTTTCCCTGACAAAGAATCTTTGCATTTGTCGGGAACATCAACTGATCAGCAGAAGTTGCAGTTGCCAAAAGTAGAGTTGTCGGGCTCATCCTATCAGGTTTTTCCCAGTCAGGGAACTGCAGGACTTGAACCCGAGACTTTGGACTCTATTCCAATACTTACTGGAAAGCCAGGACTTGATGATATTTGGTCAGTTCTGATCGCAATCAAGGGAAACACATCAGAAACAGAGAAGTCTGTGAAGAAATTGGAATCTACCCAGGTTGATACCAGCAACAAAGTGACAAAGTTGTTCCGCACAGTGGAAGAATTGAACCGTTCAGTTCATTCAACCCGTACGGCTCAACTTGAGCTTAAGTCCAGAGTAGATGGCCTGGATCAGAGAGTGACTGATGTCGAGGAGAAACATCAAAAACTTGACAGAGTGGGAAGTGACACCGCAATGTTGAAGAGTGATGTGTCCGGTTTGACGTCTTCTCAGCAGGAAGTGATGTTCAACTGCTATAGGGATGTCTCGAACCTTAGTCAGCAGTTACAGTCCAAGATGCAAGAAACAAAGTCTAGGTTTTCAAGACTTGATTCTCGCTTGGATCGACAAGTTGAAGAGTACGACCAGCAGAAAACTGAGTTTTCTTCCTTGAAGTTCGGGGTGACACAACATCAAGTGATGTTGGACCGGGAACTGGAGTCGGTCAAAGAAACTCAGAGGTCCCAAGAGGAAGCGATAACTTCTCTCCAACAACTTGAGATTGCGGAGAACCAACGTCAACAAGAAGTCTCTTTGCTGCATCAAGATCTAGATGGTCTAGCTCAACAGGTGCAGGTTGTCAAAGAGGAAGTACAGAACCTTAAGCATGCTCCCTGTGACCACAACCCTTCGATCAGTAAACATCGAACTGGTGTGGAGCAGGATGTAGCTTTTCAAGCTTTACAGAAGGACTTGGAAACTTCCTTTACAGAGTTATCCAAGCTTGTGACCGAAAATGAAGCTGCATTACAGAAGCATGAACAGATCTTAGTTCAGCAAAAGCAACAACTGGAAGGTGTGGCTGATGAGAATTGTCTTGTTGACATTGAAAAAGCTTTCGAGCGAAATGTCAATGTCCAAAGCAAGATATTTGAAGCCAAGCGTAAGCCTACATTGGAGAAAGTGAACCGCCAGCTCAGAACCATGCGAGATACATTTAATTTGGAATATGAGCTTCCGTCCAATTTACCAGGTCTTCAGTGGACAGGATTGGACTTGAGGCCAGTTTCAGAATTTAATTACCCAGGGTCTTCAGAAGAACAAACTATTGCGAAGGTTCCTCAGAAGCAGGTCAGGATGTCTCAGCCGTTGTATACTCCTGTACCTAGCTATCTTAGGACAACTAGTAGATGTTCAACACCAAGGATTGAAGATCAGGATGAGTGTATTCAGCGTGTATCAGCTGCTATTCGTGAAAAAAGCCCAAACGGGGTTTACAACAACAAGACACCACGTGTCAGTGTAGTCAGTCAGGTGAATGACAATGTCCATGTCTCATCTGACAGCTCTGAAGATGAAGTTCAGAAGAAAACCGTGACCCATAAAGACAAGACGAAGAGCAAGATTCACGTACCAAAGCTGTCCTTTGAAGGTGAACATTGGAATGGATACATTTCTCAGTTTGAGCTTGTGGCTAAGACCTTAGCCTGGACCGAGTCTGAGAAGATCCATAACTTTGCCATGTCCCTGAAGAAAGGAGCAGCAGAGTATTATGGAATCCTGCCAAACCGTAAAGAATCGGACTTTGATTGGCTGAAGAAGAGATTCCAGGATCACTTTGGGAAGACAGAATCCCCAGCTGCCTTAAGATGGGAACTTTTACAAACTGAACAGCGTGAGGATGAAAATCTTGAAAAGTACTTGGCCAGAATGCAAGGAATGATAGTCTCCCTATTCCCAGATGAGCAGAAGCAAGAGGCATGCAGTCCATTTTTCGTGGATGCTTTCATGAAGGGCTGCCGTGACAAAGCAGCAGTGCTTGCAGCTGCTGGTAAACATCCCACCACCCTTGAAGATGCTTATAAATTTGTTCAGGATGCTATGCAACTACGCAAAGCTATCCTTGGGAAGAAGGCTTCTGCGAGGAGAGTCAAATATGTTGAGTCTGACTCGTCAAGTCCCTCAACTGATTCTGATACTTCTACCACATCAGAAGAAACTGTGGCTAAGTCATTACAAGCCCGGGGCCATACATCTAGAAGAGATGGTCGTCACCACAAGAAGTTTCACCAAGTCATCTCGGGTCTACACAAAGTGTTAAAAGACAATAAAAACAGACAGGATGTACTGAGATGCTATAACTGTGGTGAACCAGGACATTTTGCACAAGATTGTCCCAGGAGGCGATTTGATGGTTACGACAGAAAACAATGGTCATCAACCAGGAGCGATCAACCCAACTGGAGAGATCATCAGGGTTATGACCCAACATGGAACTTACCTGGTTATCAGCATAATGGTCCCAGACGTGATAGGTACACACCACCGGGTACCCCTGAAAGGTTTCCTTCATCCAGTCAAGGATATCAGAGGAATACCTATGGCAGTCCCCGTTCTGGACAGTACCATCCATCACAATACAGAGACTACAGGAGAAGTCCACAGCGGAGTGATGATTCAAACTGGAGGACCAGCCCAAGAAGGGATAACCAACGCTACCATAGTCCACCACCACCACCTAGGACTACACAGGGTTTTAAAGGTAGTTCTGACTCCACCATGCGACCTAGCTCCATGGGTGAGAAGTCCAACGTAACCTTTTCTGACTCTGTAAAGTCTTTAAACTAACAGGGAGGGGTAATTCACCCGTTGCCCCGTCCCTCAACATGAATAATTGGGTGGATCACAAGACATGTAAGAGAGTTTGGTGTAGAAAAACACGAGAAAGTAACAAGGATAACCTTAGCGCTGTAGTAGGTTGCACTGTTCAAGGTGTTAAAACCAAAGCACTACTAGATACCGGCGCTCAGATTTCCTTGATGAGTAGTAAACTATTTGAACAGATTGAAAACAAACCTGATTTAAAGGGAATGCTTAAATTGGAAGGAATTATTCAAGATGTGAAAATTGATGCAAAACTGTGCGAGGGAGTAAAAGTCTCCTTCAGTGAGTCGCAATCATTCACATGGAAATTCTATGTCGCTAATATAGCTGAACCTTTAATTATTGGTTTAGATTTTCTTTGTCATTTCAAAGCTGTTTTGAATTTGGATAAAGGTACTCTCATGTTGAATAGGTATTCACTGAGGTTGAATCAATTCAAAACTAGCGAGGGGAATCAATACTCTTGTGTCCCAGTTATTGCCCATGAAAAATTGTTCCTACCACCTACCAGTGTTTTAAGAACTAGTGCTCGGTTAGCAAAAACTTTGTCCGGTGAATTAGTTATTTCACCATCCGGTAAAAACAAAGGTGTTTTGCTACCTAACACTATTGTTCAGGCAGCGGAAATGGTCCCAATTCAATTAGTCAATGACACAGACGTTCCAATTCTAATTCATGTTGGTCATGTGTTAGGATATGCAATGGAATGTGACGTTGTTTTGACTGAGAATTCCAAAAAGATCGACACTGGCAGTCTTGAAAAACATTCAAGCGATCTTGAGAAACCTTCTACCAGTCTTGAACTTCATACTAGTCTTCCAGATCATCTTGAAGGATTGTTCCAGCGTTCCAAGAAGTTCTTGAATGAAGAGGAAGCAACCATCTTGAGATCTTTACTACTGAAGTATCAGGATATATTTTCCAAGGGGAGTCATGATATAGGATGTTTCAAAGAAATTAAACATACAATAGACACTGGTACAGAACGACCAGTTAAACATCCTATGCGTCGAACACCAATGGGTTTTGAAGGTGAAGAAGAGGAGAACCTGAAGCAGATGTTGGATATCGGGGTGATCTCAGAGTCTTCCTCAGACTGGGCCTCTGCACCAGTTCTTGTGAGGAAGAGAGATGGCTCTGTCCGATACTGTGTGGATTACCGTTCTTTGAATGCCAAAACAGTCAAAGACTTATTTCCATTACCATCCATATCACAATGTTTGGATCAGCTATCTGGTAATAGATACTTTTCCACACTTGATATGGCGAGTGGTTATTGGCAAATAGAAATTGATGAAAAAGATCAGCACAAAACAGCCTTTATTACCAAGTATGGACTATTTGAACACAAACGGATGGCGTTTGGGCTTTGTAATGCTCCCGCCACATTCCAAAGAGTGATTCAATTTGTCCTAAGAGGGTTAACATGGACCAAAACCTGAATTACAGCCCAGCAGAAGTGGTCGTGAAAGGAGGAGACCGCGTCATTTGCAGGACTATATTTAAGTAGTTAAGACTTAGATAAGATGATTCGTTGAAATTTCCTAGTCAAGTGCATGAGGGTTTGGTGTTAGCATGACTAGTCAAGTCCCTAACATCAGTGTCTCGTATTTCTGTTGGGAAGTCACAAATATTGATTATCTACTCTTCTTACTACAGGTGTTGCTATGGAAAAATCAAAGAAAAATTCACATTCTCCAGCTAAGGAGTCCAGACAGAATCGTGCATCGCATCAACGAAGATCACAGTCAAGATCCCGTCCCTCAGAATCACATAGATCACGTGCATCTCGTCATAGATCACGTTCAAGATCTCGTCATTCTAGAGGATCTTACAGGGAAGACCGTGATAGGTCTCGTTATACCAGTGCCTATAGCACTCGCACCTACACCTCACGAGCACGTGAACATTCTCCAAGAAGATATTCTTCCCGCAGATCTCAGAATGAGCAAGTTACAAACATGTTGAAAGAGCTCTACCAATTTGTGGATTTCAACCGTATCCGCGATATTGTTGAACGTACAGCATCGGAAATGAAATCCCACAATCAAGGTCTGCTTATGGAAACAAGTAGCAGGAGAGTCAGAGAGATGTTGGCAGAAGCATCAGGTTTTCCGAGTTTTTCCTCGAGCTCAGCGTCAGAGGTCACTCCAACAACTAGGACATCTTCATCTGTCAGTTTCCACACCCCCATTGCTACTGTGTCTTCGGTTGTCTCCCAACCAACTGTGTCCAAGACTACTGTGTCTTCGGTTATCTGCAGGCCAACCACGTCCAAGACCACTATGTCTTCGGTTGTTTCTGAACCAACTCCGTCCAAGACCAGGACAGTGAAGGTAAAGGACTCCAACAATAATGACACCTCATTAAAAAGGCCATCATCTGAATCCTTGGAGGTAGTGGTTATAAAGAAGAAACCAAGGAGGCCAGTTTGCTACATGATAGACTGCGGCCAGGCCATACCCAGCCTTAAGAAGCATGTAGTGGGCAAGCATCTATCCTTAGCTTTTGCCACTTGGAAAAGCATGTCACGTGACAAGCGTTTCACTAGTTACAGTGATTCCTTGGCAGCTGTAGAAAAGGTCCTTGGATTAACAACCCACGATGAATTGCTCAGCACAGTTCTTGAAAAGAAGTGGTATCCCGTGGACACAAGGTTTACCCTAGGTGAGGAGGATGCCCAAATCATCAAGGAGTATCACCAGTGGTTGTCCGGGGAAACTTTGGCATCTGTACCATCCATCGATCCGCCCAATTGTGTCGCCGTGTTGACTCACTGGAGAGTGTTTTCAACTGTTATCAATTGTGTCGGGGAGAAGGTGACACTGCCAGAACCTACAGATGTCAGTGCTGAGGAAAAGGTCTCATCGCCAAAGGATAGCAGTGTGAAACAGCAGGAAGAGGAAATGGAGGTGGAATCATGTAATCAGCCAGAATCTGGGAAGTTAGCAAGTAGTCTTGCTCTCTCAGAGGAGGCTGCATCATCTGTTCCCTGTAGTCAGTCAGAATCTGGGAAGTTAGCAAGTAGTCTTGCTCTCTCAGAGGAAGCTGCACTACTGGATTCACCTGTTGAGGAAGCCAGAAGCGTCGGATCATCCATTCTAGGAAGTCCACCAAAGGAGGAGGCAATCCAGGATGTCGGCGTACCATACGACTATGCGACCTGGAAGAAGAGGAAAGAAGTTTTCTTGAAGGCCAAAAGTTCAGATAGAGTTAGTTTCATCGACTCTCACATGCACTTGGACAAGCTTCAAAGGGCTAGCAGATGTCAGGACATCGATGATATCCTTGACAGGGGGCCAATGCCAGCGACTCCAGTGTATTTACAGGCCGTTGTCGCTAATTTCTGAAAATTGAAACTTCGTCAAATGTGGAAGAGGGATTCCAGGATATTTCATTCCCACGGAATTCACCCAAAGTTTGCTCACACCGCCTCTGCCCAGGATTTTACTGATGTGAGGAGTGCCATCATCAAGGATCCACGTTGTGTTGGTATTGGTGAGTTTGGCTTTGACTACTCCGCGCATTTCAGTTCCTACAAGAAACAGCAAATTACACTGTGCAGGAAATTCCTACAGCTGTTTGTCAAGGAGGAATTGTCAGCAAGGTCTTGGTCATCCACTGTCGGGACAAGAAGGGGAGCATGGAAGCATCAGAAACCTGTTTAAAAATCTTTGGTGAGGAGTTGCCAACCTTTGACAGGGATGTGATGAAGATCCACCATCACTGTTTCAACGGGGGAATTACTCAACTTCGTAATTGGCTTGCGTGTTTTCCGAGGATGATGTTTGGGTTCACTGCCCTCCTGCTGCGTCAGGACCGTCACCCTGAACTGGAGAAGGTCGTACAGCGCCTGGAGTTGGACCAAATCCTCTTGGAAACAGACTCGCCTTACATTACAGCCCCTGTCCACAGTAAGTGTAATTACAACTCTCCTTATGGTTTAGAAGAAGTGGCTCGCCGGGTGGCGCAATTGAAAGACACAACTGTGAAAGAGGTGTTACATGTGACCAGCCGGAACGCCAAGGACCTGTACGGTCTCAAATAAGAGTGTACACCTGGATACGTTAACATTGTTTTGCATTGTAAGTGAACTGTTGTGTGTTTCTAAAAGAACCTATTAACATTGTTCTATGTCATGAACTGTTATGGAAGAATCATCAACATTGTTCCAAGCGTTTTACTGCTACGTATCTTTCAAAATGGAGAGATGATCAACATTGTTCTACATATCCAAGAACTGTGGTCAATCAAAAATGAGAATGTTCACGTGCTCAAATTTCTCAAAGCAGAGGGATTATCAACATTGTTCTACCAGTTTGAGAACTGTTGCGGAATCTCAAAAGAAAACAGAGGGATTACCAACATTGTTCTACAAGTTCAGAACCGTTGTGTGCACGATCAAAACCCTGGTCTGTCTACTACTATCACGGCCAACCACAGATATCTGAGGGTCCTGTTCTCAACAAAACAGGGGGGAATGTTGTAGCTACCGCCCGGGAGTTTCGTCCGGAAAGCCGTACGCCTGCCGAGTGAGTTTTAGCATCTCCCCACTGGAAGTGCTTGTAACAGGAAATGAACCAAAAGACTAGGCAGTTATCTGTGCATATCCAAAGGAACAACACCTAAAAGCAATCCTACAGCATCACTACAGATAACTACTGGTGAGTCTGGTATTTTACAATAATAATGCAGGAATTGAGCTCCTTTGGCGAAGGTCTGCACTCTGCGATTGTTCTTGTTCATACATGTAATTTAAAATGATTTAGTTGGTTAGTATTATCAATGATATATGGTCTTCTTTACTTGAGCTGCTGCTTACTGCTAGCTGTATGCCTGATGCTGTGTTTCCTAGTGCCTGACCTGTGAATGTAAGTACTGATAAATAGACTATCAATGTTTGATGTTATTTCCAACAGTAAAATATGAATTTCAAACTAAAAACTTATATCTTATCTGACCTTGACTGATGGTTGTTTAGTTAAACAATAGCTTATGAAAGATATATGATTCTTAAGTTTTTGAAAATTAAAAGCTTTTTACACATGAGAACTCAATGCACTTAAATGTAAATAAGTAAAGTATTCAATCATGAAAATATATAGATATCTTTGTGACTCAGAAATACATCATCAGTGAGGGTAAAGCATCTAAAACTTTCTCAAATTATATGGAAAACGATTGTTAAGAGTCGATTGTATTAATGGCTGTTGAAAGCTGAGCCAGCATTGATGAAGCATCAACTATAAAAAGGAAATTTGAATGATACCAGTTTCCACAATTTTGGAAATAGCACCTCCAGGTTCAAATATGGATTATTAAACACAAGATCAATTAGGAATAAAACTAAAATTATTCATGAATTGGTAATTGACAAAGGCTTTGATTGCTTGGCTATTGCAGAAACATGGCTTTCATTAAGTGATACAGAGTCAGATATTGTGAAAAGTTTTACACCTGAAGTAAGCTCAATGAGTGTCAAAGAAGTTATCAGTGAGAGTAATTTTAAACTTTCGAGCATCAGGAGTTCCAATTAAATTTAAAATCTTCCTCAGTGTGTGTCACCGTGCTCTATTGACTTCCACCAAGTGCTGCAAATGGATTTACTTTTAACTTATTTGTGGATGAATTCAGTGACTGGCTTCTTTATCTAGTTCTCCTAACTCTGTCCTTATCATGGAGGATTTCAATATACATTTTGATGACGATCAAACACTGGCTTTCTCAGCCCTCTTATCCAGTGTAAATTTGCAAAAAACTGGTAAAAACTTCAACACATATTAAAGGTCACTGTTTAGACTTAATCATTCCTTGAGCAGATGACCAACTGCTTTGGCCAATATCTGTCAGCAATCCATATATTTCAGATCACCTTTTACTTTCTGGGTTCTTACTGGACAAACCAACCTGATCCGGTCATTAAGTATCTCAGATACTGTAAACTTAAAGACATATTTTTGGATGTTTTGAATAGTGATTTACAGAAATTAAGCTTTCCCACAGAATTGCTTGGTTCTATGGTACAAAGATATAATGTCAGTTTATCTGAAACCGTGCAAAATAATACTGAACTAATCGAGAAATATGTTAGAAACAGGCCTAACACAGCTTGGTTTAATAGTCATATCCGGCATGTAAAAGTCATGAAGAGGAGGTTGGAAAGAAAATACAGAAAATCAGGACTAGAAGCTGACTTGGAGAAATATAGAGAACAATGTAAAACTGTTAAGCTTCTCTTGACCAAACACAAAACAAAATTTTATTACTGCAAAATTAACCAAAGTAGGAATGATATAAAAAAGCTGTATGATTTGTCTAAAACATTACTAGGTGATGTTAAGCATCCCAAACTTCCCAAAAGTGAATCTGATCAACTATTGGCTGAGGCATTTAATAAATTCTTCATTGACAAAATTCTTACAATTAGATCAACCATCAAGAACTCTTTACCTCAGAAAGATGTTGACATCAAAGAGTACATTCAGCCAAATTTAGAAGTACTCTAAAGTCTTTCAAACTTGCGGAGGAAGATCAATCAATCAATCAGTTATCCAGGTGCTTAATCTCCATATCAACGGATTCTAAGGCACACCATCCAATCCGTAAGGCATAAATCATGAGACATTAGACATGTTCCGAGTCGTTGCCAGGGAGGCGGTCCGGTGTTCGGTAGTAAGAAGCTATGGTGGGAATGATTTCTGAAATAGGTAGGTTTTGAGTCGACTTTTGAAACTGGAGAGATTTGGAGCACTGCGTATATCATATGGAAGATCATTCCATAACTTAGGGGCATCATATGAGAAACTATTGTTAAAATGGACCTTTGATTCATGGATGGAAGGACAGTAAGAGGGAACCTGAAGGAACAAATTTTTGGGATTGGAACGTCTTGTATTCACGGCAGATTTGTACAAGGGGAGATATGGTGCAAAATACTTAGGCTGGCCAGTGGTGAGGTACTTATAGACCAAAACTAGGGTTTTGAAGATAATACGTTGTCTAACGGGTAGCCAATGGAGTGTCCTAAGGGTGGATGTAATGTGAGTGTACTTTGAAGCACCAGTGACAAACCGTGCAAGCGCATTTTGAACATATTGGAGCCTTGTAGCATTTCGGGATGACAAACTGCGAAAAAGAGAGTTGCAATAATCCAACGACTACTGACCAGAGCATTTGCAATCACCACTGATGTATCCACAGAAAGAAACCTCCTGATACGATGAAGGTCCCTGAGGCTGATAAAGCAGGATTTGATAACAGAATTTACGTGATTGGTGAAACAAAACTTTGCATCAAACAGAACACCCAGATTGCGTACAACATCTGCGGGAGAGAGGCAGTTACCCAGGATATTGACAGGTAGTGAGTCACTGAGCCATTTGTGTCTGTCTTTGGCACCGAAGACTATGAATTCTGTTTTATCAGGATTTAGCTTGAGTTTGTTTTCAGACATCCAGACCTGAATATCATTTAAACATGATTTAAGACGGTCAAAAGACTTGAGACTATCATCAGGGGATAAGTGAATGAACAACTGAGTGTTGTCCGCATAGAAGTGGTAACGGACTCCGGTATATCTTCTGATGACTTGACCAAGAGGTGTTGTGTAGAGGGAAAACAGAAGGGGACCTAAGACAGAACCTTGGGGGACTCCAAACTTCAATTTGAACAAATTCGAAAGACTAGAACCAATCTTGACTGACTGAAAACGATCCTGGAGATAGGATCTATTTTAATGCTGATCCAGCAAAACCAAATCTAGACGACAGACAGGATAGGAGTGTGTCATGATCGATAGTATCAAATGCCGCAGACAGGTCGAGTAGCACTAGTGCTGTAGGCATGAAAGTCAGAAAGATAATAAGTGCTACTTCTAATGTTTCTGCAATCCATGACCCTTTCCCCACCAGATCATGGATAACTTAGATACCCAGTCATTACCCGTATTGTCAACAAATCCTTAGAAGAGGGATTATTTCCATCCCACTGGAAGCATGCCACTATAACACCTCTGCTAAAAAAAGAAAACTTGGATAAAGAAATTAAAACTATAGACCTGTATTAAACTTGCCTTTCCTATCAAAGGTCATTGAAAAAAATTATTGCAGCTCGTCTCAGAACACATTTAGAGGTGAATAATTTGTGATGCAAAATGTCTGCATGTAGACCTTTCCATTCCACAAAGTCTGGACTTCTTTGTGTCCAAAATGACACCTTGTCTTCCTTGAACAATAGAAAAATGGTCGACTTAGTCCTTCTTGACTTAAGTGTTGCTTTGATACTATTGACCATGAAAAACTTCTTTATTGGCTAGAAACTAGATTTGGCATTAACGGAACAGCACTAGACTGGTTTAGATCCTACCTCTCCAACAGAAGTCAGGCAGTGAGAAAAGATAACAGCTCATCTTAAAAGATGTATCTTAATTTGCAGTTCCTCAAGGGTCTGTCCTTGGATCGATTCTCTTCACTTTATATGTTGCTCCTGTGGTGGACATTGCAAAAAACATGGAGTGAATCACATGCTATATGCAGATGATACTCAGCTAAATGTTGAATTCAACAAAAGCTCAATGGTTGCATCCTTACAACATCTGAAACTTTGCATTGATGGTATAAAATCTTGGATGTCACAAAACATCTTGAAACTGAATGAAGACAAAACTGAAGTTATTGCTTTTGGATCTAGAAAATATTTGGAAGGAGTGCCTTCTATTGCTTTCACGCCTCCCACCTCTGAGGCTGGGGTACGATAACCGTGATGGCCTTAAGTGGGAAAGCTGGTAGTTGCTTGCCATTGGTTGGCAGTTTACAGTACACAACCCTAGCGAACTCTATGTACTGGTTTCCTCTGCCCTTCCAACTACCCGTCGTGATATGACCTGTACAGTGTTGAAAGTGACGTAAAACCCCAAATAAATAAATAAAAAAATAAGTGAAATCTATTTCTTTCAGGGTGGGAGACTGTACAATCACCCCGACAAGGTCTGTTTGCAACCTAGGTGCCCATTTTGATTCACGGATGAACATGGAACAGTTTATCATCAAAAAGTGCAGAGCCTGTGAATTACAATAAAATTGCAAGAATTTGTGTAATGATTCGTGCAAATATTTGTGTAATGATACATGTTCCTGCATCATTCAAGGCCTGGTAACATCAAAATTAGACTATGCCAACTGCCTGCTTTATAAAGTCTTTTTGCACAGACTACAAATTGTACAAAATTCAGCAGCCCGTGTCAACCTCAAAATGAGAAAGTATGACCATATTAGTAGAGCAAGACAAGAATTTCACCGGCTTCCAATACAACAGCGGATTGCTTTCAGTGTAACATGGCCAAGCACCTTATTTCATTAGCACAACCAGCAAGATTAACAAGATCATCCAAAATTTTCAATATAGCATTTCCGGTCAATGTTCCAAGAAATAGTTATGGAAAATAGGCTTTTGTTCATGCTGCTCCAACTCTGTGAAACAATCTACCTAGCATTAGATCTTCAAATTCACTGTTAGATTTCAGAAGTCAGCTCAAAACATACTTTTTCACACTTGCTTACAATATTTCGATCCTACTTACAGCGCTTAGAGACATACTAAGTGATAAGCGCTATACAAAAAATCATGTGTTATGTTATGAAAAGAAACTAAGTGCCACTCCCGAGTTAGGTGTTCCTAGAATAGACTAGCTGTCGAGGTGTTGAGTCTCTGGAGCTTTCCCCTGCACCAGACTGATCAAAACACCTTGACACAAAGATAATTTAACTAATTATTATATCACTTTCACATAGAAAATAAGTAAATTTGGTATATTACCATAATTGTGTCATCAGTTACTGTCGACCTTGTACAACCCAACAATAGCACATTATAACTGGCACAATGATCAATTAATCATGAAATGTAAAACATGACTTTTATACAAGGAAGATATGGATGTTCTGTTGTCATAATCCAAACTTATAACCATTTAGAGACTACTATGGCAGCAATTTATACAGTGTCAATAATTCTAAAAGCTCATAATTCAAATAATTTAAACTGAAAATTTAAACATGTTCACTTAAGCAAAGGTATGTTTGAGGCTGGTTTCCTTATTGTTATTTTCAGTCTTAGGGAAATCTGGCCTGCTTCTGATCTGCTTCATTTATCTGATTCTATGTACAGTATTGTGTAAGCTATAACCCATGTCTTAATACAAGCAGACAGATGTTGGGGGTTTTAGCTATGAAGATTTATTGAAATAAATACTACCCTCTAACCCATCACATGTTTGACTATCAGTTGTCCATGTTGTACCTTGCATCTCTTCATTGGTGGACTCCTGTAAACATAAACAAAGTGTATTACTTCACCAAATATATAGACACTATTGCATTAGTGCACAGTGTATGGGTGAACATAGACATTTAGAGCTCCAGCCGAAAACCCACATATTAACATCTCTAATTTGATGATGAATGTCATCTAATTTGAAATACCATAGTTGGATAGAAGTTCATAATTAATTGTCATACAGATTAAAATTGCTTACATCTTTACAGTGTTCCCCCAAGTAAACCAGCAATTCATCGTGGCATTCTTGTTGTTTTCCTTCTAAAACAAACACAAAGAGACTACCTTCAATGTTTTGTAAATACGCCAAGAAGAAGTTACTGCAAATAAATGAGACATGAGCCTGGATATGTATGAAGACATTAACAAGACAGCTACAGTTACATTCAACAGTAAGCTCACATTTGCATGCCTTCTACACAAATATATTTAATAAACAGGTAACTATATTTTAAATAAAAATGACACATGCACACATGTTTAAAAGGTTAATTGCAATCTTCTTTGGAAACCTTAAAAGACGAGATAGAAACTCACCAGGCAAAGGTGTGATAAGACCATGTGGAATGTCTGAACTGCATATGATTTGTTCTGGTTGAGCATCAGGATCAAGTTTTTTCTTCACATTGTACTCTGCTATATATCCGCCTTCCTTATGTTCTATGACACAATGTGTACAGTAGAATATATAGTCTATAGGCAGTCCTGGATACTCAGAGTCTCTGATATGAAAAATGTTTCTGTCTATGAAAGCCACATACCCAAAGAGAAACTTGTGGCCTTTAACCTTACTGATGTCAGCCTGGAGGAAAATGGTGACTGATTTGTCATCATTGTAGTACATCAGCAGTTTTCCATAATGTTCACCAAATTGTACAAAGATTCCATGTCTCCAGGCCTTGATGTAATTTTCAAGTGGAATTAGTTTGGGCACTTTCTTACAGATATTCAACTGAAGTTCATTAAAAAATGGCAAAGGTATGTTATACTTTAGTTGGGTTTTTAGTGAAAGGATATTCTCTTGGAACTTTGACACGTCTTTTATTGTATCCTCTAGATCTAGTGATGGAGGCACAGATTTCAAAAAGTAAGGAATGAAAAGTTTTTGGTTTTCTTTTTGGTAGCTGGAAATTTGCTGTTTCTGAGACTCCATGTTTTGTGGAAGGGGCACAGGGTCCTGGCAGGCAGATGAAATTGTTTTTTCCTTGCCATCTGTTTCTGAGTTGAAGATGAATGCAATACTGACACAATGTAACATATTGCTGACTACTTCAGCTTCAATGTTGCACTTGCTTTTCTTGAGAATAAATCTGAGGAGTTTCATAGTCAAGATTCCTTTGTCTTTTAACATATTCCTGTGCTCATTAAATATGCTCTCCTGTTTAGAAACCACCCAACACAGGTCATCATAAGGATCAAAGGTGAGGAATGAATCAAGGTTATGATGAAATACACATATGAGTATGTTCACCAGGGTAGACAAGTCATGGAATATAGCATCATCATCACCAAGCTCTCTGTCTCTAATGAAGTACCTTAGCAAACCATTTTCCCTCAAGTTTGCAAGGCTGTTTTTTAATTCTTTTTGAAGTACATTCTCTGTTACTTGTGGTAGGTCTTGGTGATAATTTCTATATATGTCTTTAAATTCAATCAGTACCTCACTGAATTTAAGAAACTTCAGTTGCATCCACATTGTGGTTTGTTGTGTGTTTTCTATCTTGGTCTGTGGCTGGACATCTTGGTTTTCTATTTCTGTGTGTCCTTTCTTTATCTTATCTTCTTTTGGGCCAGCATCAGACCTTGTTGCTTTCTTCTCTATCATGCGTCTTCTGACACCAAGTTTACCTATTTTTGTATACAAGTCCTTATCTATTGGCCTCAACATGGAATGTTTGCCAAATAAATTTTGAGACATCAAGCAATCTATGACGGCTTCTATTGAGGCTTCATAATGATATTTACAGGAGATCTCCTGCAGCCTCAGAGGATTTGACTCTTCAGAAGTTTCAATGTTTTCCTTTAACCTGCAATAGTTGTCAATGTGTTGCCTATATAACTCTTTGTTGGAATCTGAGCAATCATTTAGGTGTTCCTCTGTCAATAAGATTTCCTTGTCAATAAGTTTACTGAATCCTTTGACAAAAGCCTCTGTTTTGGCTCTTCTTTCTTTTTTGTTTACCTGGTCTATTTTGGTGAGCAAAATCTTGATGTAGCTTTTTGGGGCATTGCGTTGGCAGATCTTGACCCACCACATTGTTTTACTATAGTCCTCCTCCATCAAGTTATGGCACACAAGATTGATCATCTGTGATGAATCAACCTGCAATAAATGAATGCAGCTATACATTGATTCCTGATCAGAGTATAATACTAGCTGCAGTGATGTAGTACTACCACAAATAGAATTAGACTTCCTTTTTTTCGTTAAAGTTATACTGCTTCAGTCTTCAAAAACTGTAAAATTGAAAGGGTCTTATGTTCACATTTAAGAATGTGGCTCAGTATTAGTGTAATGGTCAAGAATTTTAATGAAACAGCTAAATGGAAACAAACCTTAAAGTTCCTTAATAACAGGCAAGCAATCCCAGAGAACTAGCTTTTGCTGGCTGCAACACAGACACAAATCAATACTCATGGCAGGCCACTCCTAACTTAAGCCTTAGCCAATCCCTGCTCTTGTAGGCGATGCAGCACTTGTAAAGTAACTGATATAATAACCCAGCTTGCTGCTGGAGAGAGAGAGAGAGTAGAGATGTACAGTCCGGCGTTTTAACAACTAACATTCTGGGGACTGAGTAGTTGAGTTCACACTTCCCCAGAATGACTGAGTTTCAGTTATCAAAACATAACCTGAATTGTACTTGTGAATTGTAAAAAGATGTGTGAATAAACTATGAAGGATTAACATGTGTTTCGCTTCTGTCATTGTGGCGACCTGGACCTCTCATAAAAAGCAGCCAATCAAGTCAAGACAGAAGTGGACATGGTGGAGATGTCTGGGAATCCACAGCTGCTGTCAGGCACTGCTGGAGTCCACCAAAATCACCTCCCTTTTCCCCCAAAAAAACTATAATTTGGACAAGGTGAGATACCAAAGTTGCAAACAGTACCTATGGATTATACTCATACATGAACAATGTCAATATGAATCCAGCAGTTTCAACAACACCATCATATGGACCCGTCTATGAACCCACAATTCAGCTGACAGATGATTGCTACATTACACACATTGTATTACCTCCTAATTGTTTAGCCAAAAGCATAGATCAATGGGACGTCACATCTAAAGAATGGCGGAACAGTTTCCACATGATAGGACCCATCCTGAGGGTTGGCACTACATACATGATACCGAACTTGATGGACTGGAACACGATGCCACTGATGACCACAACAACCTAGCCTCCTTGTCTCCAGATCACCACTCAGACCATGCAGATGACAACATCCCCACCGACGGGCACCACTGACGACCAAAGAATGAACAACATGGACCCCAAGCAGGGAATCAACTCCCTGCCCTGGATGGCAACCAAGAAGAGGCCCTTGCTACCACAGCCTCGGGGAACTCAGGATCAGAGACTGGTGACCATGTATACAATCCAGATAGTGTAGCAGACATTAACAATGTACAACTCAACCCCATATAAAACCTCCACAGAGCCCACCCTTTCCCTCAATATAGTCCTCACTTACAGGTAGATCCGGAGATATCATTTAGGATGCCACCTTTACCACAGGCTGAGAGACCTGGCTATTAACCCTAAAATGCCACAGATTTCCCCCATTACCTACTAGGTTTCCCCCTACCACACACGCAAGTATAAAGATGGAAAATTTACCATTTAAATTGGAATCTTTTAGTGGTAATCTGGATCAAGATCAATAATTTTAAACTCTCAGCAGAAGTGTTAGGATGGTTATATTATAAACAGCCAGGGATCTTTCACATGTGCCTCCAAGGTGCAGCAAAAATCTGGTTACAAAATCTTGAACACCACATTAGGACAAATATTGACAAAATTTTTTGTGCATTCCTCTTAAGGTTCAAACCTTTAGGTTTAGATTGGACAAGAGAGGCATCTTTCCAATCACTCAGACAAATGCCACAAGAAAGTGCCCAACAATTTGCAAATCGTGTCTTAGAGAAAGGGACAAAGAAAGGCAAATCAGATAAAGATCTGATGAACCAATTTGTGAGAGGACTATCTCATGAATGTAGAACCCACACAAAACTTTTGGCCCAGATGACAGTGCCGCTGTCCTACAAAAACAAAAGACAAATACACCAGACCAGGACACTAGAATTTTAAAACAAGTGAACTCTAATTTAAAGTGTGCATATTGCAAGAGAGAAGGTCATCATATCTCAGAATGACGCACCAGAGAGTCCAACAACCGATGGAAACAACAGTCCAACAACACCAAGTGGGCAGAGCAACCACAGCAAAGACCACAGCAAGGACACAACAGACAACTGAATAACCTCAGATCTGTAAATTCAGATATTGTGTGTTATAGTTGTAATGGCAGAGGTCACATTGCACGTGATTGTTGTAGATTGCAATATCAAAGACCAGATTATCAGAGTAACAATAATTACAGACCAAACTTTCAAAAACAGGGCTATCAGAGACAACAATACATTTCTCAAAACCCACCACAAATAGGCCACCCAGAAGGTTATCAACAAACCAATTTTCAACCAAGTGGCCCTCCATTTCCACAGAATGGCAGATACAGGCAAAATCACAACAACCCCAGACAAAATTTAGGGGGACATTTATCAACACCTTCATTTAGCAAGAAACCACTTTCCCAGTACTCTGGGTGATTTTTTCATTTCAACCCCAGAAAACGACAAAATTTACTTGCAATGAGCCTCAGTCAATTCATTCTTGTCAGAATTTACAATATAGAGATTAATATTTTCAAGAGATTTGTGATTGTACTCAGAAAAGTTCAGGTATTGTTTTTGTTCCTGCCAAGTCGTGTGCTGTTTACAAAAGCCCAAATGAAAGTAACAACAAAGAGTTAAATGGCACAGAATATCATACCACATGTCACAATAGGTTTTCCCCTTAAATGATTTACAGGACAAAGAGTCATTAGATCAATTTGTTTCGACTCTAGCTTATCAGAATGATCATGAAACAGAATTCCCACTTAACCACCCCATTGCAGAGTCTAGAGGGAATTGTACATTACAGGAAAATGACAACAAACAAATGCAGATTTCTAGACCAAGTCAGAAACACAGAGGAGGAATTATTTCCAAGCAATATGCCCCAAAAGATCATAGAAAAATGCATAAATTGGAGAGAAAGAAATTCACTCAAAAGGCCCCAGTTCAAATGCACACAAAGAACAGTCGCATACCCATTAAATTGGCTGACAGTGATTACATTGCCCTAATAGATACTGGCTCTGATATTTCCACCATTCCTGAAAAGATTTTATTACAAAATGGGCACTTGAGGAGATTACCAAGATTTAGAAGTGATATCTCAGCAGCTGCAGAAAACCATTCAGTATTTTTTAAATAAACAGTGTTTCCAAAGGTAACCACAGGAAGCTATACAGTGACTAATAAATTTTATGTAGCCCAAAATTCAGATAATGATATTATCTTGGGAATCCCATTCCTCAGACAAACAAGAGCTCATTTAGATTTTGGTTCTCAGCTCTGTACATTGACTTTGAATAACGCAGTCACCACAGAAAGATCCACTGAAATCCCACCTAATTCCACAATTAAAGTTTTATGCTACCCTATGACTTCCCAAATGACTAAGGGACCTGTTTTAATTTCATCTTGTTTACGGAATAAATTCCAGCATAAATTGTTTATACCAGATGTCTATACAGAAATAGACACCCTGAATAAACCAGTTTTCAAAATGCCCGTTACAAATAAGCTGGAAAAACATATTATATTACCAGCAAATTTACAGTTAGGCTTTATTATTTTTCTTGAGTCTCAACAAGTAAATTCAATATCAGCTAATAACAGAGAAAATATCCCACAAAGACCTTGTGATAAAACCCCTTCCACAGATTACATTAAGGCCGTCCATTTATTGAGCTCCACAAGCCATAAATCTCAACAAGGATCTTTTCCAATACTTGAACACAGCCTTTCTTCTTCCCCAATTTTAACTCCCCCAAAACAAAACATTATTGGAACTTTTAAGAGAATTTAATGATGTTTTCTTACACCCTGGCCAGAAGCTTTCTTGCACAAATATAGTTGAGCAGCACTTGGAGATTCCAAAAGATACCCCAGTTTGGCCTTGTCGCTCTCTCAGATTAAACAATACAAGCATGGCAATTCTTGAAGAATGTGTTAAAGACCTCTTACATCAAGGTATAATACAACACAGTGATAGTCCTTATTCAAATCCTATTGTGTTAGTATTCGCCAATGTTTAGATTGTAGATCTCTTAATGAAAAAATTCCTCCAGTAGCATGTAAACCCTAGACCAGTTCATGACATACTAGCATCTATACTACCTGGATCAAAGTATGTTTCGACTTTCGACTTTACTTCAGCGTACTTTCAACTGCCCCTGGCAGAGGAAGACAGGAAGTATACTGCTTTTGATTCAGGGCGAGGTAAGATAGAATACTGTAGAGCAGTAATGGGATGCAAAATCAGCTCAAGTACATTAGTTACTGCTATAAATAAGTTATTTCATGACATGATACACACTGACATTCCCTATTATTTGGATGACAGGCTTATAGCATCTTCTACTTTTGAGCAACATCTAGTAACTTTGAAAAAAATGTTTAAGAAAGGCTAAACTTATGCTTGGACATAAAAAAATGTTCATTTGCTACTCCAACAACAGAGTTTCTAGGACACAAATTGTCCTATTCAGACATTCTCCATCAGTCGATAAATTAAGGGCTGTAAAAAATTTCCCACAACCAAAGAGCCCTAAACAGGTTGAAAGCTTTATTGGCTTAGCCTCTTATTACAGACGGTTTATTCCGGGTTTCTCACAAATAGCTCATAGCTTCTATGAATTGACAAAACAGAGTGTACCATTTCACTGGATTGAATATTGTGAGATGGCTTTCCAAACATTGAAAGACAAACTTTGCACTGCACCTGTTTTCATTTCTCCAGACAGAACTCTTCCATTCCACATTTTTTCAGATGCTTCCAAGAAATCAGTAGGATTTGTTTTAATTCAAAAGAGAAATGGTAGATTACACCCAATAGCATATGGCAGTAAAATCCTGGACAAACACCAACAGAATTGGAGTATAACTTGCTTAGAAGCAAGTGTACACCATTTCCAATTCTATACAGAAAGCAATAAAGTAATTCTACACACTGATCACAGTGCATTAACATATATTGCCAAACAACATCTCACAGACACCAAAGTGGCAAGGTGGTTACAGACCCTAATAAACTTTGATATTCAGATAATTTATGAAAAAGCCAGCAATAATACAGTAGCAGATGTTTTGAGTAGAAATGTGGATGAAAATAATGCCAAAACCAAATTGCACAGCAAACTAGCTATTTCAAAGTTGTCTCTCTCTACAGACAGCATCTCGAACAGGAATGATTTAATTAATGGTCAGAGATCATATCCATATTTTGCCCCAATCATAAATTTCTTAGAACATGGGGAACTCACCAGTCAAGACTAACTTGACAGAAATATTATTTTTGAATCAGAATGGTTTCACTTAGATGACTTTCTTTTATACCGTACTAGCCTAACTCACTTTTTGAAAAACCAGTCTTGGCACAAAGTCGTCTTATGTATACGAGAAAACCAAATGCTCCAATAATTCAAATGCATAACGTGGGGCATATGGGCATTACTAAGCTGTACTTACAGCTCTGACATCAGTATTTTTCATCCAAATTAAGGCAGATGGTGAAAGACATAGTTCAGACTTGCCGGAAATGTCAACCAGTGAAACCCCCAATCCCGAAATGTCAACCAGTGAAACACCCAAGTCATCAAAAAGCAATAAAAATGGCCAGACTACCAGAACTGTATACCACTTATAGCATGGACTTGTATGCACCTTTAACCGATAAAACAGATAACTCCGGATCACCTTTTTTGTATATCTTAGTTATCAAAGAATTATTGTGGAGATTTGTCACTCTTGTTGGATTGTGTAAAACGACACCGAGGCAATCTCACAGGCGATCTATTCTGACGTCATGTTGCCGTTAGGAAATTTTCAAACTTTATGCTCGGATAATGTCGCCAATTTGACCACCCTAGCCGTCAAAGAAATTTGCCACCTTCTGTCCATTAAAACACACAAATCTCTAGGTTATTACCCCACCAGTAACATCAAGATCGAGAGGACAATGGCCGTAATTGGGGCCGCCTTTAGAAAATTTGGACAAGATACAAAACACTGGGTCCATCTGTTGAAGATTATCGCTTCGAGTATAAATTTGAGCCAACAGGCCCATACACAGTTCAATCCATTTTTCCTCCAGTACTTCCGTGAGTACCCTTCTATCTTTGCCTTTGCCGATTCCACCTATGGTGTTCCGTCAAATGATGCCCATTAATATTCAAATGTGGTCAAACGTGTTATGGAGGACAAGCGATTATGCATTGACATTTACCAAAAAATTCATAATGACTATTGTAAGACACAAGAAGATTAAAAAAATAAAGGTAGAAAGGTCACACCACTTGCAAGCAATCATCCAGTATGTTTAATAATATTCCATCCAAGTACAGACAGATCTGTAAAACTACAACCATGTTGGAAAGGCCCTTTTTATATTAAAAGCTTCAAAGGAAACAGTGGTGTTTATCTCTCCAAAGAAATAGGTCAGCCCCCTTTAGCCACAGTTTTCCACAGAGATTTGGTGAAACCATTTACTACACGCCTGGTTCAACAACAAGACACACCTATTCAACCTAGACATATTAATCCCAAAGATTGGTTAGCACTAGATTTAGACCATATATATTTTTATTCTGACAATGAAAATACCTCACACAGAAATGCTCAAACCCAAAACCCACCAACAATGAAACCCCTGGTTTCCAATTAAAACCCCTACAGGTAAAACAACTGAAATTTCAAATGGCCAGTTAACTGAAGCACAGACAAACCCACACTCAATGCCACACCTGCTTTGTCTGATAACACACTAGATCCTCCACTATAACAGCCACTCCAAATCAAGGGTCAAACACCAACACAGACAATACTGTACAGACAAAAACTAGCGCAGATTACACTCTAGACCTGCCCACCCTTTTAGGTAAGAAATATTTTGGTAAAGACCTACATTTCCAATATAAGACAAATCCCCAAAGTGACAGCATCAAATGGGTGAGAGTATCAGACCTTCCCAAAGATCATAGCCATGTAGTTAATTTAGAAGCTATACCATGTATTACACGATCAGGCCACACCACAAAGCAATGCCCCCTGTGAAATGGGAAAGTGAACATGAGTCTTCTGTTTACTATCCACTTTCAGGTATCACAAACCTAAGTTTAGTATATCAATATTCCTTCTCAAATGCTTCATTTCAATTTTATCAGCATATAGTTATTACTTTGGTATATGATATATAATATAGTACATTATATAAGCAAGACAAACTCCCTGCAAACACAATATTCCAGCATATGGCTCACTATCAGTCACAAAGACTTTTAGTGAAATTTGGTTAAAGTCACGTCCCTGGTTCAGGTTTTACTCATTAATAATAATAATAATAATGCTGGATAATTTTCCGTCTGTAATTCCTAGTAGTTTGCCATGACTAATAATTGTCACAGTAGAACTTTATTCCATTTGACTGCAAAAATGAACAAAACTCAGATTTTTATAAATAATTATGTTCTTGCTGACTACCAAATATATCTCCAATCCAAATTGCAGTCTTTCCACAGTGAGTAAATTTAAATTGCATTTCATATTGAAAATTCATTTTTAAGACAACTAGTATATTTCTCTTATCCACTATTTAAGTCCAATTGCCCAAATGTGAGGTTACATTTTTATTTTTGAACCAACACATTTTCTAAATGTGCCGCCAAAATTTAATTTAGAAGTCATTTCACTCAACTCACTCCAACCCCAGTACTAAACCTCATACAAAATGCAAGAACCAGTATGGTTAGTGGCATTACATAATTCATATAGACAGAGTTTTGACTAAAACTATGCTGTAGTTAACTTTCTATGGGAAACTACAAGCATAAATGTTGTAAACAGGCAATTAAACGAACAAACATGATTTAAAAGAAAATTACCAACAGAAATATGATTCATTATTTATTAACTTTTTTTTACTTTTTCTATTTTTCAAGTTAAATACAGCGCACCAAATTATTTCTTACAAAAACAAAAAAGACAAAGATTTCTGTCCATGGTAGCATTTAGAATTTAAAATGCCTAAGTGCCTTTACATAAATATGGCACTAGCTTGACAGCTATGAAGTCATAAACTGTCTGGAAATTGGCAGAAACAATGACCTGCCCTGGAGTATGAATTATACAGCCTGCCTCAAATAACAAGAAACCAGACAGACATCAGTCCCTTTTAAATCTGCACAGTGAGGGCCACAAGTATAAGCAGGCCCAAGCTTACCATATAGACTATTGCGCATAAAGGAATTAACATACAGAGATCCGCGGGGACAATTTTAACTTGGATTTCAGTGTTGAATTTTGTGAACAATAATTTATCCACTTCTTACCTCTACCTCTTACCTCTTACCTTCTTACTTAGGAAACTTATACTTGGAAATCAACAACTATACTATCATTAACGGACCAACATCAACTTAAAACTTTTCACATAGTCTGATTGAATAATAGTGTGATTGATCACAATGTGTATTCACTTGTTGCTGCTCAATTGATCAATACAAAGCAGTCTGGGCAAGGAGACTATTAACATTTTCTGAGTCATACAGTCAAATGGGAAACATTGGAGCCCGGTTTGGTATTAGCCCCTTCAGACCCTGCGCGCATATAGTAGGGCAGACCATCACGCCTTACACATAACACATCCATGGAAGAATAATAATAAGGTCTGGGGTGGGTTGGTGCCAGATGAAGCTCAGGACTTGTGTTTTATAATTAGCCTCAGTTTCCAGTAGCCCACCACATGCAACTTGTGAAAATCTTAAATGTTTACTGCAAGGACTTGGAACTAAATTCACACTTAACAGATAACATCAACTTGACTTAATAGTTTTGCATTGGAGTTACATAATCCTTAAGGGATATGACTTAAGAATAGAAATGAACTTTGTCAAATGGTGCTCAGTTAAAATATGAACCAACAGGATTACATGTTCATAGGAAGGACATTATTGAGGAAATGCATGCCACTAGTGTGACTTTGATAAAACAGTGAACTTTAGCAGTTGTGTGAGAATCACACGACCAAATTACCACTTCCACAGAAACAGTAGTTATCAGATCGACAGAGAACACCATGGGACTTTTGACGTTTTGATGTACTTATACTTGTTTACCAGTGCTTATACTTGGGTTACCATCTCCTTTTGTCAACAGAGCAAATTACAGACTTACATTCAGTGCTGTTGGTGACATGGAGTTTGTCACTGACAAGTGGTTAAACTTATTCAGAATCTGCTTACCCCAAATTCCAACCTTCAAGGTGACGGCTTTGAGACCTTGCTCTACTTGGGCAAGAACTACAACCACCCCACACCAGACATTACACAAAGGATGTGTATATCTAGCAGACCACGCCCAAATACTACCTAAACAATGTCAGTCCGTGAAAGAAGGACCGGACTACTTGAACCGAGCCAACTGCCAGGCCCTAAATGCATATGGCCGGGTTGTCACCAAGATCTTCAATGATTTTCCAGTTGAGTATTCAAGATTCTACCACAGGCTTAACATGACTTTCAGTGATTTTTCTTCCGGTAGGCACAGACGTGGTTGGTTAGATATATCTGGCATTTTTTCTAAAGTTTTTGGTTTTGGTAGACAAAAAGATATTTATCAAATGCAATCAGCAGTTGCACATTTAGAAACTCTATTCAAAAATCATGCTCTGGCAACACAAAACATGTTCAAAGACATGCATTCAGCCTTGGATTTGACCAATAAAAGCCTTGGTCTTTTATCTTCTCGACTCCAAATATTATCAAACTTTACCTCTGAATTTGCTACTCACATGGTTAATAACTTAGCATTTGCTTTACAGTTTCCAAGCACATGTTTCAAAGATATTTTTGACCTTTATAGAGAATTGGAAAATGTTTCCATAGAATTCAGAAATTTAGAAAGTGGTTTGGCTTCTTTAATACAAGGTCATTTGTCACCACATTTGATAATTTTTGACTGAGCCAAGGATGTCCTTGACTTGGTGGCTACCAGACTCAGAAAGAGTCGGCCTCTTGAACACCTAGCAATAACCAGTGCACAAGAATTTTACACCATTGAAGATTTTTACATTCAGAGAAAAGACAATACTTTGTACTTGGGAATTCACATCCCAGTTACATTCAACAGTGGACACTTCCATCTGTACCAAATCAACAGTCACTCACTTCCTGCAGCCATGAATTCCCCTCATATCACATACATCAAAGATGCAGAAGAGTACTTAGCACAGTCAACAGACAGATGATTCTACTTTTACCCCAGACAACAAGATTTGTTTGCACACTGTACTCCTGGTGACAATAAAATATGTTCTTATCAGCCACCTTTGCATGACGCTAGTCAACAACTTTTGTGTGAGTATGCAATCTTCATAAACTCAGAACACATCACACAACAGACTTGCCAGCATAGTATTCAGACAACCGTTATAACTCCACAGATAATCCTTTGAATGCTACTATATATCTAATTCAGAATATATTATAGTATACCATCACTTGTAAAGATATGTACCAAACTAAGAAAGGTTGTAAAACATGTTTTTTGCTCTTACAACATAGTTGTGGTTGTGTTATACAGTATGATAATACAGTGATCTTTCCCCAGTATTTAGATTGTGAATCATCTATTACTAGTACACAAGTTAAGTGCCCTAGGAATTTAATGGTAGCCAAGATATTACTCGCCGAGAAAGATCTATCACAGTTTAGAGCCAACACATTTGGTGATAATGGTCCAGATTTGGCCTTACCTAATCTCAAAATTTTTGACATGAAAATGTCTGAAAGTGTAGCAACAGACCATCAAGACACCCTTAACTTACACAAAGTATTACAGAATCTACAGAATAATGAGGTCACATACCGACATTTAGCTGACAAGTTGTATGACACCCATATTCAGCCACTCTATGCTAAAACTGGCATTGTGAAAGACATTCTGCCTTGGCTAAATTTTATTTTCCATGTAATTGCATACACTATTTTGGTATATGTGGTTTGGTGCCTTAGAGTTCTAGCCACAGCTCTTGTGTTGAGGGCTCACCCAACCAGAGCGTATGAGTTTGATGAGATTTATGAAGCAGATTCACCAGCATTAACACCTTGGTATCACCCTTTAGTGATAAACCCGACACCCCATACTGCAACCCTTCTTACAGCACTAATATTCCAAATCTTTGCTTGGTGCTGCAAGGATCTCTTTGTTTTAGGGCTAAATAAGATCAAATGGTTTAGAAATTTCACCATATTTTGGCCAGCTAGCCAGAGCTGGGATATAGTTTTTCAGATAGCCCACAAACACAATCTGATCACCAGAGTCAAACTGCAAACATTACTGCCCTTCTTTATATATAAACTGACTATTATGCAAGAAGATGGTGCCCTCTTACGGAAAAATGGTGACATTTAGAGAGTGCCCCTGTGTGTACACATAGACTCATAAGTAACCTGTAGGATCAGATATGCTTTGACTCACCCACCTTTGAGATACAGAGTTCTGATAGGCCAAGATGGTATTTTCAGAAGCCCACCTATATATGCAGAACCTTTTCCATATCAATACCAGCTACCACCACAGTATATTATGGAAACACTGAATAAAGCAGGGCAGGATAAAAAACCTCTTATGCCCGACATTCCTCTGCCACATACAGATCTCAGGGCAGAGTTACACTCTGCTATACAAAAGCATGATAAAACACAATCAGTGACCCTAGTTGCCCCGGTACATGGCCAACGTCAAGGCAACAACTGTACAAAGTGCAATTTGAAACACCAACACAATAGGTGTCCATCCAAACTTATGTCAAACACAGTAGACAGTAAGTTGAATACTACTGAGTAATAGTGCCACAGTTAGACGCAGATGGCACAACACACGACTTAACAAGTATATAGAATGTTCATGCAAAAATAAATGAACTATATTCTTGTTGTAAATCAATAACACACTTGTAAGCACAAGAGAGACTATGTTCCAATAGACTTTCAAATGTGTTTCTCAACACTAAAGTTGAGCTATGATCGAAAGATATATATGTCAAATATATTGTGTGAAAATGCTAAATATTCTCTCTACAGTATTGATTAAATTTGATGAACGTTTCTTCTTCAAATGCAACATTTTGATTAACCTGTATATTTTACAACTTTTTTTTTTTTTTTTTTATTTCAGATCAATTTTATTACTATACATTTCAATCACCATACAGTGAAGAAGCTCAATGTCTTAACATACAGAGTAGCATACTCAGATTTTTTATCATCTCTTTCAACTCAAAAACTAACATGTAAAAATGAACAAAACTGATCTATTTTTTACACAAGAAAAAAGATAACAAGCCTCGATGTCACCCTGTTAAAAGAAGTTGTGGAATACGGTTCCATTATAATAGGTATGAAAGGTAAATTAACTGAGAATACATATTAAGGATGGAGATTTTCTGTGTGAAAGATACTATTATAAATGGTCCAGCAGTTTTCAAAGTAATCCTTTGTTAAATCCAATTTTGCTAAAAAATATTGTTCTTCATATACAGTTTTGATTTTGATTTTCAGTTCAGAAATTGAAAGAATTTGTCCACTGCTTGAGCTTGAAAAGATATATTTCTTTGTACACAATATAATTGTGTTAACAGGTATAAAACGTTCCGGTTTCATATAGCCCAACAAAATTTCAGGTAAAGTCAATTTTAAGGGTACGCTTGTTTTTAATTTAACCCAATTCTCAACCTGTTGCCACAGTAGCTTAACTTTTGGACATGAATAGAATAAATTAATTAAGGTTTCTGAAGAAACATTACAGAAATGGCATTTGTTGTCAGTTTCAATTGACATTTTATGCAGTAATGAACGAGTACCTAGGATTCTATGAATTAATCTGTATTGAAACCATATAATATTGTTGTCTTTAACAACTTTGAAACAGATTTTAAAGATTTTATACCATTGCGACTCTTCAAACGTATAGTTCAGATCACCTTGCCATTTTTGGTGTAAAGTGCAAATTATATTTTCAGACTTTTCACTCAGAACCTTATAATAGCCTTTAGCTTTTTCCTTATTAGACAGCACAAATGCTATGTGTCTAGATATTTGGGGTCTCTGGAAAACATACAGAGAATTCAATTTAAAAGTTGATAGGAACCTGGTAAGGAGTAGTTTAAGTCAGAGGGTATCTAAGAAGTTTTTTTCTTTAAGTTTATAACGGTTTTGAAGATCCTCATTACTCATAAAGTTCCCATCCAATTCAAGTACATCCCCAACACAAGTTATACCATGCTTGAACCATGTAGGGAAATATAAAATTTCATTGGAAATATTTGAATTAAACCATATTGGAGCTGACATGACATCATCACTAGTCCTCAGTGGTACTTTGCTGCAAAAAGTTACCCAATTGTTAAATACATCTACCCAGAACTTGTTAGAAATTGAATTGCATAAACATTGACACCACTGGGGTCCAAGTTTAATTAACTTGTCAATGGGAGATATTGTTTGTTCAAACACATTTATCCATAAAGACGAACCTTGTTTTAACAGTCTTGCCATCCAGGTCAGTTTCAGTGACTGAATGAAACAATTCAAATTAATCATTCTAAGACCACCATAATCATAGTCTTGAGTTATCCATTTTCTTTTAATTTTATCAGGTTTTCCATTCCAAAGATAGCAAAAAAGAAGTGTATTCAAAGTTTTGATGAAGTGAACGTCAGGAGAGGGAATACAGGTAAAAAGATGGGCAAATTTCGAAATAATAAAAGTTTTTATGACAGTTATTTTTCCAAGTGGAGTAAGAGTCCTCTTTTTCCAGGAGTGCAGAAGTTTTTCTGATTTCTCTAATGCAAGAGAATAGTTAAGATTAGTCATTTCTTGCAAATCTACTGAAAATCTGATACCAAGTAGATCAAATTGGGTTGTTCCCCAATCCAAGGGTGCATTTACTGATAGTTTGTCGATTGAATGCTTTCTTTTCCCAATCCAAATCACCTTTGTCTTGTTTTTATTCATTTTTAAACCAGAATAGGATCCAAAAATTTCAATGGTATTTAATGCAGCTTGAAGTGAATTTTGTGAGCCATCTAGGAAAAGAGTGGTATCATCTGCAAATTGCGATAATTTTAATTCTTTTTCCTTTATAGTTATTCCTGTAAAGTTTTTTTCAAATTGCAATAGGTAGCTGAGTATTTGACCACAGAATATGAACAGATATGATGCAATTGGGTCACCTTGTTTACAACCCCTTTCAATTGATACTGTTTCAGATTTTACCCCAGCTTGAACTATTGAAGCAGTGAAATTTGCATTCAGGAGCTTTATCCATAGAACATAGTCTGAAGGAAACCCTAGAAAGTTCAGTACGTTGTACATAAATTTCCATGAGATAGAATCAAATGCCTTTTCAAAATCAATCAACATCAATAACCCAGGCTTAGAATTGGCTTCCAGGTATTGCATGGTATCATAGACTAGCCTTGTTGATTCACCTATATATCTTCCAGGAATAAATCTGGTTTGAGTCTCTGAAATAAGTTTGTTTAAAAAAGGTTTTGTGCGATTTGCAATTGTGCCTGAAAGTAATTTATAGAGTACACTTAATAGTGAGATAGGTCTCCAATTTTTTAAAAACTCTCTTGGTTTGTTTCCTTTTGGAATACAGTTAATTATAGCATGTCTGAGACTGATTGAGAGTTGTCCTTTTTGAAAGCAGTGATTAAGTGCTCTAGTAATAATAGTTTTTAATTTACACCAAAAAATCTTTAAAAATTCTGCAGGGAACCCATCTATCCCTGGTGTTTTATTATTCTTCATATTTTTTAGCGTATAACCAAGTTCATCCACTGTCAGCAGTTTTCCCAAATTAAGGCTTTCATTTCCCTCCAGTTTATTAATATTTTCATTTTTAAAGTGTTCATGAAGATCAATATCAGATAATAAATGGTCCCTACTTCTGTAGAGGTCAGTATAAAAGGATCTAATTTCAGACAAAATGCCAGCTTGATGCGTAATTACCTCTCCATTGGCCTTGTGCAGTTTTCGGATTGTTTTTTCAATGTAGTTTTTTCGTTCTAGAGAACAAAAATATCTAGAAGGCTTTTCACCATATTGTAACCAATGGGCTCTAGAGCGTACTACGTGACCTCTTAATTTAGATTCTCTTATTTCCTGCAATTCCAATTTCATTGCATCTACATTTTCATTGAAATTCTTGTTTGATTCAGAGTTTTCAGATTTTTCAATTAATTTAATTAATTCTTTCTCCCTCAAATCTTTAGATTTTTTGAGGAAGGATGAAAACTGTAGTGATATGCCTCTTATTTCAAGTAGCATCATTTCCAATAGCAAATCATCATCAATAATGAACTGTATAAATGTGTAATTATTTTCATTGATGTAATCCCTTTTGTAAACCGGAATAGCATATTTCTCACGAACAGCTTGGATTGTTTTATTAACAGCGGTGATATAATCTGGGTTCTTCAATAATTCACAGTTTAATTTCCATATACCTTTGCCTTGCCAAAATGAATTTACTGTAACAGTAAGTTCTACTATTGAATGATCTGATCTGTATCCAGGTTTGATTTTACAATTTGTTATTAAATCAATAAATAATTCATTAACAATAAAATAGTCAAGTCGAGCTTGTTTTATTGGATGCTTACGTCGCCAAGTGTATCTACGCAAATCTGGGTGAAAGTACCTAAAGACGTCCCTTAAATCATGAATTTCCATTGTTTCTAACCAATGTTGCCTTGATTTAGGGTTATTGATGTTGACATAATTATGACAATCCTTATCAAAATCCAAAACCAAGTTAAAGTCTCCACAAATAATGACATAACTTATGGATGTTATCTTTTACAAGGTTTCTTATGTGATCAAAGAAAGCAGGTTTGTCATTATTTGGCGCATAAATATTAATTAGTCTAACTGAGAAGGATTGAAGTTCAAGATCCAAACAAACATAGTTACCATTTTCATCAATTTCTGAGTTGACAATTTTACATTCAAAATTATCAGAAATGAGTACTGCAACTCCCCTTGAATTTGTACTAAAGCCGCTTAGGTAGCATTCACAATCTGAAAGTGTTCTCATTTCATCTGCTTCATCTTTAAGCAAATGTGTGTCTTGAATACATGTAATGTTTGGATAGCTCTCTTTCATATAGTTTATCACATCATAACGTTTTCGCTTATCACGTATACCTTGGCAATTTGCAGACAAAATTTTAAGCATGTTGACATTTGCCATTATAATGTTATATTAATATGGCTGCAATATTCTTATCATCATACAAAATTGACGTATCTGTTTCAATATAAGGACGGTATTCCACAACCAATACTTCAGGGTTCCAAAAAAAAAAGATTAAAGTATATATGTACAAATTTACAAAACACCAAAGGACAAACCATACAACACATCTTATTGACTTCAAAACAGAAGTAAACCAAAAAGTTTTTTTCTGAAACTAAACTGTTGGGCAATTATCCAGAGTGGGGATTATATATTAAGGTGATAATGTACCCACAAGATGAAATGAAGTTTATTAGCATCCATAACTTTTTCATTGATATTTTTCAAAGTTCATACACAGATGGTAGCAATTCACAATTCACTGGCCGGTATACTTTCATTATTTATTAATAAGATTATTCTGTTAATGATATTTACTGAGAGTTTACTCCCTGTGAGACAACTGATTAACTGTTTGGTACAGTACATGAGAAATAGGTTTAAGTTATTTGGTATAACTGCTACGGTCAACGATTTACCCCTGTGAGACAACTCATTAACTATTTTGAACAATACACAGGAAGTAGGTTTAAGTTATTTGCTATAACTGATAAGGTCAATAATTTTTAGTATTTAGTTTTGATATTACCTTAATGTTAAAAAAAACCTATTACCTGTACTTTTATATGATCTTTCTAGAGTGTCACAAAGTGATTATTTGCATTATTATAATTAAGTTTCTTTAGGGAATACAGTTATACATTTCTGTAGCTTTAGGGCATTGTGATTTTCTGTATGTTTTGATCATGTTGAAATGAAACACTACATGTGTGCCTCGTGGGTTTACTATTGTGCAAGGTGTTCCAAATCAGTGTGTTTTTCTCCAAGATGTGCTTCAATGCACACAGTTCCATATTGGTTGAAGAAATGTGTTGGTAACTTCTTCAGTGTTGCAATAGAAGTCTTTAGAGGTGGACCTCTTGCATTTTTCATGTGATGGAACTTTTTCTATTCCAGCTTGGAGGGTAATGTTAATTTTGTATGACATTGATATTTACAATAATACATAAGAACATACATAAAGGTAATTGCACAAATAAAGTATAATACACACATAAATATAAACTGTCATACATTTCTCACCCATTGATTGAACAAATAAAGTATAATACACACATAAATATAAACTGTCATACATTTCTCACCCATTGATTGAACAAACAGATTATTATTTTGTGTTTATATTGATTCAGATACTTCAAGTATATTTCTAGTATTTCATGTTAAGTTATGTTTGTATGGACATATCTTTATTTCAGCTGGTCTTAATTAGAGTCAGAACATTTTGATGTTGTGTGTTGGATTTATCTTAATGTGGCCAACTGTTGTTGTATACGCTGATGTTGACACTTATGATGGGAGACTGTGGTCTGATGAGTTCATGTGTTGATGGGATGTCTCTGCTGAGGGATGCACTCTGACATTCTGATGATATAAAATTTGCTGAACTGATTTGAAAACAGCTTTGGAACTTTGTTGCTGATAAACTTACATAACTTGATGAACTAACATTTGCTATTATATTTGTTTGAATATCAACACAAACAATTTATTATATAGTATAACATATATGTGATATTATATTATATTGTATGTTACATGTCTTGCTATGGGTTGCAAATGTTCTATATGAGTGTATGTTGTGTGGAGTGATAGAATTGCGTGTTGTATAAAAGTTGATGTGTGATTACTTGTTATTGGGTTCATTTTTTTTCTGGAATTACTATATATATCTTTGATATGTACTTAAAATAAAACAAATTAATCTTAAAGAAATAAATAATATAAAGTTGGATAAGTGACTTTTACCTGTCCTCAATTAGAAACCTGACAATTGGCGAGCTTGCCAGGATTGAGGATTTCCGGAAGGTAAAAGTCTTTAAAAAAAGTCACTGATACAATTATATATATATATACATATATATTTTTTGTTTTAACTTGGATTTTGGACACAGTTGTGGATTTGTGGAAATAGTTGGCACCTCCTTGGAAAGTGTGATATTGCCAAACCTCATACTGCCAATGAATGTTACACACCCTTGGTGTCTGAAATAATTTGAAACCACTTTTGCAACAAAACCATTTCGTTGGTTGTCAAAGTATATTATTGCGAAGTGTTTTTTTTTTTTTTTTTTGGTGTCTCTTAGCAGATTGGTTACTGCTTGTTTATTTATTATTATTTTTTTTTTTTTACTTGAATAAAGATTGTTTCCCTCATATTTACTGTGGCATGCATATTCTTGGGTTGATTGCACAGCTTGTTTATTTCTTTGTTGAAGGAATGTCCCAAGGTTGTTAAACATAGTTCTCGCAGTATCAAATTTGTGTTGGGTCTTTATAGATTTGTGTGGTTGGGTCAATTGTTCTTGGCTATCTTTGTTCGAGGGAATTGTGTTGACACTTCTTCAGTTTTTTTTTTAGTTTTTTAAAATTTTGTTTGCATTGTTTGTACACAGAGAAATAAATGTTTAGATTATATTGCCAGTTGGTGATATAGTTTCTTAAAATCAACTACTGATTGAATTGTCTTTACATATAGTTCCATAGGGACATGTAAATATAGAATATACATTAGTTGATGCTTGTCTAGTTTTCAATTTTTATTCCTACTGCACTTTAAGGTTCTTAGTTGAGAAGTTACTTACATTACACTTACATTTTTTTTCTCTGAGATTTGGTAGCTAAGTAGTCATGGATGTGGAAGAGTTACAAAAATTACACAGTCTTGCGAAAGAGATAGGTTTAGAAGGTAAAGATTTGCTGGATTTTTTAAGGGAGGAAAGGGCTACTTATAGGGAAAGAAAGAATGAAGAAAGAGAGGAAAGGGAAAGGGAACTAGAAAGGCAGGAAAAACAGAGGGAATATGATAGGCAGGAAAGAGATTTCGAAAGACGGGAAAGAGAAATAGAAAGGCAGGAAAGAGAAAGAGAAATAGAAAGGCAGGAAAGAGAAAGAGAGAGGGAAAGGCAACATGAATTAGAATTAGCAAAGATAAAGGCAGAAACTAGCTTTGTAAGTCAAACTAGCACAACAGGAATCACTAATAACCAAGGTGTACAGTCACAAGTAAAGACCGCTAAGTTGCCCCTCTTTGATGAGAAAGTTGATAGTATTGATGCATATCTCAGTCGTTTTGAGAAGTATCATGAAGCAGTTAAGAGTCAGAAGGAAAATTGGGCTATCTACCTTGCTGCCTTATTGAAAGGAAAAGCACTTGAAGTGTATTCAAGACTATCTAGTGAAGATGCCAACAACTATGATGTCCTGAAGACAGCTTTGCTTCGACGATATCAGCTCACAGAAGATGGTCTAAAGAAAAAATTTTATTCTAGCTCGCCTGAAAGTGGAGAGTCAGCAACACAGTTCATGATACGACTTGCCAATGAGCTTGACCGATGGATTGATGCCACCAAAATACCTCAGACGCTGAATGGTTTGAAAAATCTATTGATCAAAGAACAGTTTCTTACTGCATGTGACCTTAAGATGGCAATGTATCTCAGAGAAAAAGAAGTAGCAGATAACACAGAATTAGCAAAGACTGCAGAGAGATACATGGATGCTCATTGTATGCTTACAATGAAACCAGCGAAAAGTCAACCACTGGAAGTCAAAAAAGACAAAAATTGGACAGTAAAACCTAAGTTCCAGAAAGGAAAGCCAGATGATAAGAGATCAGCAAAGAATTGTTTCCTGTGTGGTAAAAGTGGACACTTCGCCCGTGACTGTCATGTGAAGAAGAAAATTGTCTCTGCATTATGCGTTGATCAGTCAGATGAAGTATCCAGTCCTGACTCATCAGACAGTGAAGTAGATGCAACTTCAGTTCACAGTCACTCTAGTCACAATAACAAGACTTATACATGTATACATGAAAAAGGTTTACTTGATTGTAGGGAGTGTAGTAGGGTACTTAGATCAAAACAGTCAGATACTAGTCTTTGTGTTTGTCAAATGCCAACTACAACAGAAATGACACTTGAGTGTGGACACAAACTACCAGTACTTAGTTCTTGTGTGAATAACTTACCTACAAATATGCCTGTTTGCAAAGTGTTTATTGGAGATCAAGTTGTTGATGTGCTTAGGGACACAGGGTGTTCTGGTGTTGTAGTGCAAGAGTCTTATGTTACTCAAAAGCAATATGATGGTCACACCCAGCGTTGTGCTTTCATTGATGGTACTGTTCACAGTTTTCCAACAGCTCAAGTTTATCTTGACACTCCTTTCTATAGGGGACATGTTCATGCAGTTGTCATCAAAGATCCTCTTTACCCTGTTATAATAGGTAACATCCCAGGAGTTGATGATAGTGGTTTGAAGGTCCAAAACGTACTACCAGAAGTAGACACATCTAGTTCAATGAAACCTTTGGTCTCAACAGCTGATGCCATGGTCACTCGTAGTCAAAGTAAGGCACAATCATCTCAGAAGGTTAAACCTTTGAAAGTCCTGTCTACTGATGGTCTTGCAGTTGATAGAGAGAAACTTATTTCCATGCAACAAGATGATAAGTCACTTCAAAAGTGTTTCACTCTGGCTAAGCTCAAACGCCGTAGTACAAGAGGTGAAAATGTACATTGGTTTGACATTACTGATGGCATTTTGAAAAGACATTTTCAGTCTCCTCATTTTCAGTTTGATGAAGAAATCACTCAAATAGTTCTGCCAAAATTGTTGCAGAAACAAGTTTTAGAACTTGCTCATTCTGGATTGTTGGGTGGTCATTTGGGAATCAAGAAGACTCTTGACAGAGTGTTGATGAATTTCTATTGGCCTGGTTTACATGGTGATGTTCACAGGTTTTGTCAGTCATGTGATGTGTGCCAAAGGACAATTCCTAAGGGTAGAGTCAGTAAGGTACCTCTTCAGAAAATGCCGGTTGTTGGTACTCCTTTTCAGAAGATAGCAATAGATTTGGTTGGTCCTATCTTTCCATTGTCAGACAGGGGTCACAGATACATTTTGTCGGTTGTGGATTATGCTACTCGCTATCCTGAAGCGGTTGCTCTTAAGAGTATTAGTACAGAAGTTGTAGCTGAGGCATTGGTCAACATTTTTGCTAGGGTTGGTGTTCCACAAGAGATACTTAGTGATTGTGGTAGTCAATTCACATCTGATCTTATGCATGAAGTAGGAAGACTACTGTCTCTGAAACAAATAACAACTACACCCTACCATCCAATTTGTAATGGGTTAGTAGAGAAATTTAATGGGACAGTGAAAAGCATGTTGAGGAAATTGTGCGAAGATAGACCAAAAGATTGGGATCGTTATTTAGGGCCCTTGCTCTTTGCTTACAGGGAGGTTCCTCAAGGAAGTTTAGGATTTTCCCCATTTGAGCTGCTGTATGGTAGATCTGTCCGTGGTCCATTGACAATCCTAAAAGAATTGTGGACTCAGAAAGAGATGGAAAAAGAAGTTAAACTGACATATCAATATGTTATGGACCTTAGAGATAGGTTGGAGAAAACATCAGAACTTGCCTTGCAACAACTCAAGCAAGCAAGTGAAACATATAAACATCATTATGACAAAAAGGCACGTGACAGGAAGTTCAAGATTGGTGATAGGGTACTACTACTGTTACCAACTAATGCCAACAAGCTACTCATGCAGTGGAAAGGACCATATGATATTATTGAGAAAGTTGGCATAAACGACTACAAAGTGAAGTTGCCAAATGGGTCAAAGACATTTCATGCAAACTTATTGAAGAGATACTATACCATGGAATCAGAATCCAAAGCAGTACAGACAGTGGCTATGGGAGTTTTAGAAAATGATGAAGAGTCTGAATTTGAGCATAATGTAGAATTTCCGAACTGCCAGCAGAAGGAAACTTACATGGATGTCACATTAAATCCAGAGTTACCAAAGTTACACCGTGAGCAGCTGCAAAACATGTTGAAGAAATATTCAGACATTTTTACCGATGTTCCAAAAGTTACCAATTTGTTGGAACATAGCATTTCTTTGACAACAACAGATCCCATAAGGTCAAAACCATTTCAAGTACCACTGTCCATGAGACATATCATCAAAGATGAGATAAAGAAAATGCTACAGCTAGGTGTTATTGAACCGTCAACTGCAAGCTATGCTTCCCCCATTGTGTTGGTGAAAAAGAAGGATGGTACAATACGATTTTGTGTTGACTACCGTAAACTTAATCGGGTCTGTTACTTCGACCCAATGCCAACTCCAGTTCCTGAGATTCTTTACTCACAGTTGTCCTCCAAAACATATTTTTCAAAGTTGGACCTATGTAAAGGTTATTGGCAGATACCCATCAGAGCATCAGATAGAGATATGACAACTTTTGTCACACCTGATGATGGTATGTACAGGTTCAAAGTAGTACCTTTTGGATTGGTGACGTCTGGTGCAAGTTGCAACAGAATGATGAAGCTTCTTCTGGAAGATATGCAGGATGTACAGAGTTATATTGATGACATTTTGGCATACAGCAGTGATTGGCAGAGTCACATGAGAACACTAGAATCCTTATTTGAAAAACTCAGGAAGGCCAACTTAGCGATCCGTCCTTCAAAGTGCATGTTAGGATTTAACAACTTAGAGTTCTTAGGTCATATAGTAGGGCAGCATGGAATGTCACCATGTCGAGATAAAGTTAGTAAGATACAAGATGCCGAATATCCCCAAACTAAGAAGCAAATGCGATCTTTTTTAGGGTTGGTAGGATATTATAGGAAATTTATCCCCAATTTTTCAGATAAATCAGCACCCTTGTGTGACTTAACACGAAAAGGCAGTCCAAATATCTTGCCTTGTGAAAGTCTTCATAGGAAAGCTTTTGAGGATTTAAAACTAGCTCTCATAAATCCACCAATTTTAAGACTACCAGATGAAAGAAAACAATTCATTCTTCAGACTGATGCATCAGAAAGGGCAATTGGTGCTGCGTTGCTACAAGAGCAGGATGGCATGAAGTTTCCAATATGCTATATAAGGAGAAAGTTACAACAAAGGGAGATGCATTATGCAACCATTGAGAAAGAATGTCTAGCTGTTGTCTGGGCTATTCAAAAGCTACACTTGTACCTCTATGGTCAAGACTTTATTCTACAAGTTGATCATCAACCTCTTTTGTACTTGAACAAAAATAAGGTATCAAATGCAAGGCTTATGAGATGGGCTATGCAACTTCAGCCATATAGATTTACTACTGAGTCAATCAAAGGAAAGGATAATATCCATGCTGACTTTATGAGCCGAATAGAAATAAAATGATAGAAATATTATGAAATTATAGGTTAAATCACTGTAGTCAACTGTGTTTAGATGAAAACAATGTTTTCACTTGAAACGGGGAGTAAATGTCACAAAGTGATTATTTGCATTATTATAATTAAGTTTCTTTAGGGAATACAGTTATACATTTCTGTAGCTTTAGGGCATTGTGATTTTCTGTATGTTTTGATCATGTTGAAATGAAACACTACATGTGTGCCTCGTGGGTTTACTATTGTGCAAGGTGTTCCAAATCAGTGTGTTTTTCTCCAAGATGTGCTTCAATGCACACAGTTCCATATTGGTTGAAGAAATGTGTTGGTAACTTCTTCAGTGTTGCAATAGAAGTCTTTAGAGGTGGACCTCTTGCATTTTTCATGTGATGGAACTTTTTCTATTCCAGCTTGGAGGGTAATGTTAATTTTGTATGACATTGATATTTACAATAATACATAAGAACATACATAAAGGTAATTGCACAAATAAAGTATAATACACACATAAATATAAACTGTCATACATTTCTCACCCATTGATTGAACAAACAGATTATTATTTTGTGTTTATATTGATTCAGATACTTCAAGTATATTTCTAGTATTTCATGTTAAGTTATGTTTGTATGGACATATCTTTATTTCAGCTGGTCTTAATTAGAGTCAGAACATTTTGATGTTGTGTGTTGGATTTATCTTAATGTGGCCAACTGTTGTTGTATACGCTGATGTTGACACTTATGATGGGAGACTGTGGTCTGATGAGTTCATGTGTTGATGGGATGTCTCTGCTGAGGGATGCACTCTGACATTCTGATGATATAAAATTTGCTGAACTGATTTGAAAACAGCTTTGGAACTTTGTTGCTGATAAACTTACATAACTTGATGAACTAACATTTGCTATTATATTTGTTTGAATATCAACACAAACAATTTATTATATAGTATAACATATATGTGATATTATATTATATTGTATGTTACATGTCTTGCTATGGGTTGCAAATGTTCTATATGAGTGTATGTTGTGTGGAGTGATAGAATTGCGTGTTGTATAAAAGTTGATGTGTGATTACTTGTTATTGGGTTCATTTTTTTTCTGGAATTACTATATATATCTTTGATATGTACTTAAAATAAAACAAATTAATCTTAAAGAAATAAATAATATAAAGTTGGATAAGTGACTTTTACCTGTCCTCAATTAGAAACCTGACATAGAGCCTAATGTCAAACTACACATTTTTGTATATTACTAACACATAAAGGAGGTAATATTCTCAGAAACTCTTAATTGGATTATATACATTACAAAGTACAGCAATGAACAAGTATAGTATTAGTATTGATACTAAGCAATTTTTATACTGAAATATATTATTAGATTTTACACCAGTTTTAAGATGATGACTGAAAAAATACAAGGTGTATTATAACAGTATTTGTCAATCATAGTTGTTACTAAGAGTAAACAAACAACATGTGTACATTTTTCACTAATTAAAGAAGTAATATTTTCAAAGATTATGTTAATTGAGCAGAGCTCTATGCTTAAAAACATTCACATATTTATAATTCTAATATACTGACAAACCTCCTGTTAATTGAGCAGATGGTAGCAATTCACAATTCACTGGCAAGTTATCATAAAAAGGGTATACTTTCATTATTTATTAATAAGATTATTCTGTTAATGATATTTACTGAGAGTTTACTCCCTGTGAGACAACTGATTAACTGTTTGGTACAGTACATGAGAAATAGGTTTAAGTTATTTGGTATAACTGCTAAGGTCAACGATTTACCCCTGTGAGACAATTCATTAACTATTTTGAACAATACACAGGAAGTAGGTTTAAGTTATTTGCTATAACTGATATGGTCAATAATTTTTAGTCTATAGTTTGGATATTACCTTAATGTTAAAAAAACCTATTATCTGTACTTTTATATGATCTTTCTAGAGCCTAATGTCAAACTACACATTTGTGTATATTACTAATAGATAAAGGAGGTAATATTCTCAGAAACTCTTAATTGGATTATATACATTACATAGTACAGCAATGAACAAGTATAGTATTAGTATTGATACTAAGCAATTTTTATACTGAAATATATTATTAGATTTTACACCAGTTTTAAGATGATGACTGAAAAAATACAAGGTGTTTTATAACAGTATTTGTCAATGATAGTTGTTACTAAGAGTAAACAAACAACATGTGTACATTTTTCATTAATTAAAGAAGTAATATTTTCAGAAATTATGTTAACTGAGCAGAGCTCTATGCTTAAAAACATTCACATAGTTATAATTCATACTGACAAACTTCCAAAAGGCCAAGTTATAGTAATAAATTTAGGAACAGAAACTAATACTTGCATATTCTCAAACAACTTTACAAGAGTACTAATTAATATCTTTAGGAATAGGATTAATACTAGCTTATTATTAACCAACATTACAAGAGTACAAAGAATTACATGGGTGTTTATAAGTTTAACAATGAATTGTAAAGCCTTGTCAATACAATGGTGAAACAATTAATGTTACTAAACTATAGTCATCGAGTACTAGGTATTAAATGTGTGATAGTTCAAAAATAAAATTGTAAGCTTTGTCAATACAATGTTAATACAATGAAACCTGAGCAATGTTACAGGAGTATTAGATTACATGGTTGACAGTTAAACAATAGATCATAAAGTTTTTCAATATAATATCAGGACAATGAAAATGTTAGTCAATGTTCAGTTACCAATATAGGTAGAAACAATACATAAGTGCCATTCAAACTATAATTTGGAAGGCATTCACATCATAGAGTTCAATTTTATCATATTTAAAAATATGTTAATGTCTAAAGTGGGTAGATGTTACTTAGCAAATAGTGTAGATTTGTAAAATAGTACACATATATATCAGTTTGTACCTTAGTCACCTTTTGTAGTGGTCATCAAAAGGCATATTTTCCAGTTGAGAGTTTAATATATTGTATACAGTTAAAGTTCTGTTGTAAATTAAGTACTAATTCTAGTTAATTGGCAAGATTATCACGGACTTTGCAGAGTACTTTTCCGAGAATATTTAATCCTTTCCATGATGTTGATACTTCAATATTTGGATCACTCAGTGATAATCCACAAGAGAAGAATGTATCTGTTGGGTTGGCTTCAATTAATAAGCCACTCGTTGAAAGCAATTGTTTCTGTAGCACTGGGTTCTGTTCAAACTTTTTTGTGACAGCATTAAACATAGTCTGCTCTGCAACTGACATCCACAGGTCCTTGTCAAAATCTTTGATTTGATAGCTTAAAGCTTTTGCATGATTCGGTGTTTTGGATGAAAGAATTGCATTTGCAGTAATTTGATCATTGAAGTACAGAGCCTTTTTATATTGGTAGTAGTGTTCAACTGTTGAAAATGTTTGCTGCTTTTCCTCAATCGGGCTTTTGTGGAAGTTGCTTAAAAAGCTGTCTGAACCAAAGAATGCAGTGCCCTCAATGGAAGTTAGCCTTCGTTCTGCTCTGCTGGTGTTAGATGAACTGAGACCAAAGGGCAGTGAGTCTATTTCATCAATTGTATATCGTTGTCCATTGATCATGAGACAATCTCTGATCAGTTGACATCTTTTGACACTAGGATGTTTACGTGCTGCAATGAAGTATGGTTGGAGTTGCTTCCTTCGCTCCTGGGTGAGAGGAGAGAAATCTTCATTCAAGATGAAAGGAGTGGACTTAAGATTGAACCTGTGCTTCCAAATCAAGTCCCGATCAGATAGATTTGCTAATCTGAGTATCATGTTTCTTGGTTTCTTGACTGGTGATGGTTGCATATGTGGTGGTTTACCCAACCTGTGTACACTGCTTATGTCAATATTATCTACGGTGGGCACCTTAAGTTTACTGTTTAAAAAATTCTTCACAACAGTATTGCAGTTTTCAGCTGGCCCGTCTTCTGGGATCCCTTTGATTATGAGAATGTTCCTTCTACTATAGTCCTCAAGTCTCAAAATGTGGTCTTCAAGTGTGCGATTTTTTTTCTCAAGACAATTAACTCTACTTTCCAGCTGTTTCAACTTCTTTGTATTTTCTTCACATGAGGCCTTGTAAGAAGTCATATCCAGGGTACATTCACGAGTGTAGTTTAAGTCCTTGAGTATGTAGTCAAAGGCCTCTGTGAACCATTCAGGAGCATTCTGTTTAACAGTTGCCAATGCATTTTCTCTCTCTTGAAGTAACTGTGAAGATGTGACACCGGTATCCTTATCTCCAATTTCCTCTGTTATTTTGCTTGGAGTACTCTGGACATTCATTTTTTTACATTCAGTATCTGACTCTGAACAAGAGCTTAAATTCCTTTTCAATGCCATAAACATAAAAGTTTGAGTACTTTTAGAATATCTGTAAAAATAAGTATATCCAGGAATTATTATACAGCCAGTGTTTTACAGATGTATGTTGACAAGGTGTTACAGGAGTAAGAAATCACAAGTGTCAAATTAGTTCAACATTCAATGTCAAATACATTTTACAACTGTGTATTCTGTGTATTCCATTCAAGTTTTCAATCTTTTGATTCTCATATAACTCATTTTACATGTCACGATTATGACCGCATTGAAGTTACTCACTTATAAATTTCTCATTAGGCATGTTAAGAGGCATTGGAATTGGCTGGAAACCCACCGCCAACAGAAAATGTTTTCTATTACCTGTTCTTTCTTTTGCTGGAACCTTACCGATTAGGGGAGTTCATTGTTCCATCGACAACATGAAGTCAAAGTTCAAATCAGTATTACGACTGTATACATATTCTTATGAAAACTTTCATTATATTTTTCTCACTTTTGGTTACCTTTGCACTATTTCCTTTCATATCAACTCGGTATGGTTCACACCATGTAGAATGATGAACAAGATTGGTATATTATTCATCATACAGATTTAATATTTGTAACATTTTATGTAATTTGTCATTTCCATATATGAGCTGAGGTGTGGTCACATTATATATTTTACCACAGCACCCCAGTGCTGTTATTCATCTCAAGTACATTATTATTAATGTAATGCTTATAATTAGTGTTAATTTTGATAGATGCTGCATACTACCAATCCATTCCAAATTTCTATTATATAGAACCATAACACTCTTCCAAAAAAGGCAATTGATTATTATAACATTTTTACAATCCCCCGTGTGGAGCCCGGGATATGCCATAGCTACTTTACTGCAACTATCGCACATTATATTCAACTGCTAATTACACCAGTGTTACACCATATCAGCTATTGACAGTCATATGCAGAATAGGCCCTCACCATTTGTGGTTGTCGTAAAAAGCAACTAATACTCTGATTTGAGCGACAAAGCACCAGTGCAGCATTCAGCATTTACAATACTGTGTATTCACAGTATATATTCAGACTTGAGAGACAGTAAAAATATTATTACAGCATCTATAGTGCTGTGTGTTGACAGTATATTAATACAATTTCGTTAATTACTGTTGTTCATTGTTGTGAGATTTGGATAACAGTAATTTTGTTCTGCATTTAACAATTATCAGTTGCTTGGTATTTTATAATAGTGGTGTATTACACAACTTTGTGAACAGTTACAGTTATGCAACCAACAGCTTTCAGACTTAGCTCCGGTCACTCTACCTCTTGCACACGTGGTACCCCTCCCAGGGCTACCACCATCCAAGATATGCCTGAAGATTTCCAGACCACATATGCAACAGCAAGGTCATAGTACCACAATCATGATGCGCTACGACAGCACCCATATAGGTTCCAACAATCTCATACCTTTCGGCGTCCTTACCCTCAATTTACTGACCCAGCTTTCAGGAACTACAACCCACAGGCAACACCTCAACCCAGTATTCCCCAAACCAATACATTTATCGACCCTTTACAGTGCCCATTACACAATACAGGCACATCGTATAAGGATACACAGGTATTCTCTATTAATCAACACCACCTACTCCACAACAGACGCTTAGCAGTTTGGTTACACAGTTTTGGACAACTGTATAATATACAACAGGGCTCAATATTGCCCACCAATACTTGACCTCCCCAAACTAACGCAGGGACCGGCATTTTGGCACGGACCCATTACAGTTCGTCGGAGCAATGGCATACTTTCAACCTTATACGTTTCCAATAGATATCATAGTAGCCATGTTGTGCAGTGTTCCTGTCAGAACTAGGGTGAAACTTTGTTTTGACCCTCACATTTTTCCCACGAGACACTACCATCATTACGCTACTCGAAAATTACAACTTATGGCATGTCCGTATCCCTATGACACGGCTGCGCTCCATTTGGATGCATGCCAACACATTTCAAAATGTCGCCCGTAGTGCACACTGCCTTTATCTTCATGCCGCAAATAGAAAACAACAGGGTCGTTGCATTATCTGTGAACTGCAAATACCACTCGCAGATTTGCACAGTCCGACATGCTTCGGCAACTTTTATATCACACCATGCTACCACTATTATGCACACTTTGAATGCTGGCTCCGTGTATCACAGACTGATTATACGTGTCGCATGTGTACCCAGCAATGCAACTCCAGTCACATGAGCCCTCTCCGCGCTACTCCAGTAGTGACACCAAATTCCTTTGGTATTTATGCTAGAATTCTGACAGGTTTCCATTCTTAAGTTACTGTATTTCTTTCTTCCCGCCTCCAGGTTCAAAATCTGTCACTCATATCACCTGTAATTAAATCTGCATGTATTTTTTATTCACGGTTTGCATACTGTTAATGTACATGAAACATATATATATATACTGACAGTTACCTATATTTCAGTGTTACCTGCAATGTACACCCATACTATATTGCTTTGTTATGAAATCATGAAGTATGAGATGTTTCAGTATCTTTTGACTTGTATCTTATGTACTGTTTATTAATTAAGTCACATATACATGTGTATCTAGGTATATATACTAAATATGGGCATATAGTGTGTGCCTTATGAAACTAATGCCTATGCATCTTCTACCACAGAGTCTATCCACAAAATGTTGCCTTTATTGGCCGCAGTACTGTATAATTGCTTAAATGTATCATTTGAAGAGTCCTTATCGTAATTGATTGTTTCGCGGATGGATATCATTATTGTTCACATTAAAGTTGCTTATTAGTTGTGCAATGTGCGTACCAATGTATTACTTTTTGTTCTACACATGACATTCTCATGTAAACAAGTATTTCTTTTCACCCTGTTATCAGTTGTATTTCAGTATTTCCATCATCCCCAGTAACAACATTGATTTTTGCCATGTCTTATACGACATATTCTCTTGCACATTAATGCTGACCATAAAACCCCCAAATGTGTAATGGTCAATAGCCTTTCAGCGAGCTAAATTTGGTAGAGTTAAAATATTCAAATTAAAAACAGTTTTTTCTTGTGTTGTAATTTATGTATCACTAGGTAAATTAGCACATTCTTCAAAGCTCTGCATTAATGGCATTTTCCGTACATTTTCAATTTGTTGAAACTATAAATAATAATAATACATTGCAAATGAGTATAGATGACACATGTATAACATATTTCCATAATGCCCTCTCTTAATGTAATTGGGTAATTGAGTTGTTTCAAATTATATAGTTATAACTTCACCCGGTATTTTATCAATATTAAACACAACAAAGTTATTTTTTGCCTTATTAGGATAAATATAAAATGGTACTAATAGTGTAATATCGAGTAATCTAAATTCTTATAGTTTGCACTGTTGTTGCATGCAGGAAATTTTTAAAATTTACTTCTTCATATACCTCATGTCGTTACTATGGCAGCGAGGTCGTGCCATCTCTACCCCCGGTGTGTAATGGTCAAGAATGTAAGTAAAACAGCTAAATGGAAACAAACCTCAAAATTCCTTAATAACAGGCAAACAATCCCAGAGAACTAGCTTTTGCTGGCTGCAGCACAGACACAAATCAATACTCATAGCAGGACACTCCTAATTAAAACCTTAGCCAATCCCTGTTCTTTTAGGCGACGCAGCCCTTGTAAAGTAGCTGATATAATAAACCAGCTTGCTGCTGGATAGAGAGAGATAGAGATGTACAGTCCAGTGTTTTAACAACTAACATTCTGGGGACTGAGTAGTTGAGTTCACACTTCCCTACAATGACTGAGTTTCAGTTATCAAAACATAACATGAATTGTACTTGTGAATTGTTACAAGATATGTGAATATGCTATGAAGGAGTAAACATGTGTTTTGCTTCTGTCATTGCGGCTACCTGGACCTCTAATAAAAAGCAGCCAAGCGAGTCAAGACAAAAGTGGACATAGTGGAGATCTGGTAATCCACAGCTGCCATCAGGCACTGCTGGAGTCCACCAAAATCACCTCCCTTTTCCCCCAAAAAACTATAATTTGGACAATTAGTTGCTATGTTTAATTATATCGAACATACTTTTTTATGGTGAGATAAAGTATATTTGGACATGGTAAAAGGGTTTCTCACAAATTATGAGTTGAGTTTAGCATGAAAAAGCACAAATAAGAGGTATGCTGTTTGCCAAGTTCATAGTGACCAGAACACAAGCCTAATAAATACATCTTGGCGTCTAGTGGCTTGTATTAATTTCAAGTTCAGTTTTTTAAATTACCAACTACTAATTATCCAACTAAAACAGAAAGCCAACTCTGTGCATCTTTATTGCTGTTAGTTGCTATAGATTTATTTATTTATTTTTTGGGGGTTTTATGTCGCTTTCAACACTGTACAGGTCATATCACGACGGGTAGTTGGAAGGGCAGAGGAAACCAGTACATACATTTCGCTAGGGTTGTGTACTGTAAACTGCCGACCAATAGCAAGCAACTACCAGGTTTCCCACTTAAGGCCGTCACGGGGATCGAACCCCGGCCTCAGAGGTGGGAGACAAGAGTGTTACCCCTAGTTGTTATAGATAAAAGGGTGATACCATAACTGAAATTAAACAAGAATGGCATTCAAATAATTTATTTTCAGTTCTCCATGAACATCCAGTATTAAAGAACCCAATCAAATCTCATGTTATCAAAGCATCACAGATACAGCTAATCATCAAATCATATCTCGCAGTTTATGTGGCTAGCTATATTTACAGCCCTGTACAAATAACAGCTTGTTACTTCATTATGTTTGGGGGCCATGGTGGTGGTGTAGTGATAAGACACTCACCTCCCACCTCTGTGATTAGGCTTTGAGTCATGACCTCATATGGGAACGGTTGTAGTTGCTTTCTGTTGGTTTGCAGTTTACAGTACAGAACGTTTCCCAAATGTATGTACTTGTTTGCTCTGCCTTTCAAACATTCCATCACAATACAGTTGATAAGGTACTAGGCATGACGAAAAACACCAAATAAATAAATAAAATAATAAATAAATGCACAAGTGCTAATGGATTGAGCTATATCAGCAATAGCTTTAGTTATTTTATTTCAAATGAATAAGAAGCAACATTTTAACATATACCAAAAATAATCACCATATTCTGACTACAATCCTTGGTTCCTAGTGAAACAAAGTTCAAAGAAGGAGAAGTGTTTGAAGCTGAACATCTACTTTCAGTTAAATGGGTCACTTATGGAAATAAGTGGTCTCCGCCAAATATTTGGCTGTCAGTTAACTAATGCTAATCTTTGTGCATCTGTTATATGGTTTAAGAAAAGACAAATCTGGTAATATATTGTTTGTTATGGTTTTAATGTACAGTTTTTATTGGAATTCACCATAAAAGTATGAAAATGGCCCAAAACACTGTGTCTAAAGACTGGGTAGTAAACTTCCAACAACATTTTTTTCTCTTTAATGAGGCTAACTGGGGTTTAGTCAATACTGCTTAGCTTCCAGTTATTCTCCACCATGCAAACATCAAAAGTACTTTAAAAGACCTCTACAAATATTATTTTTTGCCAAATTTGAAAAGTCCAAAATATTCTTGTGAAATATGTTAACATTATAAATGCTTAATTTTTTCACAATTTAGTGCAAATAAACCCTTTAAAAGTCGATTATCAGAATGTAAAAGTAATATTTCAGCAGAAGACTACAAACACAAGCGATTCTTAAGGAAGTACCAAAACGTAGAATTCTGTATCTTCTCAGGTGAATTACATTATCAGCCTTTTTTAATTTCCTAAAGATGTAAGGATGACAAGAAGGCAAGCATATGACAAGCATATGTTGGCTCTTGTTATGTATTAGAATAATAGCAATATCATTACAAAGCTCTGAATTTTATATTTGATTTATTATAATTTACTATGACTTATGTTACCTTGAATTGACAAAAAAGGGTAATTTTTTCAAAAGCAGGTGACTGCAGCATGTTTAAGCATTTCTAACAGCATAGAAAAGACTAAATGGAAGAAATGACAGAGGTATAATATAATTTTATATTCTGTTCCATGCATCATCTGTTACAAATAAATATCAGTACTAGATTGCTATATCATAGATTATGTTATATACCTTGTCACATTGTATGGCAGAAGTAGGCGAGTAGATATAAACCTTTCAACCAGAGCAGTATTAAAGATTAGTGTGCAATGAACACTTTTTAAATATTGCATCTAACATGAAGTAACGTAATTCACAAAGTAGTAATGTAATTCACTTGTATCTGTTACATCTACTTGACTTCAAATGTAGCCTGATCTGATGTTTATAAGTTCTAAATATCAATATGAAATTATCTAGAAATGATGAGTTAATGATTCAGTACTTTATTATTGGCAAAAATGTACTCTCGAGTATGACATCTTATGCTCCCATTGACTACAGTCAATTGTTGTAGTATGGAATCAAGTTGTGCAAACGTGAGAGAGATGGAGGGTATTTACTTCAATAATTTGTCATTCACCTGCAGTTTTGATTGAACCTTATGGATGCATTTTTCCTGTACATCTAAAATAAGAGATACCAGAGTAAAAATTCAAAGGCTTATTAAGAATGAAATTAGCTCTAATAGATGCACAGGCAAAACCAGTGCTGGAGTGCTGGAGAAAAGAAGCAGAGAAGGCCAAAGTATACTGTATACTTACAAAAGACTAGGAATTGCGTGCTTCACAGAAAAGGTTAAAAGTTCAATGAAAGATGTTTTTGCATCAAAACCAAAATGTGAAAATGCTCAGCTTTGTTGTCTGATTGCCAATGCAACCAGTGAAGGGCTGAAAATGCTGAAACTTTATGCTGTTGTTCAAACAGAACCAGGCTAAGATGGTGTCAGAAAATACATCCACAATTTGTAGTCAGTATTTTGATGGTGAACATTTTAAGACAATTTGTGATACCTTACAGAATGCATAACTTGCAAGTAATGGCAGGTGCAATAAAGACTAGTCAAAATGGATTTTACCTACCATTTTCAGAAATTGATTTTGTAGGATCTCAAAACAATGACTTGTGAAACAATGATTTATCAAATTTATCAAAGTTATAAATTTCACCCAATGTATAAGTTTGCAAAATCTCAGTTCAAATAATGGATGTTCATTCAAATGGACAGGAAACTGGGATTCGATTTGGGTAGAGGGTAAGGCCACATTTTGTAAAGTTAGTCAGCCCACACTATGGACATTGACTTCAAGTTTATTAATGAATAAACAGATATTGGTATTAGTTTTTATTCTTGTATTTATGAAAACTGATTGTGTTCTACACCATCATAGAATAATAAGGCACTATTGCTAATATCTAAGGACGCATTTTGACAAAAGTGCTGGCATTTCCAAACAAAGTAAGCGAGTTACTCTACCATTGCATGGACATTTGCTTGTTGTTATAACATTTTCAGATTAAATGTAATCTAAACAAAAGTTAAATAATGTCATGTGTGGCATTATGGTATAAAAATAGTCACATTAAACAAAGTAAATTAACAAACATTTTTGTAAATACTACAAAGGTCTGATAAATAGGCATTCTTGTTTGGCATTCATGTCCATTTTGTCCTGTTAAGATGCCAATTCTTTAAGATAATGCATAAAAAGATGCATTTATAGCTTTAAAAGAGTTTACACTCAGTTCATTCACACTTTGAAATCTAATGATGGTTTCATAATTTTATATTTAATTGTCTTTACCTTGTTCTACTTGCTTCCTTACTCCATTTGAATTATGTTACCAAACATAGAAATTGGAAATCATTAAAAGAAAAGGTTTTATCACGGTTTCTTGTCCAATATGTTTAAAATATCTGTTGATGTCTATATTTTATTTGTGCACAACTTTTAAAACAATAATTGAATCAGTCAAATTGTAATAAACATTGACATCAAGTTACTACTTTTGTAACTTGCGTTTTGTTTTACAGATGTTTCTTCATCGATACAGTATCTTTTTAAGAAAAAATAAATTAAATCAGATCAGTGATATTTTATTTGCTTCACTATGTTTCATTATTAAATTTACTACACTTCAGAATTAAATGCAGACTATTATTTCATTTATATAATTTTTACTGCAACAATCACAAAACCAGTGTGCCATAACATAATTCATATTGCAAGTTTTTAAATATTTGGCAGCATGTTTTCAAAATGGTGGCAAAAAATCTGTAATAGATAGCAATGAAAAGTTTTGAGCAGTGGCAGATCCAGGGGGGCGTGGAGGGCGCACGTTCCCCCTTTCAGAGTTTAAAACCTTTAGTCATGGGACTTTTTGTCACTGTCCACGCCCCCCTCAAATCCCCCTACCCCAAGATCTGTTTTTACTAGGGTAATATGCCTTTTTAAAGTGACAGTCATTATACCTGTGTCACTGTCCAGTATCAAAGGGCATTAGGTTCTTTTGTGTGTGTACTGTGTTAGGTCTCATCCTCAAACAAACTGAGGATTACATCTTTTGTGGATGACTTTGTGTATAACCCTTTGTTTACCAGTGTATGTTTGAACATGAGATATACAATTTAAAAAACAATTTACAAATCAATTAATAATTTGGTGATCTAATAATTTATTCCTGCACTTCTATGTTTCAGTTCTAATTTGCTCAGTAGAATCAGTTGTTGTAAAGTAAAAATGTTGAAGAAACATTGTGGCATATAAATTTAGATTCAAGTATGTTTCCCTCCAATTTTTTACAGATACCATTGTTTATTATGGGAAGCCCCTTTAAAGTTTATTTTAGGTTCCATGTGTTTTTATTCATGTCAGTAAACTGCTGTATGTATCTGATAATTGAGTGTACAAAAAGCCCCAATAGAAAAAAAAACTTCAGAAAAAGTCACAGCAGAAAACTAGTGTATGAACAAATAACCCCAGTAGAAAATACCCAAACCTTTGTTGCATGAAGTACACTACTTGGCAGGGCTTGTGTAAATGTGTTATGTGACATTTAGTTAGAGGGCTTTTGTACTGCGATATTTTCTACTGCAGGTTTTTAGAGGCTTTTTTCTGCTAGAGGTTTTTTTCAGTTTACTTGACTGTCAGTATCATATATTAAGTGTTTAGATAAGATTTGCATTTTGCCCTCCTTGTCCCTTAAAACGGCCAGCATTTTGTCCCCCCTTGCAATTTTGACTGGCGTTTTGTCCCCCAGGATTTTGTCCGCGACATTTTATCTGTGCACCGCGTGATATGTCCTGCTACAAAATGTCCAGGCATAAAGTATCCATTACCCGCATTAACCCACACCCCCCCTTTCGGGAAATCCTGTATCTGCCTCTGTTGAGGCAAGATGTTCTAAATGCTCTGTTACCAAATAGAGACAATAAGAATGAATTTTATTACCATCACTGCTGTGCCACAATTTGGCCTCTAATTGTCCCATTAACTGAGAATGAGTGTGAAATGTTTCTTTTTTCACCAGTGTAGTCATACCTAATTGAACCCAAGGTGTTGGAAAGTTTATGTCAATTTCAATACATTCGCAACATATATTTTGTTCTTCTTTTAGAGTATTACATTTCAATGACTAGCTTGTTTATTTGGGGTTTAACGTCACTTTCAACACTGTACAGGTCATATCATGACGGGTAGTTGGAAGGGCAGAGGAAACCAGTACATAGAGTTCGCTAGGGTTGTGTACTGTAAGCTGCTGACCAACGGCAAGCAACTACCAGCTTTCCCACTTGAGCCCGTACAGGGATCGATCCCTGGCCTCAGAGGTGTGAGGCGAGAGTGTTACCACTCTGCCACCGTGGCCCCTTTTCAATGACTAGCCAACCTGAAATTAAACCCACAGTCTTTAATCAATTTGTAAATACACACAATTGTCACAGGTGTTAATTACAGAGACAACACATTTTTTGTGTGCCACCAGTGGTGTACTGTACCCAAACCATGAACTACACTTAGCTTAGGCATTCTTCTCGGTTTTTAGATACATTACAATATCTTCGATTCTCCATATTCAAAGATATATGTGTATTCTAATTCTAATGGAAAAGAGGATTTTCTCCTAATGTCACACACAGTATAAGCCACAATCCCATACTTTCACTAGAAATGGGTAATGAAAACCCTTCATCACCGAATCGAAATTTTATAGTGTAATACTGAGCTCCACATCAACCATTTTTTCATAATTATGAAGCAAACCCCATAATGCAAGGAACCAAATCACTAGCACTAGTAGCACTCACTCCACTATAGTACTTTCCAGTTACCACTCACAAACACAAAAAAGTGAACATCTGGTACAACCATTAACGTATCAATAATCAATAATGTATCACCTAAAAATAATGTCACAAAAATTGACAATAACCAATGATTTATCAGCTAGCCAATAATGTAGCAAAAATTACTAATACTGTATCATCAACCCATAATGTGTCAAAATTAACCATTAATGTATCAATTCTCTAACCAATAACATACTTGCTCAGATAACATATCAACAAGAAAGCAGTAATAATGTATCAACAATTAATGTATTAGGCAGTATTTGAGTTGATGATGAACACTCATTTCCCACAGATCAATAGCATTTATGTGTTATCCTGTGTGATTTACATTTTCCTTAGTATTTAATGGGTATTTGTTCCAACTGATTTACTTTTATTTTGAAACTCAGGCAAGGATTATATGCTCAGATATAAATCTTATTTGTCACTGGAGATTCCATAATAGGTTTATTAAGTGGTAAGACACTAACTATATATCTCAAAGTATGCTTTCTTTCAAAGGTTTGGTATGCTACATTTTTCTTGATAAATTCACCACAATTCAGTTGTACTATATGAACACAGGCCTTCAATAGTCATTCCTTAGACAAACCACTATTCGGTATCCTGTATCAGTTGTTTTTGTGTCTATAATCTTATCTGTGGATAGACCCCAATACTTGCCCATGTTTATATACATTAGCTTTTGACACCTAATAGGAGATTCCCATTGGCTTACTCAGTTAGCAAGTTCCGCACCTAATTGCTGTAACATGTTAGAGGTAACTCACATGGACTTGCTAAGGGTGATCACAGTTTAAAGTTCCGATAAGTGTAACAGTTGAAACTTTGAGTTGAAATTTGATTTCTTTGAGTTTATTGTTGACTTTGTTAGCTTTTTTTGTTCCTGGTACAGTTTCTTTTGAACACTTTGTAAATAGTGCTTGCAAAGGATATTGACCTTTGGTTAGTAAATAGGCTTGGAGGGAAAGGATTTAAAGGCATTCTGCCGGGGACAAGGCAAGAAATGACACTAGATATTGGGATTAATATATAATTTAATTCTGCTAAAATCTTGTAAGACAGTAATTACATAAACAGTATAATACTTCAGATTTATCATAATACAGACAATGACTAGCAGATTAGTCTGATTATTTACAAGTTAGTGTTAAACTCTGACCTTGACAAATTACAGAAGCAAGGTCACTAAGAAAGCATAAAGCAAGCTATTAACATGATAATCTGACAGTTTACAGAATGTCATGATGGTTTGACTTTAATCAGTCGCACAAGTCAAGGTCACTAGTGACAACAATACAAAGCCAAAGAAACCCCCAAAAGCATACATAAAGCACAATACCAATGCAAATGCATGACACAAAGGAGCTGAGGGGATGAAGCACCAGTGACTTTGGATGTTAAGCCATATGACCTTGTAGGTCAAGGTCAAGATGGGAGCTGGAAAGGTCAAATTTATGAGGCAACCTGCAACCTGGAGAAATCCACCAAACAGCCAAACTATAGAAGTAGGTGCAGTTGGAAAGTTTGAGAGACAGGGGAGGAAACAGTAGGGACATTTTGTATGTAGGACAATATTGCATCGGATTTCATGTGTCATGATGTGATGAAGAGGGACCCCATGTTGGAAGGCCAAAGTGGCCCAAACTGTCTAAAATCATGGAAAGTGAGTTTTGGTGAAATATGAAGGATTACGGAAGGGTTGGTCAAAAATTTTCTGCCCACAGAATCAGACAAAGGAACAAGTCCATGGGATCTGGAAATCCAAAAGACAGGGTCATTACAGTAAACTCTCGTTTATCTGAACCCAGTGGGGGATGTCACTCAAGTTCAGATAATTGAGAGGTTTGGATAGATGGAATCGCCATTCTGAAGCCAGAATAGAACTATCGGTCATGGGTGATAATATCATATGTTTGTATTTTGTGCTGCAAATAGATTAAATAAAATAAATAATTGTGTGTACTTGCTTTATTCTTCGCTTAGCAACTATTCAATGTCATTTAATAACAACAAAAATGGTCATATTGGGCATATATCACAACACTTCTTCAAAACATGAACAAATATAACAAACGTACAAAAACAGAAATCACTAAAACTGAAACTTATAAACAGGCAGAGTGAGCTTGGGTGCACAAATTTATGCCGGGAATAGACAAAATATTATTGCCAAAAAAATCTTTTATGCACTTTTGAGTGGTATATTATTCCTTGTATGTTAAAGCATTTTGCTTAAATCCTTTGGCATGTAACACCTCGACTTGAGTTGTATGATTTTTGGACTCTAACCATTTAAAAAAATAAGTTACGCAGTCATACACTTTGGTGTCACTGTAAACACATTTTTCACTTCTTCTTTCTCTTCATCTTCTTCAGAAACAGGGGCTTTAATGTAGTCCACTATCATTTTATCTGTCATCACCACACAGGCATCCACTTGTTGATCATAATCCACCCAGTCTTGTATGTCCTTTGGGTCCACATCCATGTGCCTTTCAATTGCGTCCTGTATGTCTGTCACATCTTCAGGTTGACCTTCACTAACCCCAACAAGGTCAAAATCTGTACCAGGGAAGCATTCCATAAGTGTAGATTTTTCCCAGGACTTATTGATGTGATTGTCTTTGGCTGACCTCCATGCTGAGTCAATCAAAAATATTGCATCTTTTAAAGACACAGTCTTGATAACTTCTGTAAGACTCAGGTTAGAAGTGTCATCGGAGATTAGCCTTCAGATCAGATTTTTTCTATAATGCCTCTTCATCACTTCAAGTGGTCCCTGATCCATAGGCTGCAGATATGATGTGGTATTAGCTGGTAAAAATTGCCAGATGACAAATACATTATTTGAAACCACTTTTAAGTTTGATGGGTGAGCTGGGCAGTTGTCAACAAGAACTGTTTTCATGGGCAGATTCTTGTCAAGGAGATGACTCTTAACTTTTTGAACAAACACAGTTTTGAACCAGTCAGTGAAAATAGAGGATATCATCCAAGTGTTTTTTGGGCTGAGTAATTTACAGGCAAACTGTCCACATTCACATGTTTGAAACACCTGGGTTTTTGTGATTTCCAATCAACAGTATTGGTAGCCTGTGAGTACCAGTAGAATTGGCACAGGCAAGGAGGGACACACGCTCTTTCATCTTCTTATGGCCTGGAGCTGAAGTTTCACTACGCCCAGCTAGTGTCTTGTTGGGTAGCATCTTCCAGTAAAGCCCAGTTTCATCAGCATTATAAAACTGCTCAGGCCTTAAGTTCTTGTAAGAATAGAGCCAAATCTTCCTTGAAAGGCTCTGTGTTGTTGTGGACACTTGACAGCTAGCTGTCTCACCCCATCCCTTTGTTTCACCTGATGAGCCAGCCATCACTAGACGTAAAGGCCTTCTCATCAGCATAGAATTGAGCATGAAACCACAGGGTCTTTTCTTTCAATGTGGGGCCAGACAATGGAGTGCCCCTATTTCTTTCTTGTACAAACCAAGTGTACAAAGCATTGTCCAAATCCTCTAGTGTACAAGTCTTCATGGCGTGCCTATCCATTTTGCGGCTCTCTGTGTTGAAAGTAAATTCTCTTGACTTTGAGTTTGGAGATTTTATGTCTGTGATTGTAGATTTTTCAACTCCAAATTCACAGGCCAAACAGTTTTGTGGGAATATCCAACACCATTCTCGTCCTTATTAGTCCCTTTATTTGCGACACATCTTACTTTTGTGCAAGCTAAGTGCATAATTATCATGTTTAAAATGACACCCTTATTTATACACATTTTAAAAATATGATTGCTTTTCACAATTTCTCTGAAAATAAAAGTGCTAACACTACAATGCGATTATAAGGATTAAGGCAGTCTTAGATTGTTTTAACCTGTTCTCCGATTAGTGTGTCAACTTCCCTTCTCCCTCAGACTTTGGGGACCCCTTTGTTCTAAGTTTAGTAGCTGCCTTATTTGCAATCACGAATGGAGGTTTACACTTCTGACAAGAAAGGGCTTAATATGAAAGGATTAGTGTGTTTCATGTTAAACAAAGGCTATCACATCAAAGATTTGTGTGAAGTAAGTGTATTTTGTGTTCTGTACAATTTTAAGCTTGATAGATATGGAGAATTCTGTAAAATCATTGATTATCATCCATCAGAATCGACAGACCCAAACAAAATATATTGAGACATGGTAGCAGTGCGGTTAAGCTGAATTTTCGGTTAATCAAGGTTAGGATAAACAAGAGTTTACTGTACTTGATCCTGGTTGCGTTACAAGGAGTGTATGCAGAGCACTTACTGGACACAGTGGTGAATGTTTTAAACATGGAAGTGAGATCATCCTTTTTTTGGATTTGGATTGAAGGGTTTTTGACCATTTTATCAGAAGGGTGGTCCCTTCATCAGAAAAAAGTATATCTCCTCTAGCTAGTTGTCTGGAGGGGTCAAAAGACCTTACTCTGTGGGGAAGGAGGTTAGAAACCTAAGAAAAGAAAAAATAGGCTACTAAAACAGGGTTCAATATACTACTGAATTTGGAAAGGAATCTGTCAATTGAACTAAGGATGTCAACAAGTTAATGTTAATATAGGTATGGGCCTTATGCTGCAAGGGTCTGTTGATCTTGAATGATTTATGAAAAAATTGTAATTGCTGGTGTTGAAAAGATGATGTGTCCAGATTTTTTTTAATGTGTTTATTGAATATATATACCACATTACAATACAAGAAGTTAGATTACAAGACATAATACATTACTTGAAGTGCCAAGACAAAAACACACAATCAGACGGCTACAAGAACTAACACATTTAATGTAAGACAAAAGGTACACATTATAAGTACTCCAGTAAAACTCAATAAACTTTTGACTTTAATACATTATATCTACCAAAGATGCAACATTAAGGTTATATTAATAACATTATAATGTTCTTGTTGTATAAAAAAGAGTTTTCAGCTTAAATGAAAATGAAAATTATGGGGACCAGTTTATGTTTTCCATCCTATCTAATAGCTCTTTATCATTATCAGCAACAGACTTTTGTAAAATTATTTTGTAATACTTAATTCTTGACTTTGCAATACTTAAAAACTCTAATAATGTTTTCCAAAGAGGATGAAATATTCAAAAAATTATAATAAGATGTTTTAAGCTGATTTATTCCTATGCCAAAGATGACTTCACAAATAGTGGACTGTATTCTGTCTGGCATATTATTTTGTTTGTTAAGCCAAACCTCCATTTCCTCCCAAAATTTCTTAGAAAGTGGACACAGAAATAAGTGATTTCCATGGCACACATTCTAAAAAAGGAAATAGGTCTGTCCAGGTATTTTTTTTTTTTTTTTTTTTTTTTTTTTTTTAATTGTTTTAAGCTTCATCATCTTTCATTTTTCATCATTTGTACACACAATAATAGATGTACAATAAACAATATAATTAATCTAAAATACAACTAACAGAGCTGTCAAAGTTATCAGATTACTGTAAGAGATGCTAATTTATGTGACACTTTCTTCAATAACTGTACTACATCTTTATACTTATTAATGCTATAAATTTTAATGATATAATTTAACTTTGTTACAATGTTTCACAGGAAGTACTGCAAATGTGTAAATCTTCCATTACCATAATTAATTGTAACTTTGTAAATACAAAATTGAACAACAGATAAAGCCCAATCAGTAGTTATATCACCTGTACTGACAAACATACATTTTAATCCACACTTTAACTTTAATATCGTATGTACAGATTTCCATATTTGAAATTTCTGATGACACGTAAACATTAAATGTTCAACTGTTTCTTCTTTACTACAAAAGACACATTTGCTATCTTCATTTAAACCCCATTTTTGCAATTTCTGTCGGCAAATCAGTAGGTCATTTAATAATTTATAGTTAAACTCGGCTATTTGCTTGTCTTTTAAGTATTTTATTTTAAGTCTGTATGTGTGAGAGATACTTTCCTGAGAGACATTCTGAAGATATAGTACTGATCTTGGCTTAGTGAACTTTTGATTTACACTCTGCTCATAAAGCTGTTTTGTAGTTTTATACTCATTATTTTTTGTACTATTCTCACATGGGCAACTTGTCAAAGACCACCCTTCCTTGTTGTTTATAAAGGGTTCCAGTGCAGATTTTATCTGATATATTTCACTCAAATAGTTTGACTTATTACTTATTTTAGCCCATAGGTATACTTCATCAACTTTGTTGTCAATGAATCTAATATCATCAATTTTTATAATGCCACTTTCAATCCAATGTGGAAAGAAGATAACTTTCTTTTGTTTATTCAACAGTTTTTCATTGCCCCAGAGACAGGTATGCCTAAAACATTGCTCTTTGCTATTATGGTCAATGTTGCATGTTATATACCCTTCAATAACTTGCCTGTAAAATCTTGGTAGGGTTTTTATAGGTTCAATTTGATTGATGTCTTTAGCATTTATCAGATTAATTACTTTCCAGATGTGTAACTTATTCATGTACCACAATGGTATATAAGCCCATGTCAAAGTTTCATTTGCATTATGTAATCTTTTTATCCATGATGCTTTTATTGCATGAAAATAGCTTTCAACATCAACCATACCCAATCCACCCTGCTCTATGGTGCCTATTGTGGTGGTTCTTTTAATTTTATCCCTTCTTTCCCATAAAAATCTGTAAATCAGTGTATTTATTGATTTGAGAGCACATTGTGGTGTTACTGTGTGTAATGCAGAGAAAGAAATAATTGGTAAGACTAATGACTTAATAATTGTTATTTTACCAAATAATGTGAGTGATCTTTCTTGCCAACTTTGTAAAAGTGTTCTCATTTTATCAATTATTTTAAACCAATTGTGCTGTATACAAACATCCTTATCATGTCCTACATATATTCCTAAGCTCTTAATGTTGTTTACACACTCAATATTGTACACACTTTTTGCTTTATCCCTCAAATTTCCTATTAGCATTATTTTTGTTTTGTCAAGATTCAGTTCTAGCCCTGCTAAATTTCCAAACTGCTTTACAATCTCCATTGCTGACATTTTTGAGGATGAGAACTGAATCATCATGAGAACTGAATCATCAGCATATTGCGATACTCTATAACATTGTGTTCCCTTGTTAGTAGTGACATTAATCCTTTAATACTTGGATCAGTTCTTACTTTTATGGCCAAGATTTCGACGGCAAATATAAACAATAATGCTGAAAGAGGACATCCCTGTCTGATACCCCTAGAAAGTCGAAAATTTTCTGAGAGCCACCCATTGTTTTTTATAATCGCTTCAGGTTCTGTGTAAAAGATTTTAACCCAACGTTGAAAGTTTTTACCAAAATTAAATTTCCTTATGACTTTGTGTAGGAAATCCCATTCTAGGCTGTCAAATGCCTTTTTAAAATCCAAGAATAAAAGTACACCTTCTTTGTTATATTTTTCTGCATAACTAATCAAATCTTGTATTGTTCTTATATTATGTCCAATGAATCTTTTTTTGATGTACCCTGACTGATCACTGTTGATAAGATCTTGCATGACCGATTGCAGTCTCGCTGCCAAGACAAAAGCTAAAATTTTGTAATCACAATTGGTTAAACTAATGGGCCTGTAATTTTTTATTAATTTATTTTCACTTCCCTTATGGATTAAAGTAATAACAGCTTTTCTCCGAGAAGGTGAGAGCAGACCATGTTCAAATGACTCATGGTATACTTTAATCAAAAAAGGACCCAACTTGTGCCAAAATGCTGTATAAAATTCTACTGGAAGCCCATCTAGACCTGGTGACTTATTTGACTTCATATATTTATTGATGGCTGTTGTACATTCCTCAAGTGTGACAGGTTCATCACAGAGTGTTTTTTGATCTGCTGTTAAAACATTATTAACATTACAATGTTTTAAATTATTACCTATGTGGTTCAAATTTGGCTTTGTGCTAGAGTAAAGTGTCTCATAGAACATCTTGCACTGGTCAAGTATTTCCCCATCATCATCGATTATCCTATCATTTATCAAAAGTTGAGTAATTTTATTATTCGATTGCCTATGTTTTTCTAATCGAAGAAAGTAACGGGTTGACTTTTCTCCCTCCTCAACATATCTAGCTCGTGCACGTATTTGGGCACCTGTTGCTTTTTCTGACATGATATTAAAAAGATCTTTTTGTAGATTGTCCCTTTTTGATGAGAGTATAAAGTTATCCCTTTCTTTTAAAGCTCTATTTAGGATGTCAATTTCTTTTTCTAGTTTATCAATTATATCATGTTTGTTTTTAGCCTTTTGTTTTGTATAATTAATTGAAAATTCTTTCACTTTTATTTTGAACATATCCCATGTTATACATTTATTCAATTTTTGCTTGGAACAGTCTTGTATAACTTGGTCAAACAATTCTTTTATTTGCTGACAGTATAATTCCTCCTTTAAAACGGACACATTGAGTTTCCAATAGTTTGGACCATGTTTGCTATTTTTGCTACTTAACTGTAGTATTATTGCTTTATGATCAGATAACGGTGCATGGATTATTTTACAGCATTTGGCAATGCCCTCTAAGTGTTTAGATATGAAGATATAATCAATTCTACTTTGATAATTTCCATTACTTCCCCATGTGTATTCTATAGAATCTGTATGTTGTTTTTTCCAAATATCAGTTAAACACAGTTGTTTTACACAATCAGACAAGTATTTTGTGCTGGCATCGATTTTACCAGACTTTCTATCCGTCTTTGTCATTGCAGTGTTAAAATCACCCATCAAAATTAAAGAGTCGCTGCCTGCCGTAAAATTTTCAACCTTTACAATTAATTGTTTTAAAAAAGCATTCCGTTCTGAGATGTTGTTTGGAGCATATATATTAATAATGTTATAGATATCATCTTGTAATTTGATCTTAATCATTAATATACGCCCTTCTTGGTCAGATCTTGAGTCCAACACCTCACAATTTAAATCTTTGCACATCATTATACAAACACCTCTAGAATGCACAGAGTCAGTGAAAGAGTGTAGAATTGTGCCATCCCAATTTTGATTAAAATTATTTCTAAATTCTGCTGTGCAAAAAGTTTCTTGTAAGCAAACAATTTTAAATTGTTTTTGAATTAACCACTGAAAAAGAGCTTTTCGTTTTTTTGGTTGTCTCAATCCCCGGACATTTAGAGTAACAATGTTGACTGTGCTTAGGCTATTCGTACCCATTTCAGGCTTTACATGTTACAAACGTCCAGGTATTCACTGCTGTTGGTTCTTTTATTTCATTTTTGAGTAACTCTAAATATAATTGTTGGTTACTCACTTCAGCTATACTAAGGAGGTGTCCCTTTCAACTTATATATGTTTCACTTTGTATATTCATACTTGGTGGTGAACCTTTTAGTTTTTGCTTCCACAATTTTGGTATAGAGGTTATTAAAATATTATACATGTGTATATTTAATTTCCAGTCAAATTTATGCTTTAATTGTTGGAATGACCATTGTTATCTAATAAACATTTTAATCTTAAATCATCAGATAAAATCGTACTACTTTTAAACAATTTATGGTCCAATGGTTTACCATTGCAACTGATATATTTATTATCAAAAATGTATTCATTCATTATTTCTTCAATACTCGATGGGGGTCTACATTTAATTTTTTGCCAACATTTCCAGACCTGGCAATGAAATTCTGTTTTACATTGTTCAGTATAATAAGCTGGCGTTTTATGATTTATCTGGTGTTTTTCAAGTTGGCTTAGTCCATTTCATATTATCACTTTTTAGTATTCTTTTAAGAAATCTAATTTTAGCACTGTCATGCACTAGAAATACATCAGTCATTTTCAATCCACCATCACAATAGTTTGCAATTATCGTTTCATGTTTTATTTTTGGTGTTTTATTGTCCCATAGAAAACTGAAAAGTATTTCATCTAATTTTTCAAGTACTTTTGTTGGACAAAAGATTAAACTTAATGCATGGAATATTTTTGGTATGACAAGAGTTTTAATGATGGATACTTTGCCTTTCAGACTGATTCTCCTAGAGCACCATATTTGCAAGGTCTTTTCAATGGAGGCCAGTTTTTTCAAAATTTAACTTTGTCATTTCTTTCTGGTCATAGGAAAACCAGATACCTGGTGTTTTAAAAGCTGCATGACTAACACAAAGTTGCTTTATTTCTTTTGGTAGGTATATTTGTTTATTAGTGCAACTTCCAATGGGTATTATGGTGGATTTTTTAAAATTTATTTTAAGCCCAGAATACTTTGCAAATCTGTTAAGTATTGTGACAGAGGCTATTGCTGACTTCATGTTAGTAATAAATAATGTGGTGTCATCTGCCAATTGACAGATTCGAAATTCTTCATTCATATGCTTTATTCCACAGATAAGTCAGTTTTCCCTTATTTGTATTGCAAATATTTCGGCAACCAGGATGAACAGCAGTGCTGAGATTGGGCACCCTTGTCTTACTCCACGACTAAGATTGAATGGTTGGGATAGGTATCCATTGTTTGTTACACAATAATAATAATAATAGTAGGATTTATATAGCGCAAAATTGATACAAATCCTCTAATGCGCTTATGTCCAAGAAGGGAGAGTCCAGGGACAGGCATGGGTCGACATCTAAAAAGCGCCCGCCAGGGTATAACTAAGGTGGGGGGGGTATGCCAGCCTAAACAAGTGTGTCTTTAGCTGGCTTCTGAAACGATCTATTGTTTGCTCAGTTTGTTCCATTCAGCTGGTGCAGCTACTGCAAAGCCTCCCCTGCCTATGTGCTTCTTAGGGCGAGTTGAGGAGACAGATAGCCTATTGCCGCGAGTAAGACTGCTCGATCTTATTAAAGCTGAGAGATATGGGGGCTGTGAAAGATTGATAGCCTTGAATACCAGAAGATTATACTTAAAAAGGATACAATGTTGAATTGGAAGCTAGTGGAGTTTTTTCAAAAAGGGTGTAACATGACTCATTTTGTCAAGTCTGAAGATGATGCGGCAAAGAGCATTCTGGAGTCTCTGTAGCTTAGCTATGTTGGACTTGCTTACACCAGAAAGCAAAGAGTGACAGTAGTCCAGACGACTACTGACCATAGCATTTGCCAGAAGTATAGCAGTTTCATTACTTAGGAATTTGCGAATTTGTCTCAAATCACGAAAATGATAGTAACATGCTCGACAAACCTTGGCAACATGATTGTCGAAGGAGTTATCTGAGTCAAAGGTAACACCCAGATTCTTTACTTCCACCGATGGAGAGATATTGTTTTGGAGGAGTGGGACAGGGAAATTTGGTGCAAGCGACTCTCTGGTGGGTTTTTGACCTATGATGATAAATTGGTTTTTTCTGGGTTCAGTTTTAGCTTAACACCAACCATCCACTCCTGTACTGACTTGAGACACTCGGTCAGCTCTTCCATGCTAGAATCAAAGTTCCTGGAGTCAACTGCTAAGTAGATCTGAGTGTCATCAGCATATACGTGATGAGTAACATTGAATTTAGAAATAACTTGACTGAGGGGAATAGTGTAAAGGGTAAAATGGAGAGGACCCAATACAGAGCCTTGGGGGACTCCGAAAGGGAGAATTACCACCTCAGAGAAACTATCACCTATTTCAATTTTTTGTTTTCAGTTTGAAAGGTACGATTTGATCCACAACAAGACAGTGCCATCTAGACCAAACCAGTCATGCAAGCAATCATATAAAAGGGAATGGTCAATAGTGTCAAACGCCGCTGACAGGTCTAATAATGTCAGGGCCACTGCCTTTCCTGAGTCCACTGAGAAAGCTATATCGTTTTGAATCTTCAATAATGCGGTTTCAGTGGAGTGGGAACTCTTATAAGCAGACTGGTTGACATTTAAGAGACCCTTGTGTGAAATGAATTCATTTAGCAAGATTCAATATTTTTATGTAGGAGCTGAACCCAGCGTATAAAATTTCCTCCAAATTTATAGTTTTAAACATTTAATCAAAAAAGACCATTCTATACTATCGAATGCCTTTTCGAAATCAATTAAAAGGATATAACCAGGGAGGTTTTTTTTGGCTGTATATGTCATTATATCTTTTATAATCCTAATATTTTGACCAATATACCTTCCCCTGATATATTCTACTTGATCTTCATTTACTAATTTGGTAATACCTTTTTAAATCTATTTGAAAGAGTTTTGGTTAAAATCTTATAATCTGTGTTTAAAAGACTTAATGGTCTCCAATTTTGTAAAATATCTTAGGTCTTTACCTTCTTTTGGAATAAGATTGATAATTCCCTTCTTTTGATCATTTGTCAATTCCCCATTTTTAAAAGAGTAGAGAAAGCTTTCATGTAGGAAGTCTTTTATATCTGGCCAAAAGAATTTATAAAAATTTGTTGTGAAGCCATCACTCCCTGGAGACTTATCATTTGGTAGCTGTTTTAATGCATTTGCAACTTCGTCTATTTTTAAATCATTTTCACAAATTTGTTTCTCCATGGCATTTAATTTTGAGGTGTTTACTTGTAAAAATTCAATGAGATCTAATTCCTCATCAATAGAAGAGCCTTGTTTTGTTGAATATAAGTTTTTGTAAAACTTTTGTTGCTCATTAATGATGCTTGATGCATCTGTTATCAAAGTACCATTGCTATCAATTAACGCTTTAATGTACTTGATATTGTAATTTTGCTTTTCTAAGTTAATAAAATATTTAGCATTTTTTTCTCCCTCTTCAATCCACTTTACCTTTGACCTGAATATTGCCCCATCAGCTTTACATTTCTCCAACTCTTCCTATTCTGCTTTAATTTTAAAATACTCTTCAGACGTACCTGGATTAATGATCAGTTCCTTTTCTAAATTATCAAGTTGAGTTTTTACCTTTAATTCATTTTCTCTTACAGCCTTAGCCTTATTTATGGCATATGTGATTTTAGCTGTTCGTATCCGACATTTAGCATAGTCCCAAAAAGTGTTTTTGTTTTTAATCTTATATTCTTATATATGATGTGTCCAGATTATAAATTAAGAACTGGGACCTGATACCTGCTATGTATTTATGTTTGTTAGATGGAGAAAACTGATTTTTGTCCATAGTACATCATTTATATCACCATATGTCTTTCTTTGAAATTTTTGGGATATTCAGTTGATATGTCGTCAAACCCAATGAAAATGTACTTGGTGTATGTGTCACAATATCTGTGCGAAAAGTGGCTTTTACCACAATAGGACAAGTTCCTAAATGACATATACAGAAAAATATTTAACAAATGAGGAGTGCGTATCACAAGTATTTTATTGTTTATCTTCATAAGTGATTTATTTTTTCTGCGATTTATGGGTTAAATTGTATGAATATTTATGTGAAAAAGCATGTCAAAAAGCATGGCCACCAGCGAATATAAAAACTGCAATCTTTAACCTGTGATGTCTCAGACATTTCTGTATGAATTTTAATGTCACAAACATAAGCGGAAGCACTATAAGACAACCTTTCTAATGATATATAAATAAAAATATATCCCCCTCTGTATGTCCCTCAATATGGGTCAAATAGTATGTGGCATGCAATACAGAATTCTTTAAAAGTTAGGTATTTATTTCTTACAATATGAAATATCATCTTAAACAACAATAAAAACACATCATATGACTGATCTTATACTAATGACAAACATGGAAAGAAGAAAATACAAAAGTAAGGGAAAGATAAAGGAGCCTTTATGATCAAACATTTTTAACCAATCAGATGATAGAATGCACTCCTTTAATAAAGGATCCTTTATTTAAGGCATCCTTTGGTAAGGAAACCATAAAGGAGGTTTAGTGAATAGTATTTTAATCAAAGGAGATTTTCCATGTTCCTTTAATAAAGGAACCTTAAAAATATAGGAGGTTTAGTGAATACGGCCCCTGGGCTTAGGCAAAAAATTATCCTAACTTTAAGACTGTGCAAGAATTTTGTCATAAAGTTAAGACTTTTTTTTTTGCTTAGGCAAAATGGGATTCACAAAAGGTCTCAGACAAAAAAATTGTCTTAGATTTTGTTATAACTTTAAGACCACTGTAGGGCAGCCATTTTTAAAATATTCCATGGCATGTATTTACATTTTACCCTTTGTTATGCCAACAAAAATATACTATATTGATCTATGCATCCTATAAACGTAATTTCTGTGGATTGTAATAGAAGTTTACATTAATTAATTACCTATAAATTTCCACATTTTACCCTCTTGTGGTAAAAATATTGTTATAAAAATGGCTGACTCACAATCAAACACAAATACCACTATTTTTACATAATTTTACAAAAAAGGAACAAATCTGTTTTTTAATTTTAAAGAGCATGTTTGGGGTATTTATTGATGAAAAATGTTTTTGTTTTACTGAAATTTGTTAATTTGAATTCAAAGTAGTTTAGACTTTTTGCACGAATTTTGTCTCAGCTAAGATTTTGCTAAGCACTTTTTGTGAATCCCAATCTAAGAGAAATCTTAGCTAAGACAAAAGTCATAGCTTTAAGACTGGTCTAAGCCAAAAAATTGGCTAAGACTTAAGAACTTTTGTGCATCCCGGCCCAGGACTACAAAATACTTTCAGGAAATATCCATGATATGCAAATAACAAAACTGAATGTTGGAACTAAGTTAGACTAAAATATAGAATCAGACATTTTTAAACTATATCACCTGTACAAAATCATACTTGGATTTAAAAAGGAATAATGTTCAAAGTTAAGGTTTTTTACCTGAAATGGGGGAAATACCTTTTTTAGTATGTCAGTGGACAGTCATCAGATGTACAATCTGTTCGCCATCAATGAACACAATCAATCAGAACCCCATAGCTATTACTTGAGATTGCCACGAGATTGCCCCCTAGTTATAAAATAACAGACCTGAGCACCCCCATCTAAGAATATTTATATAATAATAATGAAACAATGCCCTTCAAAAGTGAAGAATTCAGCTTCTTACAGTTTTTTATAAAACAAAACTGATAGGCTGCAGCTCATAATGACTTCTCGGATTCCTGAATTACTCAGAAGCTGTTGGTAAATGACAATGATAAATGGCATGCATGATAAGGGCTTACAAAGAGTAGATTTTAGAATTTTTGCATATTTTATGTATTGTATACCGTTAATTGTCTTATCTTGGAATGGAAACTGAAGTCACTTTTCAGAAAATTTCATGCTTACCAACACATTTTGTATTTTACATTACCTTTATTGCTGTTACAAGCTGAAGACAGTGCATCTAGTACCAACCTGAAACACGTGGGCTGTGTTTTTGTATGAATCATGCCCCCCCACATCATATAGCATAAAAATAGTGCTCTGCCTCCCAGGGGGTGACCAGCTGGTTACCTCTGCCACCTCAGTAGGATGATGAATGTCAGTTGGCTGGAATGTCATATCCTTGATCTTGCTAAAATGTAAAGTACCATACATATCATCTATAGAAAACATTTTTGTGTGTACAACTTTTGTGTTACAGGTTTTACCACCATTTGCCCTCCCTTTTGCCCTCTCTTTAGTAGCTTGAATGCATGAACTCACTGTAGATTATAAGTATTCATGCAGGTTATTTTGGAATTCAGTTTTGATGTATCAGTGATTTTTTATGATAAAGCTGCAGCATGATTAGTCTGTGGCATCAGAAAATTTGACCATATCTCATCCATAGTATAATCACTTTATTGGCTTCCAATCTAGCAACAGATAGAATACAAAGTTCTTCCACTTATGTTTTAAAGCCATTTGTGGTAGTGCTCCAAACTAGGTTTCATACCTGTTGACTGTACCTATTCTTACTAGTTCTGCAGGTTAGTAGCAGAGGAACCTAATGGAGCAAAGCATTTAATCATGATTACAATGGTAAGTCTGTGACAAATTCAAGCTGTTACTGATTTGTAACTTTCTCTACACAGCGACCATAGTGAGAGCTAATTCAAATGTACAATGTATATGCTTAAACAGTACTTGTATTAAAATATGATATACTGCTATATAGAAAAGTTTAGAATTCCATCCAGCTACAGGTATACATGTATTATGTGTTACCCATCGAACAGGTTTTGTCACCTGGGTTTATGTCTAATATTGTGTAACAAAATACTGTATATTTTATTACAATACAATTTTTTCAGTATTTCACCTGAGCAGAGTGGTTTTCCCGGCTTTCGTTTCTCCTAGAGGCACAACAATAATGATCTGATAGCCCACAAGTGCCTTCTTCTCATTTCTTGTGTAGATCTGTCTCATGTCAATCGGTAGCATTGTAGCTAAAACACATGTCACAGCATACTGGTTTGACTCATGACAGAGTCAATATGAATTAAAGGCCTAGTTGCATCAAAAATTGACTTTAAACTATTGCATTATGTATACACTCAGGAGCAAGAAAATACATTTTATACAGCAAGCAGTTAACCAGATAGTTTCCAATCTCTATTTGTTTACACATCTGTCAGATTCAATATGTGCAGAAAACACACCCACGCTTTTCTTAGTTGCGACATAGGAATAGGGATTCTCTGTGTGTGCAGTTTTGCAGATTTAACTGTGCAGATAAATGCTTTGCTTCATATATCTGTGATAGAAAATTTCAGAACTGCTTTTTGTTATTTACTTTCTGAACACTTGTGCAGGCAAAGTATAGTAGAACTGAAGAAAACATATGGAGAGTAATTATATGCTGCATTCTAAAAATATAGTAAGTTGATTATTTTTTAACTTACATTGCACCTTTTCTGGTTACAATATCATAGCTTAATGAATACTATGGAAATTAAGCCGTAAAATAAACCATAAACTAATGATGAAGAATATGATTCAGCATTATGTATGCCTTGGAAATAATTGTTTACCAATATAAGAAGATTTTGCACAGGAAGCTGACTTTGGTGCAAAAATTTCAGCATTCATTTAATGACTTTTAGGGATATAGATTATAATGACCAGAATAAAACATTATTTAAGATGGACTTATTTTGATATATTCATTAAAATTCAAACACTGCAAAGACACTTTAACACTGCACTTGCAAAATAGTTGGTTACAGGAATTAAAGAGTCCTTTTTGTGTGACGTTTCATTTTTGCTTTGTCAGAGTGCTTTTTGCTGCCATATTTGAGACGTATTTCTACTGTCACAAAGATATTTATTTATTTATCATGTTTATGACATTTAGAAATATAGAAAAGGAAAAAAAAGGTGACACATGGACAATGGAGTCTATACAAATACATTAGATATATAAAGGAACACAACATAAGGCTATTAAACACAAAAATAGTCAATTAGGAGTTAAACTATTCATATGTGAAGCACCATTTTCCATCTCGAAGAAATAAGAGGTCTTTAATTGCTGCAATGTTTTCAATATCATTCTCACTGTGAAACTCGGCATATTTTCCCAATCCATTGTACAGTTCTTTTATTGACAATGTATTATCACACTTATATTTGGGATTATATTTGCTTTGAACATACTTAACAATTTTACATACAGTAAAATTGCTTCCATTTGTTACAAGTTGACAAATAAATATTTGTAATTCTGTAATTAAAACCTATACTTTTTGTTTCCAAAATGTTTTATTGATTAAGAAGTTGAAACACTATACTAAACAATATATGCTGTTATTTGAAATCTTACTGATCATACGTAGAAGGTTACAGCACTGAATTCTACCAAATGTATATTTGTATGTTTAAATGTGAGAACACATGATATTCCGACTCACTCGTTGTGGACATTACTTCATATTTTCTCTTGCTTGTCTCTGCACATTCTTCTGCTACTTCAATACTGCAGATATATAAACAATGTTACTCATGCTTCCACAGGCAACATTCATCAACCATTAACAATAGCAAAGTCAGACAAATGGCTCAGAAAATTGCTATCACTTGTTTTAGTTTTGCTTTTACATTTTTCATGTATTGAATAGAACATTAATATCCGTTGTGTAATGGATGGATCTTTCATGAAAGTAATTGGCATGTCTTCCCTGATACCTTCTAGCCTGCAGTATAAAATCTGCACCTGCATCTAAATTAAAATGCAGAGGTGTTTTTGTTTTTACAGCTCTATATATGAGTAAGTTTCTGTGCTCTCAAACACTCCTTGCTCGAATCTGCCATTTAGGTTCCAGCCATCCCTTACTTCTTCATTCAGTAAGAGCCACCAATGCCTCCATGATTACTTTATTCAACCCGCTTCAAATTTGCATAAAATATTATATTTCTCTTTTTATTTTCTGCAAGACTATTGTCTTTTTAAAAGGATAATTTCAAGCTTAATGATTTGGACCTTCTGACTAAACTTCCAGAGAGAAAACAAAGACACCTATAACGTCTCATACGCCTTTTTCTGAGGCTAAACAGATTATATTTTCTTTCAATGAAATCTATAGCTACTTTTACTCAATCCTTATAATAATAGAGTTGTGTATTTATTTACAATTGAAATGTTGCATTGCTTTAATTATACTGTTAAGTTATTGCGAAATCCTTAAATAATCACTTTTCATTTCTAAATCCACAAATTTTCACATTTTTTAAATTTTTGTTTTTTTTTTATTTTAAATAAAAAAATAAAAATTTTCACATTTTAGAAGGCTAGATGGCTTAATTACTGGTGTGGCATATTTGAGGCATAGTGCAGTACTTACAGCAGTCCTTGTACAGTGCATGGTGATAATACTTATTGTTGACCTGTGTTCATTTAAAATTGTCTCAAGAAAAAATAGAGGCATTAACAACAACAACATTAACTTTGGTTTTGTACTTTGTTGCAAAAACTACAAATATGTTTAATTAAATACATATGTTTTGAAAAATGTGAAAGAAAGTGAAGTCAGTTTAAATCTGAAGAGAGATACCTTGGTATGTTTTGAGGGAAATTGAAAATGTCAGAAACAACACAATTAAAGGGCAAATTTTAATCAAATTTTACAAATTTGCAGATAGTTAGGAAAAAAAACTGAATGGGACAACAAACAGTTAGCATAGCTGGCACTAAGTGAACTACCTTTGCTAAACACTAAAGACACAGATTTATCAGTGCCTATCACAGCTCACAAACGTCTGGCATTCAGACAGTAAAATTCAACAAGTGTAGTTGCAGCCTTTTACCCATATAAACCAACCAGGCATGATTGATTAAAAAGTGTCAAAAATTTTACATCTCATCGCATGTGCACGTACATTCTGGGTAAGCCTCTCTTACATCCCATCATACATTGGTCCGATGATTTGCAAGGGACACTGAAGCTACACTTGCAATTTTATTACAAAATATCAAGGTCACAGAGACCCTGCAATGAAAATTGACATGCACATTTTCTTTGCTTGCACACAGTGTGGCTATAAATGCATCCATGTCTCAAGGGTGACTTACGAGTTACTCACGTTTATTCTTCTTGCTAGTGTTGCAAGATCTTCCCATTCACTTGCAAGGTTTGCATGTGCTGTTTAATACACTCATGTGTACCTTGCATCCATATTAACCCACAGTGGGGCCTGTATCTAGTCGCAGTCTATGCTTTGATGTTCAAGTAATGACACTGTTGTTGGGGAAATACAAGTTTGCACGTACAAGTCTTTGCTACCCCACTACCAGGCTACGCTCATATTTTTCAACTATATTTGCAGAACATTTCTGTGTGTTTACACATATGATGGGATGTAAGAGAAGCTTAAGATATGTGGGTTACAAGTTCTTGTGACAAAAATGGGCCAAGGAGCCTAATAATGAGTAAAACTCTTGCTGGTATAAAGGCTGATAGGGTAGCCTCTGACATAATATATGTTTCGATCCTTTCTGCTTATCACAAGAACAAAGTCCAGAAACCTCATCATATGTTAGATTATGTGATGAGTATTATTTCACAATACTAACGAAACCCGGTTGGTGAAAAGCAAAGCCAGTCATGTCAAGTCAATCATGGAGGAAGCAGATTTCCAGGCAGTTTTGAGGTTTTGTGGTAACCACTATGCTGTGTTAGGCAAGTGAACACTACTTGTGCTGGTAGTTTTCATTGAACATCTTTGCATCGTTAATTTCTGCCTCTGAATGTTTGTTAGCAACTAATGTTCATGGTGTAGCACTAATTTATTATTATCTTCTAAATATTAACCTCTACTCAATGTTCAAACCAATGGATTAGCGTACATTGTAGCTTTTGGACGTATGTATAATTTACCATTTGAAAGTTCATATTTTGATTTATCAGGTTTTGGTTTAGCCCCCTTCTCATCTCTGCGTTATTGTAAGGCGGCGATTTGCGGTCAAATTGCCGCGGATTTTCTTCTAAAATCTGGTGTAAAATTGATTATGGGATGGTGACTCAGTTTCTGGACGAGTTTAGCTGCCTTCCACCCCTTACAATAGAGTCATAAAGTCCCAGTAGGTCCGCATCAAGGTCTGCTGTTTCCTTGATAAACCGAGACTCAACCTTGTGTTTCCTTCTATATGTACAATATATGTTTTCAAGACGGAAATTTGCGGAAACAGACGATCTAGATCTCGGCAACATACTACAGAGTTCGGCTTTACCTCGGTGTGAGGTGTTCAGAAGCGATTTTTCTATAACTTGGCGGAAGTTTTGAACATAACCAAAATTTCCGTGGCTAGGACACATGCAGAGAAGGTTACCAAAGATAGGAGACGGAAGTATAAGGTTTAAAGAAGATGTTAGAAAGGTTGGAGACGACTTTATAATCGTCACTTGCCGTCTATTGAAAACGTGTATATGAGAAGGGGGCATTAGTTTGTCACTTTTGGCCAAACATTTAGTGTCTGCTGCTTCCAAACTTTAAAGGCAAGTAAGTTAGTGTCAGCAATCTAGCCATAATCAAAATGCGTTGCTGTTATGATGACAATTGTAATAGTACTAATGTGCATGAATCAATGATTTTTATTAACTATTACAATCAATTCATGAATAAGATAGAGTATTGAGTAAGTTGAAAATTAACACTTAAAATGCTTATCATAAGTGATTATTAATTTAAAATATATGTATCTATGGAATAATGATTATGGCAGTAAACACATAAAACAAATTGAAAAGTGCACTATATTTCCTGAGGTTCTAGGAAATAGTGTGCACATATCATGTAATGACGTTGCTGAAGTTCCTGTCCCACTTGTCCAACTCTTTCTCAGCCTTTTGATTTCTACCTTAGACCTGTTACAATGTAAGTATATTCTGTATATGTAATTGTATTGCTCAAAGCTTACAGATACTATATATATAAATATATGAAAGGAGTAAAGATCCTTTTGAGGCATTGGCACCATATATGCTTAACCCCCCCCCCCCCACACACACACAAAATGAAACATCTGCTATTCAATTCGATCTGTGCAGTAGTCTGGTTCCTGTTACTCTGCAATATAGGGTCAGGTGTCAACCACCATATTGTATACTAAGTTTCCGTAGTTACACCTAGCAATGGTCGGGGGCCACGGTGGCAGAGTGGTAACACTCTCGCCTCCCACCTCTGCGGCCGGGGATCGATCCCCGTCATGGCCGTAAGTGGGAAAGCTGGTAGTTGCTTGCCGTTGGTCGGCAGTTTACAGTACACAACCCTAGCGAACTCTATGTACTGGTTTCCTCTGCCCTTCCAACTACCCGTCGTGATATGACCTGTACAGTGTTGAAAGCGACGTTAAACCCCAAATAAATAAAAAAACCTAGCAATGGTCAAGAAGAAAATAATTGTAATATGTTTCTTGTTAACAAATTTGGTGCACATTATGACACAATATCTCCCTTTCGTGACGTTATGATATCACATAATAATTAAACAGCATTTGTTACAAAAAATTTACATCAGTTTAAGCGTTGTTGAGCTTCTAATATCATCCCAAAACATGTATTTTCTCCACAGCAATCGAGATTTCCCAGTACATGACTGACATTGGTAATGTATTCTTTTAGCAATTCTGGACTGGTAGTAATTAGTTTACATCCTGTAAAAATGCGGCTAAAATGCAAAGAACTGTTTTGCGGGTATTTAGCACCACCTCATGGCTTGAAAAAGAATGCAACATTAAAAGGCAAAGGTCATCATGATACCAGACTTTTTATTGTTAAGGTTGACTGGTTTCCAGTCTATTTGTACAGATAAAATGTTTAAACTTCATAATGTTATTGTACAAGGGGTGTTTGACTGCAGTTTGACAAAAGTCTTAAGTTTCAGTTTCGATGATTATTAGATGTGACTGGTAATAATGAACGAAATCACAAAAAAGCAAAATCACCCCATAAATAGGGCCTGTCTGGTCATTTTATCTAGAGCCTTATGGTGCAAGATGCTATACTGCGCATGCATTTGTCCAAAGTCTTTGTTTAAAAAAATAAGTGGTAAAATTAGAGAATTTCTCTGCTGGTTGTTTTTCCAGAAGTCTAATTCTGTATTCTTATAGAACCCCCCCCCCCCAAAAAAAAAAAAAAAAAAAAAAAACTTATTTTAAGGTAATCCTGCACTGACGTTTACTTAGTGAGGAATTTTGTTTTGTTCCCTGTGGGAAGCCTGCTGTATTTATTTGTGTTCCTTGTGTTCCTGTATTTGTGAATTTGTTTAGATTATAGTAGTCTAGAAACAGTGATTGTAACGGCCAGAGCCTGGATTTCCACCTGTAAAGTCGCAAAGTCACTATTTAGAACTTGAAGGACTTATTATTTGAATCACTGTCTTTATCTTAGGTAATTGCTTTTATTAAGCATTTTCTTAAGAATGTACGATCTGTTGTGTCATAAATGGATAAAAATGAGCATATAATCAATGTATATGTATAAAAGAAATGCACACCATTGTAAATAACACATGTTCAATAAAGTGCTGATGGCTGTAACCTTTTTCATAAAGAATGAAGGAAGGCTGGCCAAACATAGTCAAACATATATCTCTGACTTCGTCTAACCTTGAGCTATTACTCTATTTACTGATGATCAATATTTTACTTGCCTTTCTTCTGCCTTGCAGACCTCACACTGCTGATGCATGTTAATCTGCTCATGATAACACTGTTGTAGTTTCTCAGCATGCAGTCTTGTACCCATCTTTTCCATATACAGCACTCTGAGAATTTTGTCCAACATCTCAGGATCTGAACTTCTGCTTAAGGCCTGTAAGAAATAAGGTATTAAATCATTACTGAGTCAATACTACGGATGAGCAGAATGCAAAAACTTTTTATCTTGATTTATAGTCTTTACTATCTCCATTAATTGACTAGACAGGGGAGTAACGTTGATTTTTGATTTGACATGCCTTGATTTGTGAATATACACATTTGTAAGGTGATTTGGAATTGTATAAATCATTAATGTTCTACTGATAATATGGCACACCAGTGTGCACTGGCTTATACATATTTCACTTTCAGATATTTTCAATCTCGTCACTCTGGATCATCCGTGAAATACTGAAGCCACCCAGAGGCTACTTTTATCTGTCAAATCAACCTCTGATATAAAATACTCTACTCAAATTAGCGAACAGGAAAAGTACCCCAATTCAAACAGGCCTGCCAATTGCTGCCCCTTAAAGAGAATATGATTTACAAGGAACTCAAAAGTTATGTGCAAGTAAACAGAAGCACTGATGTTTCAACTTACATACAGTCTAACAATACATTTATTGCAATTATTCTCAGCCAATGTGGGTAAAGGACATTGGTTAAATAAATTGATTACAGCATCTGAATATTTTGATATGTGTCGATCACACTATGCCAGCTGTCAGACTTAGGGCCAGATTTAGAGGGGCTAGGTCTTGCATATATTGGTGTCTTTACATTTGACCTGTGGTCCACTTTTTCAAGCCCTGTTGTTGTCCTGATACTTGTAATGCTTCCTTATAATTAGCTTTAGAGTTTATTGATATCAAAACAACTTACAGGAAAAAAAATATTGTATGAATGTTTTAGTGAGGTCATGTTTGACCTTTAACACTTCTTTCAAAGTCTAATATTGTCCTTTAATTATGATGTAAGTTCATTTACTGAGTTGATATATGAAAAGAGAAAAGTCGATTTAGCCTTATACTAAGTTGATAAATTGGGAAATCATGCAGTAGGTAAATGTTCTATTGCCGTGTCCACATCCAGCAGTAAATTATCCAAATAGAGTGTTAATAGGAGGTAATTGCATATTGACATGTCTGGCATTCTGTCTTATCTCAAACATACTCCCTCCACTTAATTGTATATAGGTTCACAAAAAAAGAGTTGGCTAAACGGTTGTCTGACTCCTCTGCTTTTGCAAAGACCATGATGCATTGATGTGAAAGAGCTTGATGTTTTGTGAATAATATAGTCAATAGAGATAGACTTTTCCACAAAATGTCTCGATGCAATCATCTTACAAATATTATGATAAGTCAGGCTCATCTTAATGTCATTTGTGAAGATAGCGACCATTCTAATAGAGCTACGTTATGGCAAGAGCTACATATGGTCCTTAATAAAGCTCCTGATTCATCACTACTGGGAAATAATATTAAATAGCCGCCTCCATGATGCAAAGAGTGGACAATTGAGATCACATTGAATCCCGAAAAGACTGAGCTTATACTTTTTTGGTCTAAAGGACAGAAGGACATCTTTAGTAGTCCACTGCCATCCATCTGAGTCAGAAACCTTGGAGTGTGGTTCGACTCTGGTTTTTCCTTGTCTAAATATGTTATGAATGTTCTTTTATTTATCTCAGGGACTTCAGGATGATAAGAGATTTTCTTACTTATGACACTTCAATACATGTAGCCCATAGTCATGTCAGTCTGCTTCATTTATCTAAATCTAAAATCTAAATCTAAATCTACTGCTTTGCAGGTGCAATATCTTCCCCAAGGGGAACTCAGTGCGCTAACTAATCATGTATAATTTCCAAGTCATAGTGGGGGACGTGTCCAGGTCTGTATTCCAATGGTTGTGGGTGTGAATGTGGGGAAGAATCTAGGTCGGAAAAGCAGATTTAAAAAGGTGAGTTTTCAGGTGCTTCCTGAAGGATGTGACAGATGGACTGGTTCTTACATGGACAGGAAGTGAGTTCCAGAAAGCAGGTGCATGATGGCTGAAAGATTTGGTAAGATACTTATGCGACTTATGTATTTTAGAGTCAAAAGAAGGAACTTGAAGGAATTTGTATTTTGGACTGCTACGTCTGGTGTTCCTTGATGAGGTGTATGGATGAAGTTTATCCTTGAGGTACACAGGTTGACCATACTTAAGGACTTTATATGTGATCAACCCAATTTTGAAAAGAACCCTATATTTGACTGGTAGCCAATGTAGTTTTTCCAGATTTGGAGTTGTATGAGTGTACCTCAAGGATCTAGTGACTACTCGACAGAGGGAGTTCTGAACACCCTGCAACCTCTTTAGCTCAGAAAGCGTGAGTGAGGCAAAGAGGGAATTACAGTAGTCAATTCGGCTACTGACGAGAGCATTGCAAGGAGTATCGCTGTGTTAAGGTCAAGGAGATGGCGAATCCTATATAAATCTCTTATATGGAACCGAGTGGACTTAATGACTTGGGAAATGTGATCTGTGAAGGTCAGGTTGGAGTCGAACACCACTCCTAGGTTTTTGACATTTGAGGCAGGTGCCACTTTATTCCCAAGAATGTCAGTGGGAAAAAGGGAATGAAGTTGTTTACGACTGTATTTTGAACCAATCAGGATGAATTCTGTTTTGTCTGGGTTTAATTTGAGTTTATTTGCAGCCATGAAATTTTGTATATCATTTAGGCAGTCTGTTAGAGCTGTCATTGACTGACTGAAATTTGATGGTGAAAGAGTAATGTATAACTGAGTGTCATCTGCGTAAAAGTGGTGTTTGATACCCCTGTGAGATCGAATAATTGAACTGAGTGGATTTGTGTACATGGAGAAAAGGAGTGGCCCCAGGACCGAGCCTTGAGGGACACCAAATTTTAACTCCATGGGATGTGACAGTACAGAGCCTACCTTGACTGATTGAGTTCTGTCCGACAAGTAAGACTTGAACCAACCCAGAGCCAGCCCACCGATGCCATAGCATTCATATAATCTGTGGAACAGGATCGAGTGGTCAATGGTGTCGAAGGCTGCCGAGAGATCGAGGAGGGTTAGGGCTGTTGTACTGCCTTCAGACATATTGAGGAAAAGATCATCCTGTATATTTAGGAGGGCACTTTCCGTAGAATGGAACCTTCTATAGGCAGATTGGAAACCAGTCAAAAAACAGGACTCGTCCAGGTGAGACAGGAGTTGGGACGACACCACTCTCTCTAAGACCTTTGAAACAAAATTTAAATTAGAGACAGGCCTATAGTTTTTAAGGACTTCTCTATCAAGGGTTGATTTTTTTAGGAGTGGAGTCACATGGGCCTGTTTGAAAAATTTAGGGCAGCTTCCTTCATGGAGTGATGCATTAATTACTGATGTGATAGGGGTGATGAGGATATCTAAAAATTCTATTACAAGAAATGTTGGCCAAGGATCAAGGGAGCAAGATTTGCTAGGGGAGTTTTTGATGATATTAGCTACCTGATCTTCTGAAACAAAGGAAAAAGCTGAGAAAGCAGGTGGTGTGAGATCAGAGTCAGTGTATTTAGGGGGATTAGAGTTGGTGAAAGATTGACGAATGTTTGTGATTTTTTCTGTGAAAAATTCAACAAATTTGTCAGCTAAAAGTTGAGGAGAATTTACTGAGGGAAGTACTTTTGCAGCAGATCTATGGAGTACATCGTTTAGAGTTTGCCAAAGTTTCTGAGGATTGTCATGGTTGTCATGAATTCTGGATTTGAGGAAGTCAGATTTCGCTTTCATGCAGATTTTATTGTACATATGAACCTTTTTGATATATTGTGATCTGTTGAAACTGGTTTTATTTTTGCGCCAAAGGCGTTCAAAGAGACGTTTTGTTTCTTTTGCCGCAATGACACTGTCATTTACCCACCCAGGGATATATTTGGCCCTGACGTGTTTAGTGATGGAAGGAGCATGTTTGTCAATGAGAGTTGTTAAAGTGGAGTGGTACTGTGAGTACAAGGCATCAGAATTATTTTTCGGATCAACAATAAGTTCAGACGAGAGAAGATCCTTTCTCATGGCTTCTATATTGATTTTATGGTATTTTCTGAAAGTGACGGTGTCACCAGAGATTCGTCTTTGGGGGGTGATATTGACCTTGAATGTGATGGAGAGGTGATCGGAGAAGGCCTCAGTGGCATGGACATGCGAAATGTTGTCGTTTCTAGATTTGGTGAGAACTAAGTCAATGGTGTGTCCGAGGATATGGGTAGGAAAATTTACCTTTTGAAGGAGGTCAAAAGACCCTAAAAGAGCACGAAATTTTTTTGAGTCGTTGGAATTTGTGTCCATGTGAATGTTGAAGTCCCCGATGATTACCAAATTGTCTGTAGTAGGGTAAATATTCTCGAGAAGTGCATTAAACTGTTTATAGAAGGTTGCAGGGCTGGTTGATGGGGGTTTGTATATATTGAGAAAAAGGCAGGATTCATTTTGTAAGGAGATTTTAATAAGGAGGTTTTCAAAAGAGGAATAAGTATCAGTAGGTATGCGGCTGGTTTGCAGTTCATTTTTCACCAGGAAAGCTACTCCACCACCCCGTCGTGACTCCCTTGGTCGGTGAAAAAGGGTATGACCCTGTGGTGAGATATCACTGAAGTACGCCTGTGAAGCATCTGGGCGAATCCAGGTTTCTGACATGGCAAACACATCTGTATTATTGTCCACGATAAACTTTTGAATGGATGAGTATTTGTTTGAGAGGGATCTAACATTGGCAAAGGAGAAATTTATGCAATCAGAAGGACCGGGGTTTGGATTAATATCGCCAGCTAGTAGCAGAAGTGTAAGGAGGCTGAGAGGTGGAAGTTTCGATGGAATATGGACATCCTTTTTGAACAAAAAATGTAGGCAAGAGGCGGTTGGTGTACGTGGAGGTTGAAAGAAACTGACAACTGGGGGACAGACAATCTGAGTACTGCCATAGTGGCGAAAAACAGATATGGCAGGCAAGAAAAACAACAGAAATTGTAAAAATAACATCATCTGTGGGAAGGAGTTACTTTATAAGTTGTTTTACATAGGAAAATAGAATGGGGAAGTGTTTGAAATTTAAAGGAAATGTGTAAGAATGTAGTATATTATTGGGCCGATAACGGGGAATGTGGGCCAAATTAGGGGATTTTTGTGATATTTAAATAATATGTCTAGTTAGAAAAAGATTTGGTTGAAAATTTAAAGTATATGACGAAAAATCAACTGTTGGGAATGAATAATTAGCTTGGAGAGGCAGATTGTTGTATTTATGGTGAGGTTTACAACAAAAACCGGATTAATTTCAAAAACGCTACTTCCCTCGACGGACACACGCCACATATCTGTAATTAATTTCTCAGGAGTCCCTCTAAGTTCATTCTACCTAACTTACAATGCATAAAAATAGTACAAGTAAAAGTGTATCAAACACCAGTTGATTCACCAGTGTAATTACTGTTGTCAAGAGATTGTGTTGGGTACCAATTCAATGTCTTGTAATGTTTAAGCAACCACATGGCTTTCAGGCTTCTTCATGCTGATTTTCCAAGTATTTTGCTTCATATCTTGCCACTTACAGCTTATAACAGCAGGTGCAAGTCAGAGTGACGATAATTGTATTGTAACACAGCTTAGTCAAATAGTTTGGTTATAGTTTTGGTTTAGATACTCCCAGGGTTTGGAATACTCTTTCCGATAAGATTAATGCAGTTGTGGCATTCTTCTGAACAAAGTTTAAACCTATTTTCCAAGGCACACACACCTCAGGCTTTAAATTGCTTCTCAGCATTCTGCATTGTACTTGACTGGTTTCTTTCCCTTGATTTTCAAAAATGGCTATTTATGATTTTGCTTTTTCGGACGTAGAGTCAGTTCATTAGAGTAGATATTAAGAATTGTCAAATCCTATTATGATTACATGATATGGCACTGGGATCTTGTTGTTTAGATGAGATGTATCATCTGGTTGGATATTCCAACACTTTTGAATACTAATACATTGTCATTCTGGCAATACATGTAAAATCTAAATATTTTGAATAACTTGCAGTCAGCATTTTTATCTGATATTACTGACTATAGGAACCATACCTGTCTGATGTGGCTCAATGCCTCTTCGTCAGTAGTGGCTTTTTGGATGTATTGCCAATCACTACCAGAGATAATGTCATAACTTAAACACGAGGTAAAACCTCTACCAACTTGGCGTAATATAAGAATTGCTGATTCATGTTTCAGGGTTTTCTGAGCAACAGACAGTAGACATTTTTTGCACAGATTCTTCAGTCCATACTGTTGTCTCTCCTATGAAATATACAAATCTATGTGACTATAATTAATTGTATCAGTTTCATGAGTAACCCAGTAAACATCGCAAACGTTTATAAACATTTAGTAAACGTATAAACATTTTTAAAACCAAATATAAACCTAAATATTGACAAATATTCAATATTATGGGTTTCTAGACATTTCAGCAACATTAGGTTGGTATATAAACATTTAATAAACGTTTTACAAAAAGTGAAGACCATCTCAACCTAATTTTCATTTTGGATTATGATGTCAGCACAGCCATTTTTGAGATTAACTGGAGAAATATTTCTTAAGTATATCTTGCTGTATAAATGTTGTTTGAAGTCATCATTAAATTATAAGTAGAAATATAAAAGTACCTTATATCATAGAATGCACTGTACAAGGTTAAACTGATGTAAACATGGTAATTATTCATTAATTACTTTGTTTATAACTTTAATTTTGCGCACTGTGGATAATGTACAAATGGTGTACAAACATTTATAAACGTTTATTTATTAAGGTTATGGGCAAACATTTAGGGACCCATCATTTTAAACCTTAAATAAACCGTTCATAGTTAGGTTTATAAACGTTTGTAATGTTTATTGGGAAATTACAAAATCACGAATATTGTTATAAGATTTTCCAATTGACAGTAAAAATTCGGCCTTGGCAGATACCTTGCATAACAGAACCGTTCTCCCTGAAAACAAGAAAGAATGTCTGGCTAAATACTTCCAACAGAAAAGCTTAATTATTTGGACAATGTTTTATGCCACAGGATCTGATGTTAATTAGTTTTAATATGAATATCATTTTGGTAAATTACTTGTCATCACGGTTAATTTATTACTTCATGTGATTTATGAATGAACAAATGAATATCCCCTTAAGTTTGGTATATGTATTTTTTCACAATTCATATCGAGAAGGATGTCTAATACATTCAATTTGCCACTTGGGAAAGGCTGGGGCCGTATTCACGAAAGGTCTTAGCCAAGTCTTACGCTTAAGTTGTCTTTATTTTTATACAAAAGTTAAGCCTAAGATTTGGCTAAAACCTTTCGTGAATACGGCCCCTGGTCTATAAAGCTGCATATGCTTTATAATGACTCTGCTGTCGTTTATTTTATTTTTCGTTTTTAAAATAAAATTCTTCCTGTGAAAGAAATAACTGTTATTTAGTATGTGGGAACAACTACAAGGGTAAGACTCAGAACAGTTACATACAGATTGGTCTGGTTTTACATCTGTTTCCTCCAACTGTATATAAGTATTAACACATCATGTAGTTTTCACAACAGAGAAAACCAGTACATACAAGTTGGTCAAGATTCAGCACAGTAAACGGCACTGACTACCAAAATTCCCACTTATAGTCAGGTGAGATTCAAATCCACGTCCTTAAGAGGGATGCGAGTGTGTTACTGCTCAGCCAGTGAATTTCGTCACCCAGTGAGTTTCGACACCTGCCATTTAAACCCTCAAAAACCAGCAATACTTGTGCTTAAAAACATGCAACCACAACTTGTAATATTAATATGTAATTCAGCGATGGAAATTAAGTGTAAATATGGTTTAATATTGTCATGAAATGCAGGTGACGAAATTCACTGGGTGACGAAATTCACTGGCTGAGCAGTAACATACATAGGCAGGAATAGAAATGCCAGAAAATACTCACATAAACCACCACATCAGTTCTGACTTCATCACCAATTAAATCATTCTTTGGTGCAAAACAAAAAGTTAAAATGAATTAAAAACAACATTCAAAATTCCGTAAAGATTCTTTCAAGTCAATGCACATTAATTTACATTTTAAGAATAACCTAATACAAAAAGTGAGTTATTTGCTATGTTAAAGACAAATACATAACGTCATGTTACTTGGATATGTGTTCCCTACGAAAGAGTATTGGCGCCACCATAGTATTATATTTGTTTAATCATATTATTTTCAGTGAATGGAAACTGTAAACTTCTCCAATAATGCAAACTTCAACAACAATACTAGTGCTAACAAAACTATAAAATTCGCCAATAATGTAATGAAAACTTCGCCAACAATGATTAAAAGTGTTGCTAAAAATAGTATCAAGTGGTACATTATAAAACATGGAATGGAAATGTGAGTGTAACATTAACAAGCAGTGCATTTTAAAACATGGAATGGACCCTGATTTATTATGTCAGCTGACTAAGAAGTCAGCTGACATTATGTCATCACTCTGCAGCATTGGTGTATGCATATCGAGGATGCAAAATGGTTGAAGGTATGCAGATCTGGTTGTTTGTCTTTTCCCCAGAGCCATTACAAGCAAGGTACTCTCACCCAAAACTTCAGCACTTCATCACAATTTTCCCATTCACTGTGGCAGGGATTTTTCTATTATCTCACATATATGTACTAGTCCACTGGTAGATTCTCTTGTGTGAATATAAGGCCTGGATCTTTCTTAATTATTTGTTTATGAATTTCTAAAATAATTTTAATGAATTGAAACTCATGAAATTATGCACTAAATTACATATAACTTGAAAAGTTTTGCATTTGGAGCATTTTGATAAAATATGTTATTCAGCTACTATTTCATAGCTGCAACATGGTGAGTAACTTGGGTGTCTGTTCCAATAGCTAAGTGAGTAATAGCTACTTTCTGACTTATCAATACCTTCCATAATGAGTAAAATCACTGGTAACTTGAAAACTATTGTATATACAGAATGTTGTATAAATATGTTTTCCAGCTACTTTTGGGTCAGCTATAAACATAGTAAAATTGCAGAACTGTAGCTGATTGCATAGCTGAGTAATAGCTACTTTGAGCTACTCCAAACATTGCCACACAAGTGAATACAGTTTATTGAGACAATACTGATTAAAGTAAAATGCCCAACATTACTGCAAGTTATGTTTGCAAACTACAATCTTGAATTTAAGCAAAAATGGGTGGGAAAATTGAGTTGGTATTGAAGTCTGGGATTAAGTACAGATCGGCCTCAGGAAGCCTCAGGACGCCTCAGGCGGCCGCAGACAGTCTCCGACTGGTCTGGGACTAAGAACCAACTAAGTCAGTTTTCTGGTCGGTTTGAAGCACGATCCTGTTGTACACATACCAACTGGGTCCCACGATTGAGTCCCGGTGTCCTCAGGCCTCCTCAGGCTTCCTTGACCCAGCACCTATAACCCAGGGTGGTCCACATGTCCCCTACTTCATTCTGGCAGATGATGCCTTTGCCCTGAAGACCTGGCTCATGAAATTCTATGGCAGAAGGATATTAACCAGAGAGGAAAGGATTGCCAACTATAGAATATTAAGGGGCAGGAGAGTTGTTGAGAACGCTTTTGGCATCCTGGTGTCAAGATTCAAGGTGATGAGGACCACTATTGAACTACCCCCAGCAACAGGTAGAGAAGTGATCTTTACCTGTGTGGTTCTGCACAACATACTGAGAAGCCAGTATCAAGGTCAACATGGTGGTCTGCAGCCTGGGGAGGATGATGATGATGATGTGCCTGGTGATTGTGGATTGATTGGTGTTGCTGCAGGTGGTGGCCAATACAGAAACCCTGCTAGAGAAGCCAAAAGACAGAGGGATTACCTGAAGGACTACTTCAATAATGAGGGAACAGTGGCCTGGCAAGGTGGCAGAATATAAGTCCTGCTGCAGTAACCAGTCCTTTTCAGGACTAACTATAACAATCCTTTTCAGGACTAACTATAACAGTCCTTTTCAGGACTACCAAATATTCCAAAAACAATTAATGAGCTATGCTGGTTTGCTACACACAAACCCCATGCCAAACATAACTTGTTCAGACGGACAAACACACAAACCCCATGCCAAACATAACTTGTACAGATGGACAAACAGACAAACCCCATGCCAAACATAACCTGTTCAGACGGACAAACAGACAAACCCCATGCCAAACATAACTTGTACAGACGGACAAACAGACAATCAAAATGCCATACAGAAGTCAACCAGCTGGAAAACAGACAAACCCAGTGCCAAACATAATTCTCCAAAACAACACACAAAGCTAAACACAACATCCTAAATGGAAAGCCACAGGGGGGGAAATATTTCAAACAGAAATGTTTTCCTGGAAATCTTAAATTTAAAATCTTCACTCCAATTCACAAATATATACAAAATATAACCATGAAGCTGGTTTTCTTTTCAATTATGGGGAATTATGTTTGCAAAAAAGTTTCTCAGTTCTTTGGCTTGGGTTCTGTTTAATTTTTGGTTGTCTGCTTCTTGCTTGGTTATTGGTATTGGGTTTGTGTTTGGTAGTTGGGTGACTTTTCAATTAAAGACTTTAAACTATCCCATGGATTTTAAGCTAAAATGGGCTGATTAATGGCCACATTGGGAGATTTTTCAAGGTTTTTTTGCATGTGGCCTTTTTGTTATGTGTGGTACCATGGGTTATTTGTTTCATGTTTGGGGTGGTGTGGCTGTTGGACTTTGATATTTCTCACGACTCCAACTGATTCATATTTCCCGCCCTCAACAAAATGTCCAGTCCCAGGCGTCCTGAGGCCTCCTCAGACTTCATTTTTTTGTGGTAAGTATTTGTACTGAACTGTTTTGTTTTGGGAGGAGAATTGGAATAACTTGCAGCTGAATAATTGTTTTTGGAAGATTTGCTGGCCCTGAAAAGGGCCTGGCAGGTCAAAGAGCCGCCCTGACTGGATGGCTACTGAGGAGGCTGCTGCTGCTGTTGAGGCGGTGCTGAAGTGGTGATAGTAAAGAGCTGCTGCTGCAGTTGCTGCTGAGGCTGCTCGACGATCTGTGTTGATGTCAGATTTCGTAGCTGGCTTCATATTCCACTTGTGTCTGCTCCCTTCGTCCTGTACAGTTAGGACTGATGTTGGGTTACCTAAGACAATGGGGCTTGGTGTATAGTACACAAAACCGCTGCCAGCTGCTGCTTGAGTGGAACTAGATGCCTGTTGAGTGGTTGTTGGCAGTATCCCGACCCTCTGCGACTCTGTGGTAATGGTGGCTGATCTTCTGGGCAATGGCTGACGTCTACGGTTGCACTTAGTAGTTTCAATGTCTCTAAATATCTTGCCCTTTAACTCTTCAAATTCTTCTTGAGTCATCTTTTCAGCCTCTGATGCCACATAGTCGAAGAAGGGCTGCCTGTCTGACTTCTGCTGCAGAAAACCTGAGATCAGCGTCCTCATCTGCTCAAAGTTTTTGAGAATCTTCTGTTCCTGTCGTGGAAACGTGGATGTTCCTTGTCATACAGTTCTGGGTGCTGCTTTACAAATTCTACAATGGAAATTTCCTGACTGTCAGTAAAAGTTGCACACACCCTGGCTCTCTTGGCTGAAGAATGGCACTCTGTATCTTCTTCACACCTCTCTTCTTCTTCCACAGCTTCCTCAATAGCTTTTGGACGTTCCTCAATCTCCCCTCCTCTCTTCTCTCAATCCCTTCCTCTGTAACTTCAGTCCTTTCATCTACTTCACTTTCCTTCTCTCTCTCATCCATCTTTTTCCTTCCTCTCTTCCCTCATTTCTCTTTCCTCATATTCCAGTCGACAAAATAATAAAAAAAATAGTAAAATGTGTCTCCTAACTGTGAAATTTGCCTTAAGCTCAAGCATTAAATAATATATAAAAAACTGAAAACCCCTACAAAACAGTGACACATGTCTCTCAGTAGCCAAACAGTCAGTAACAATGAAAAACTGTGCGCGGTCGCTTATATAGTCCCAGACCTCCTCATTGCCTCGTTTTAATTTCCGACGCGCGGAAAAGAGTCGGTTCTTAATCGGTTGTTAGTCCCAGGCCTCCTGGGGTGTCCTCAGACCGTCGCAGACTAAATTTGTGTTGTCCCAGGCATCTTGTGAACGCCAGCTTGGATTGGATAGGATCGGTTACCCTTAGTCGGGGCTTAGTCTTGCCAGAGTTATGACAATTTGTTGTGAAGTTTGTGCATTGCTGCACAAACTGGCTCTTCTAGCTGCCACTCCAGTCATTTTCTAGTCTCACCAGCTTTCATTTAGGGTATATCAGTAAAAGTTATGGCTTGTTGGCTAATTTGAGGGCTGGTCCTAAAGGGCTCCCGATCAGTTGGAAAAAAATCTGTTGCAAACTTGTGGACAGTTTGGCAAAAGTAGCAAACTGGTTTATTGTATTCAAGGCTTGTATGGGTGTTAAACTGGTTGGTGGGGTTATTTTCCGTAAAATATCTGTAATTTGTGCTTTATTCAAATGAGGAATCTCAGATGAATTTGATAGTACCTAAGACATGATGCTGTTCTAATGGCTGCAAATGCTTTTATAGGAAGTAGGCTCGACTACTGTAACTCTTTGATCAAGAGTTTCTCCGCTGCTGGTCTACGCAAGTTACTGTACATTCAGAATAGTCTTGCTACAATTGACTGTAAAGTCACAAAGTATCAAATATTACTCCAAAAGAAAGGCCATGCACTGGTTACCTATTCAGCAATGCTCTGGTTTTAAAATGGCTCTACTGGTATGTAAAATCTTTGAAATGGTTGCCTAGAATATTTCTATCCTTACCTTAAAATTAGACCACCAGCCTACAATACCCACAGAAGCCAGTCCAAAGGTGTACTGTATGAAATCTCTCCAGGCATTATTGCCTTAGTTTGGCCTAGAGTGCTCTCAAAATTAGGAATGAGTTGCCTGGTGATGTTAGGGCTTCTGTTTCCCTTTTCTCTTTTAGAGAGAAGTTAAAAACCTACCTTTCTGATGGAGAGCATTGCTATGGTTAAGGTTTATAATTTTTGTTGTTATGATGTTGGATACTGCACCTTAGAGCATGTCATTATGACAGAGATTAAGTGCTATAAAGTAGAATTTGAATTTGAATCATCCAGGCTTTTTAGTAACTAAGAAACAGCATTTTTTCATTCGAAAAATGGTCTTGACTCACAGGTTTTGAAACACACTCGAAGTCAAGGTTGGTCAGGATCAGTGGAACTCCCCCATTACTGATTGTTTTTTACTATTTTTTGTGACAAGATTTTTGTCATTGTTGGTGGAGTTTTTATTGTTGTTGGTTAAGTTCTCATCATTACTGGTGAAGTTTTCATTGTTGTTGGCGAAGTTATAAAGTAGAAAGTTTGCTACAAAATGATATGATGGTTTTTGAAACACAAGAGTGGCGCTAATACCCTTTCATAGTTCCCTGCAGCTTTTGTCATGGTGCTGTTCTTTACTGTTAGAAAACATTTTGGTATTTATAACCCATTTATAGTAAAGTGAGAATGATTGAAGTTACCTTGCTGTTAAATGATTTAAATTGAATTGACGTTATCACGTCTCTGATAAAATATTTCACTTGTATTATGTGCAAATTCGCTTTTACTTTCTATTAATCAGTACCTTGGTAAGCTGATACTTCCCAATGTTTTGGTTACAGAGACTGCCTTATTGCTTTTTTGTCCCTAACATGAACCTGCATACACCTGATTATGTTCCTGGACCTACATTTTCAGCTTGGCTGCTCATCTGTGGTAAACTACCTACCATATTACCCCACGGTCTGCAGTTGAATAGTTACTTACCCTCAGCTTTTGACAGCAGCTTTCCTTTGCTTATTTATCCAATGTTGCTGCTACAAAACTCTTAAGTCTGCAACTGCCTTTCTATAATGCTGCTTAACTGTATTACTGTGTTACTACTGATTGTGGTATGTTATGATACCTAGTAGTGGACATTTTATATTTTGACTTCACTAACAAGTGGAACTACGTTTATGGAGTTACTTACCATTTGTGCCTGCTGGGCAGTACTGACAATGTGCTTTAACTACATAACTCTGTTCTTAGATTTCATTATATAAATGCTAACTGTATATCTGACTGCAACATCTAATGATTTGAATGGTTTCAGAAATTAACTGCACTGATATTGTTTATTACAATTTTATCACACGATTGCTATTGTGTCTGAGCTTTTTTCATGGACATCTTTGTATTGTTATTTTACAACACTTGTATGTGGTTGGTGTAGTTTATAATTAAAATGTTAAGTATGGACTGGTATTGATTACGTCTTCCTATCTCATTCTTCTTATAAGGCAGATGCTCTGACATCGTTATAGCTGTCTGCAACATTTGACACAATTGATCACTCCATCTTACATGATTATCAAAAAAGTCTGCTTTGGTGGTACCGTGTTGACATGGATAGACATGGATACCCTAACAATAACAAACAGGCCATCAAATTCGGGGACAAGTTTTCTGAGGATTTCCATCTTCCCTTTGGCGTCGCCCAAGGTTCTGTTCCAGGTTCTCTTCTGTTTAATCTTTAAACTATATCAGGTCATTCCAGGTTCTAAGGTCACACACCACATGTTTACTGATGACACCCAAATATACTTCCCAACAGACTCTAGGAGTGTCTTGTTTCTCTTCAGGAGTGGATGAAAGGTGTGAAATATAAACTTAATCCTGACACAACTAAATTCAGTGTCATCAGTGATAAATATACCAGAGAGTCACTTATACCAAATTTTCCTATTACATTCCTTCAAAGCTCTTCAACGCCAGCAGAAGAAGTAAAAACCTAGGTGTTATTTTTGATTCATAAGACACCTTTGACAGTTATGTAGCTGATGTCTGCTGCACTTGCTATTATCAACTTAGGGTGATGTATTCATAAATTCCCAATTGTTCTTCTGGAAAAAGCTGTGGTCAGTAGTAGATTCGACTATTGTAATTCCCTACTGTATAATGCTGGCAAGGGCAGTGTTGCTAAACTTCAGAAAGTTAAAAAATGCTATCTTCCATTTTGTTCTCAGATTCTGCAGAATGAGTCATGTCAAACCTTACCTAGAAAAACTCCACTGGCTTCCGATTTCATATGTTCTTACAAATACAACCTCCTTACTTTTAAAGCCATAAATCTCTCCCAACTCCACTATTTGTCATAACTGATCAAGTCTAGTAGTTCCACACATGGAAATAGATTACCAATTTCCTCAATCTGTCTCAGGAAGGCAGACATGTGACATACCTGCTTAGACAAGCTTAACCACCAACATAGTCACCCTGCCCTGGCTGGCACTTTCTGGATTACGACTTGGCTATGGTTAATGACTGTCCCTTTAAGGATTCAGTGCATTGGAGGATGTTCATCAATTTTTCACAAAATAAATGGTTCTATTATTATTAGTAGTAGTATGTGATGCGTTCGCACTACCTCACATTTACATTTTTTTAACCGTCACAACAATGATAGTAACATAGAACACAGAAAAGAGAAGGTGTGCGAGCTAAATAGACATCTAGAACAAATTTTAAACCCAGAAATTGAAATTCATAACATTAGTATATTGGTAGTAAGCCATATCAACACCTAGTATTTTGACATAGACAGTAGATGTACAATTCGGATCTGTTACACAGTGGCTACATAGTTTAGGAACAGATTTTGTGTAGATTTGGCATTTTCTTCATTGGGTTAGACTTTCTTTATTATAACAATTTATCTGGCATATTGAAGTTACATTGTAGATATTTTTTCATACACTTTTACTTTTCAACTCAATTCATATTTTATGTACAAAATGATATTATTATATTGCCAGTTTTCTTTCACACCATTTATTAACCCATCTTTATATATCAAATACCCAACAATAGAAAAAAAGCCTTCACATATGGGTTTCTACGGAAGAGTAGCAGTGCCACAGAAAAAAATTTTGTTTTTGAATTGTCCACTTATTATCTCAACATGTTGAGTTAATATCTCAACATGTTGAGTTAGCATCTCATCATGTTGACTTAGTATCTCAACATGTTGTGTTAATATCTTAACATGTTGAGTTAGTATCCCAACATGTTGACTTACTATCTTATTGGCTGACAGCCTATGACCAACCCTGGTTGGATGATTATACAATTAAGAGTTCTTCCACACTGCCACCATACTGATTCACAAATGAGTATTTAATTGATGGCCCTCTACCGCCCCTGGCTGGACTAAAAGGGAATTCACTCCTTAATACTGATAAGAAATTAAGCAATTAACAATCCCCCCAAACCTTCATCATACTAGTTAGCAGTTTATGCTAAAAGTGTGGGAGTATTCAGAAATAAATACATTAACTTTTCATATAAATTGTTATAAATTAAGCTAAATTAAATATTACTTTCTCATCAGAAAACCATTCAGAGAGCATAAACCCTCACCATGTAAATTTCTACCAATGACAAAGAAATACAAATTGCTTTAATATTCAAATTTTGGTACCCATAATTTAGACTAAAAAGTTAATATTAGGGCTACCAGAACAGAAGGGGGATTAACCTGACATTCAATAACAGATTTATGTGGAAAAAAAGCAAGTTGTAAACATTTTTATAGACCAGTATAGTGTTACACATTGATGTGTGAGTATGCCTTTGCACAATTACACCAGTCCTTCAACCAGTGTGTTGTAAAGTATCAGGATGTTAAATGTCAACATTGCTATAACAAGGATAATCCTATTTGACTCCATGACATTGCACACCTACACCATCCAATCAATGTTAATTATCACCTAACCACTTAACAAATATTACCATCCTATTCCTTATCATTCCCAAGATATGGCCCAGGAAAGATTTTGTAAGTGAAAGTCTCTATCACAAAGGTCATATGTCAAATCCAGGTCTCACTATGATGTTGCAGACCAACACACCCAACCTATGTCACTACCAAATATCAACATCATACACCTTACAGTTTCCGTGATATGGTCCAGACAGATTTTAAAGGTCACTATCACTACAGAGAGGTCAAATGAAGGTCACACTATGAAGGCACATATCTACACCCCCAATAATGGCCCGACCAAATAATGACATGGTTTAAGAGATATAACCTGGACAAGATTTTAATCATCAAAGTCACTATGGCAAAGTCAAAGGTCAAATCAAGGTCACACTAGAGAGTTTGCGAACAACGTTTCATAAACGTGCCTTACAAAAATACGCAACATAATTAATCAATACGGGAGAAAGCCATTAGGGGGGGAATTTTGTTTGCGAACAGCGTTTGAACTATGATTTTTACATGCATTTCATTTAAATTAATTGGGAATTATACAAGTCAATACAGATAAATTCACTGGTTTTATTCATGTACAGTACTGAATGAACTGGGTACTGATATATAATACAAACTTTATTGGCCCAACAACCAATAAACCCACAAGTTAAATAGCTTATAAAACACACGTAAATAAAACTTTGGAATATTGTGTTCATTACCTCCAAAAAAATTATGACAGGGGTTGAAAAATGGCTGGTCGTTGTACACTTGGGTTTTTCAAAAATTGACAAAGTTGCTAAAAATAATCTACAATCTCTCAAGAACTCTGTACTGACATGTATAACACACTCTATTGCTCCAGTAATTAATAAATCCACAAGGGATACAAATTACGTGGCGAAGGCATTTGCCACATAAAAAACGTAACCTTATGCAGTTAAAACCTTATACAATTACGTCACACACAGAAATCAATGACGTGTAACGTAGCGGAAAGTAGATACGGGCATCAAAAACGTTGTTCGCAAACTCTCTATTATGATGCTGCACACCTACGCCCCTAAACCAATCAGTCCCCCAGTCCCCCCACCAACACAGCTAGTCACACATTGAGGGTATCTTGGTTTATTATACATAACATGGTAAAATAAATAGAATACAATAAAATAATAAAATAAATTGTGAGTAAATCCAACTAATACTACTTAGTATATACATGTCTGCTAGGATACACAATACACGCTCACCAACCGGCATGCAAAAATTAGAGTCATTGTCCATAGCTTAGCATGCCACAACACATATACCAGTGAGCTTCATAGCAATGTTACTTGTTAGTAATTATTCAATAAGTTGGTACTATGCCATAATGTTACTTATCCATAGTAAAGTTAGAAGTTACTTATTTGTGCATGTTGAGTATAACAAATATAATTACACTATTACTGGATTATTCAACATACAGTTATATGATACTAAAAATTACTTAAATAAAGTGTTACATGACTAAAATGTAAAAATGTGTTACTAAAGCTTTTACATAGGTGATACAAATCATCAGGAACTTGTTAGCAGTAATTACTTAATTCCTGACACTGATGTGGGATGACATTAATATGACATTGATATGACCTTGATGTGATTCAAACCCCAAGCCCCAGCCAACCCCAGTGATGAGCCAGAGGGAGGGAGGGAGGGAATTTAAAATTGCATGTCTGTTCACTTCAAAGGCTGGCTTGTAAGTGACTGTTGCCACAGACTCAGAAAACACCAATATAAACGAGCCAATGAGAACCCTTGTAACAACCAACCACAGTCTGTATATTGACAACCAACATAGACTGGTATCTGACACTAAAAATTAAGGTTACTCTACAATAAATACCCCCAATAACCCGGGGACCACCCCCAGGAACACAGGGGGGGGGGGGACAGAGGACTGAATCCTGCAATGCCCTGACATTGCAAGCCACAGTCCCCCAGTCCCCCACCAACACAGCTAGACACACATTGAGGGTATCTTGGTTTATTATACATAACATGGTAAAGTAAATAAAATACAATAAAATAATAAAATAAATTGTGAGTAAATACAACTAATACTACTTAGTATATACATGTCTGCTAGGATACACAATACAAGCTCACCAACCGGCATGCAAAAATTAGAGTCATTGTCCATAGCTTAGCATGCCACAACACATATACCAGTGAGCTTCATAGCAATGTTACTTGTTAGTAATTATTCAATAAGTTGGTACTATGCCATAATGTTACTTATCCATAGTAAAGTTAGAAGTTACTTATTTGTGCATGTTGAGTATAACAAATATAATCACACTATTACTGGATTATTCAACATACAGTTATGTGATACTAAAAATTACTTAAATAAAGTGTTACATGACTAAAATGTAAAAATGTGTTACTAAAGCTTTTACATAGGTGATACAAACCATCAGGAACTTGTTAGCAGTAATTACTTAATTCCTGACACTGATGTGGGATGACATTAATATGACATTGATATGACCTTGATGTGATTCAAACCCCAAGCCCAAACAACCGTAGGGGCATTATAAAAGCATATCTTGCATAGCCCTAGCAACATTTGAACCCTTGTCCACATCCCTCTGGATGTACCTCCACACGCAGTCCGACTTCCAGGTGCCATGCTCCATAATCTCCCTTATGGGTGCATGAGCCTTGTAAGCCAAGGTGGCACCTGAACGTCGGAAAGCATGGAAGGTGTAAAAATTCTTTGGCAAGTTTAGTGCCAAATTGATAGAAGCCAAGGTTTTTCTAACTTTGGAATCTGTGGCCACTTGATAACCATGGTGAGTGAGACATTGAAAGAGAGGCTCCCTACTGGAGGGGGCATGTAATCGAAATATTTGTTTCAAAGCCTCATATGGACAAATAGTACGACCTTTTAAGCGAGGCAGAGTGATGACCTTGACCTGGTCATTAAGTTGAAGGGTTTTCGACCACTTGAGCAACATCTTGACTTGTGACTTTTCAAAGAATACGTCACCACCCGTGAAATGCTTACTGGGGTCGAACTCGTTGGATGAATGAGGGGCAAGGTTTGATAACCGAAAGAAACCAAAGAAAGCTGTGAGGAAAATGGCTTTGAATGTAATACCATTTGGCCTACCTGTACATAAGGCAACTACGTTCTCTAGTGTTTTGATATCCATTATATTGCGTTTGGTCACAGTAAGAGTACGATTCATTCTAATAGATTTTATAAAATATTTAATCCTAGGGTGCTGAAATACTTCATGTGGTATATTGTATACAATAGCCATGGCTTTCAAAGCCGACACATAATTAACAACCATACCCACCGATACTTGGTGAGATACTAAATACTCTAGAAAACACAATATGACAGAGGGTGACAAGTCATATAAGACCACGTTCACACTTATACAAAATGCGACAAAAACCCTAAACAGCCTCTCATAGCATGACTTGGTCTTGGGTCTGAAGGCCTTAGAGAGCCTGGCAGCAACCTTTGTTCGCAAATGATGACACTTCTCGCTTCCTACAACACAAAGTATAGTATCTTTAGGCTATATATATTCATTAATTTGTAGCAAACTGAGGTCTGTATTTAACCATATGGGATTGGTTATTAAGGAACCTAGTTCAGTGATATCTTGCTGGGTACCAGACCACCTTGACAACAGGTCTGCTTTCTTGTTATTTCTACCTAATACATGAACATATTGCATTTCTACATCTTGAAGGGCCGCCAGGTACCAAATATTTCTGGCACAGGCACCAAGAAAGGGGTCCCTGGCCTTGCCTGACCTGAGGACTGAGACAACTGCCTCGTTGTCGCATTTGATAAGAACTCTATTGCCTCTCCATGTTTTTCCAAATAATTTGAGAGCAACCAAGATGTTTACCATTTCCAGGTGTACAATTGTAAATTGGTTATAACCTAGTGGAACTGGTACATGATACACAATGTTGTTGACACAACCCCCCAGCCCAGTGAGACAGGCGTCTAATTCGACAGTAAAGTCAGTTTTTTTGTGTCCATACATAGACACCCCATTGTACTCTTGAAGGAATGTTCTGAACCATAAGAGATCTCTATGAAAAGCATCATTGAGTTTAATGTTGCCGTCACTAGCTTGTCGTAGAACCTCGAGCATTCTGTTCAAAAAACATCTAGCCGGACGAACGCATTTGGAGATATAGAGCAATAGGCCTAGTAGTGACTGTAACTGGCGTCTGGTACATTTGTTTTTGTGAGTCCAGAGTTCGATTTCAGCTTTTATCTGGGCCAATTTTTCTTTTGGGATGGACAGGGTGGCCTTGACTGTATCAATTTCGATACCAAGACAAATTACTTTAGTAGTGGGGGGACCAACTTTTTCTTGCTAATAGTGAGACCTAAATCAGTTAGGATTTGTAGAAGTGCTTCGTACGACTCGTGGGCTACAGATGGAACGCCAAACCCAAGAAAATCATCAATATAGTTTACGACGTCGAAACCACGCATGCGCAAGGCGTAGCTGACGGCGTCGCTGGCACGTTGAAAAAATTGGCTACCATGTCTGGTCCCAAAAGGCAAATTTTTATCAAGATAGAAGCCTTCCCAATACAGTCCCAAAAGGTCATAATCTAAGGGGTCAATGGGCAGATGACGAAAGGCCCTGCTCACATCTATTTTGTATAAATGGGCCCCTTTTCCCAACTTTGTAAGTTCAGGAGTAAGGTCATCTATGGTGGGGAACGTAAGATGAAAATCAGTCCCCATATATGCACTCTTATCAACCCCATCATTTACTGAATGTCCTTTGGGCCAGCTAAGATCTATGATGACCCGTCTGGTATCCGAATTTGCTTTAGGTCGAGTCATAAATGGTGAAATATGACAATTATGGATGGGAACATTATCAAAGGGGCCAACAATAGCTCCATGCTCCAACTCTTCTTTGATATATGCTTCTACATGCGAGGGAAAGTCAATGGCTGATCTATGATTGCCCATGTCACATTGTAATTTACAGTCCCTGTTGAAGCCAAGAGGGAAGCCAAACTGTAGAAATTGAAGTAATTGCTGGTCCCAGTAATCTCTCAGTAAAAATTTCCAATTTTCAATGTTCAATTGAGAAGACACTGGGATACGAGCACCTATGAAGTTTGGTTTACCATGTTCTTTGACCTTGTGATGTAAGTCGACAATGGAATAACCACCATTCGAATTCAACTGAAGAGTACTGGGCATCAAGGGTTCAGACATGGGGACAAAGCCAAAGGTGTATTTGGACTGAGCTTTAAATTGCTGCAATATGACACTATTACATGCATCGACTATTTTTCTGTCACCATTGAACAATAATGAGTACGCAAATTTGTCATCTGCATTTGAATTCACATCATACAACAACACTCTGTCCCCTTCTATGTTCACCAGGTCATTGCGACCATCGCCTAAGTACGGCAATCTTTTTGCACTGGCTGCATTCGGTACAGTCGCCTGTTTATCAACACTATTATACTCAGTATCTGCGGGTTTTCTAGGAACTTCACACGTAATATTGTTATTATTGTTGGTACTGATGACCTTTGTGTACGCTCGCTGCGCCTCTTTGACCTGCTGTATGCTAGTTACAATATTACTGGCTTTGGAGTTCTTGACCACTGAAGCGTACGACCTGAATGTGTTGATGGAAGCCTTTAAAGGACGAACCATAGAACTTTTTATGTCCTTGGGGTTGTTATTACTGTTGTAAAAACATCTAGCCCTGTGACCCCGACAAATTGTCTTACCTGTCTGCACAACTACCTTCTGCACAGTTTTATTGTTTGCATTTTTGGACAGATTTCTCTGAGAAACACATATTTTTTCACCTACAGGTGCGTTTTCAACAGTCGGATCGGTACAATCATCACTCCAGCTGCCCATCTGTGATGGACAGCTGCTCACTCGTTTTTTGAGTGTTGTTTTTTAATCACCAAGCAATTTTGTTCTGAATGAGGTAACACTTTACCTTGTTGGAGGCAATGTGCACAAATATGTCTGTGAACTTTTCCATTTACTTCATGGTCTTTGGTATGTGAGCATGCGTTCGTTTGAAAGGGTTTGCAAAACCAGGGTTTACGACCTGCTTCGTTCGATTTAGACCATGATCCTTCAAACTGACGTACATGTTTCTGCGCGTGAGCACGGCGAATGCGGTCTATTTTCGCAGTGTCCTCCCATGTGACTGTACCCCTTTCAAATTCGCAACATAACACTGCATGAGCAGCTTTAGCCCCCGACCACGTGAAGTCTGTACAATCTTCCATTAAATCAGCCATATAGGCTACCATTCTCTCACATTTACCCTCATCTTTCTCGTCTAGTATATTTTTGCAGAATCCCTGCACCCACTGTGATAATGTTAACTGGTCGTACGTGACCCTAGAGCGATTCGTACCCCCCAGTATTGCTTCATGAGGCCATGCGACCTTGTGCTTCACATAAACGTCAACTGGTCCGCCCCTTTTTGACTTAAGTTTCGTACGTAAATGCATACCTGAGGTTTCATTAATCACTTCTAGTTCACGCAACCTTGCATCAACTTTCCTCTGAATAATTTCTGAATTCCTTAACACATGTAAATCTGGAATACTACTATCAGAATCTGATTCACTGTCACTTTTAACAACAACATTCTTTTTTTTACTGCTAACTTTTTCACAATGAGTACCAGAATACTTGCTACTTAACTTAGACTGTTCTTTTTTTGATTGACGTTCCTTTGGTCGCGCACCACCATTGCTGTTGTTCTCCACCTTGTCCTCAACTGCATCCAGCCTCGCATTGACCCTTTTCAATTCTGCCAAGATCTGGAGTTGGACTGCGTTCCCTTCCTCCTCTTCACTGGACGTGTCCACACTGGTATCAGCAGCACCACTACTGTTACTAGCATCTTTCTGACTATGCTTATGAAGTTTTGAGAGTTCTTTCAAGTTCATGTCACTTTCAACGTCACTAATGTCATTTTTAACTCTACGACACTTCTTCCCCGTGGGTGGGACATGTTTCTGGCCACATTTTGTGCATTTACTTTTACTAGGCATTTTTATGAGTTCCTTTGATAGTCACTCTGTAAATATATAAACAAACACCCGCAGTGCTCTCTCCCTGACAGATTATTGCTTGTTCACGAATAATTTGTAAATTTGAAAAAGAAACTAGCTTCCCAGCCTAACTGGAGGCCCCCTTATGCAAATATAGGTTAGACCGTCCCTGTAACCGTGGTGAAGCAAGCAAAAATTGTCAAAGTCAGAGCATCAGTGGATGTGGAAGGTACGACTCGTGTGAAACATTGTCCATATATCAAGCTCGTATATACAGTAAAAACAGCACGGCCAGCCACATAAAAACCTTAAAATTTAAAATTGCATGTCTGTTCACTTCAAAGGCTGGCTTGTAAGTGACTGTTGCCACAGACTCAGAAAACACCAATATAAACGAGCCAATGAGAACCCTTGTAACAACCAACCACAGTCTGTATATTGACAACCAACATAGACTGGTATCTGACACTAAAAATTAAGGTTACTCTACAATAAATACCCCCAATAACCCGGGGACCACCCCCAGGAACACAGGGGGGGGGGGGAACAGAGGACTGAATCCTGCAATGCCCTGACATTGCAAGCCAGTTCCCACCAAATAGGTATTCTGAGATACTAACATGTTCAGATACTAACTCAACATGTTAAGATAGTAACTCAACATGTTGAGATAGTAAGTCAACATGTTGAGATACTAACTCAACATGTTGAGATAATAAGTCAACATGTTGAGATACTAACTCAACATGTTGAGATAATAAGTCAACATGTTAAGATACTAAGTCAACATGTTGAGATAGTAAGTCAACATGTTGAGATAATAAGTCAACATGTTGAGATACTAACTGAACATTTTGAGATAATAACTCAACATGTTGAGATACTAAGTCAACATGTTGAGATAATATCTCAACATGTTGAGATAGTAAGTCAACATGTTGAGATACTATCTCAACATGTTGAGATATTAACTGAACATGTTGAGATACTAAGTCAACAATTCAAAAAGAAAGTTTTTTTCTATGATACTAATACTCTTCCGTACGTTTCTATTTTGGTAATGATTATATCTTTCAAGGAAATATTATTAAGGTTAAATATATGACCAATCAAATTCCAATTGCCTTTGCACAGAAAAACAATAAATGGGAAATATCATGGGTAACATTGCAAATTTTGCACAAACCATTGTCACCTTTTCTCCATTTCTTCAAGTTAGGACCACAAGTAAGTATAAGATGCAACGCTTTGAAATTAAATTCTGCTGGTTTTCTATCTGCCATTAGTTTAATTTTATGTAAATACACGTGCAAAGTCAATTGTGTGAACATCTAGTATTCTCTGCCATGCTTTTACTAGTATTCTTTTTGGAGTCATTTTATTTCATATGCTGGGTTTGTGCAGAAACTTACTTGTGAGACTTTCAGTGAAAATATTAGAACTTGGTTCATTTTGATCCATAGAATTGCTTTGAAACCCATGGGAATATTGTATAAGCATATACCTAGAGGGTATCAGGGCTTTCTTTACACTAAGTATTTCACAATATATATTTCTCTTGTCAATGACTTTATCATATATGTTTGTTTCATCGAGAACTCCTTCTACAAATCTGAGAAACTTTACAAAACAAACCTTGCTTTGATCAAGTTTTTGAAAAACAAAGTTTCTTGTTGTTCTCTAATCCTATTGTAGTGCATGAATATGACATTTCCCTACAATAACTGACTTAGCAAATCGTCAAGACTTATTGGAGGTTTAACCTGTTTAGATTTCTTAAAGGAAAGAACAGTGCTCTGATAAAAAGTCGATAATGTTTTGATAACGGGAAAGTGCTCACATTCAGTAAAATTAAAGTGCCAAACTAGATTTTCAGGTCCAAAATATTTAAGTAAGCTTTCCCCCAAAATGTCCAATCTGCTGTATAATTTATAACTCTATAGATCCGTGTAGCTCTCAGGGATTTTACCTTTGAATCAAAGTTAGTTAGATTTAATCCACCCTGCATTACATATGCTATCAAAGCGTTTATAACACTGTCTTTAGAGCACCATATAAATTTAGAAACTATGTTTTCAAAATTGTATAAACTCATTTGGAATTTCCAGAAATTGGCTTGGAAAAATAATTTTAGGGTGATTTATGACTTTGACCTTTCCTAAGATTGTCAGGTTTTTCATATTCCATGACATCAATTTTTTTTTCTTTTTCTTCTGAAGCTTAGACCACCAATTAATATGTTTGCATTTTTCAAGATCTATACCAATACAGATGCCAAGGCATCAAGTAGGATCTGGTATCACATTTACATTTACACAAGAAACATATTCACATTTATCAAAACTTTTAGGATCGTTGGATAGAACTTTACTTTCTGCTGACTTGGGCTCTAAAACCTTAACTTTGTAAACTCAAAACTGAAAACTGAAACTACAATAACTATGTAACTTTAATAACTTTTTTCAGTTGGCCATTAGACATATACTGTTCGTTGTGGAATACTTGCAACCATACTATGCATTGTGTGTTTTTTCTGAGCCCTACTAGGTTTGTTCTTACGAGATTCTTTGGTCATTACCAGCGTTAATACTGTAATTCGTTATTGTAGCATCATATGACTTACTCAGGGCATCCCTCACTCTGCAAATATGCTTTGACCTTTGTCAGCATTATTTTGATTGCGTGATGAAATTATAGAAATCAGACCATGTGAATATTATGTGCTTATAGATGAATTTCGGTGTAATAGAGTACTTTATGCATTATGTTCTTGAATGTGCGCTGAATGGGGAATTTTATGATTCAGTATTTTAATTTGATAGTAGCTGTATCATTCATAATGGCCACATGTATACATAGACAAAATCCAGGTATAACAAGAATTTACCAAAACTTACTTTGTATAGCATTTGCTAATATTAACAGAGTCAGTAGTCTGATTTATCTATTATTGTTGATATTGTGAATGTTTAAATCCCATGTTGAGTTTGTTCCATCACGCTAAGCGTACATTTACAGTCCCACACAACCATTGACTGGCTGTTGACTTTAAAATAACTGTACCTACTGACTAGTATAAAGCACTGTGATTGAAATTTTGCAAAAAAATTATTTCAGTGAGTCACTCAATACTTACTCAAAAGTTCAGAAATTTACAAAACTCGAAAACTAATTTCAGAACATTTGTCTGGAAGAAGCTGTAAAACTCAAGGACATATGATTTCTTTCATAATCTGAGCCAGTGATGTTAGAAATATACATATAATATACATACAGAAATGCCAATGAAAAATTAATATTTGTTTACAAATTTGTTACTCTAGTTTTTTTTTCAGTTTTGGTGTCAGGTAAACAAAATTATTTTCTTGAATTTCAGTCTGTATGCCTTGCTATTTTAGGCAAATCTTTTGCATATTGACAATTAACTAATAATCCTGTGGAATCTCAATATATAAATGTATGGCTTTCAGTTAAATCTATTTTAATGTGTGTAGTTTGTTTTAACCAAACAATAGCCGACAGAAAAAATGCTCTTTAGTTACATAGATGAGTCCATGAAATTGTAATTGTTTTTGTAGCAGATTGTGTCTCTTGAATGTTTCTTTAAATGGGGTTGTATACAAAGACGATAATTTTGCATTTAAAATGTATATTATTTAATGACGAATGGCTGTAGATATCCACCAGTCTCCAGTGAAGACAAGATCAAAAAGAAGGCTGTCTTAGCTTAAGAAACTCTATTTTAGAACCCGCTTGTACGAATATTTAATGAGAAATTGAATTTGCCACAGTGAGTTAGAAATTACGTGTACTTACCACATGCAAAAATAAAGTTATACGCACATCTCCCGAAACTATCTGTATTTCAATGCCGTTGTGGCAGTCTGACAATCTCCGAAGCATTATAAATCTATGTTTGATGTTAACTGGTTCATGAGCTGTGCATGATATCACGTTATGGCCTAGCAGCTCCTAAGGATAAACAAAAACAAAATGTTCTGAATTCAGGAATCAACTATTATGTTACTCCCATAGTAACAAAGTAAAAGCAATATATAATTTTGGGCACATTTTGGAATTTAAATTGGTATATATTTGGTGATAAGAGTATTAACACAAAAGCTCAGAGTATCATCACTGGCAATCATTTTCAATTACCAAATGTTTCAAGTTATGGCTCTCAATAATGACTTAACTTAAAGTCATATACAATAACAACAATGAAATATCTTGGTTGGGCTGACATAAGTTTCTGATATATGAAAAAAAAAAACATTTACAATTTAGACGGTAGTTAAAGTAAAACATACAACGTTAACTTGACAGGTTTTTAAAAATATTTAAAGCAGTTTAGTTGCAGGCCATCCTGTGTTTGTGTCCGTTCACTCATATGTTTCCAATCTACTTGTAACACATTTTGAAACAAATTTAGCATAAAATTATGACCAGGAGACTACTAAGTAGAGCTGTTCAAACACATTAAGCCCAAATTATAATCCTCTGCTTTATTGAATATATGTTTAAGGAACAGACACATTTCACCCAACGCTTATAACCGCTGGTCATACCACCTGTAATGTGAAAGGGGTATTAGAAAAAGCAACATTCAAATAAAAGGTAATAGGTTTGACCCTGGCTATCTGCTTTATTAAGTATGATAAAGTCTTAACTAAGTATGTAAGATTTTTCAGATACACATATATATTCACTGATTTTTCAATTAATGATTTTGTTCTGTTTTGATGCTACATAGGAACTGGATGAGGAAGAATGTAAAGAAAGACATAGGAACAAACAGAGCAGGTTGGCTAGAAGTCAAATCATGGTTCTACAGTTGCACAGAATGTGCTGATTCATGTCTCTAAAAAGGACCAACTTCCTACACCTTAAGGTTTGCAAAATATAGCCGGAACAAGATTTTAAAGGTGATATTCTTTTCTACAAGGTCAAAGGTCAAAAAGAGTCACACCATAATCTTGAGCACCTACACTTGGAAAACAGTAACCCTCCTATTGATTAACTTCAGACAATTTAAAGTTTGTGAAGTAATATATATAATTATTGGGTCTACCACAAAAGAAATATATATGACAATTGGGTCTTTAAAATAAAGATATAATCTTATTGGGTCTCAATGTTCCAGCAAAAGATTGAGTCACAGATTTTCCACTATGATGTCTAACAATATAGCGACAAGGCCACAGAGATAGGAGAAGATTCAAGTTTACAATGACGAGGTTTAATGTCAAATCATGGTCGAACTAAAGACCAGGCAATATTTTAAATGTGATATTCTTTTCTGCAAGATCAAATGTCAAGAAGGGTCAAACCATAATCTTGAGCACTTACACTCGTCAAAATAATTTCCATTTCTTTTTTTTTCCATTTTGGACATGCTTTACCATTGAATGCATGGTTTCCTTGGCAATTGACACATTTTGCTTCATTCTTGCATTTTTTGAGTCTGAATGATATTCTTGCCCACATTTATTGCAAACTTCATTCCTTCTGCAGTTAAATTCTCACAAACTTCTCACATCTGTGTCATTTCACAGGATTAGGGATAAATTGTGACCCTGTTGGTTTCCTTTGTTCGAAATCTCTCAATACCAGAATCCTGTGCAGTTTGATGACACCTTCAGCATTTAGGCATTTTCATATTTCATCATCAGTACAATCTTTTATGTTTGGGCATCATATGCATAGTTACATTTCGTTGTTTTCAGTAATTTCTTGCTCTGTGTTTCCTTATCCACTTATATCAAAATGTTTCCATTCCTTAACTTCTGTACATTAAATGGATCGCAAGCAAATATGACAAATTTTGACAGTTTGTACAAATGCATTTCATCATCTGTAACTTTAAGCAGCAAGAAAAGTGGCCATAAACAAATCTCAGTAGAAGCAAAGTCCTTAGTGATAATATCAGGTCTAAATCTATTTCTGTCAATTGTGAGTCTTGAGTAGCCATAATGCTGTGGTGATTTTTCATTAACAATCTTCTCCACCCACCTTCCCAGTCCAACAAGGGGATATTACACTGGATTGGAGCTGAGTCCTCGGCACTGATACCAGAGATACATCAGTAATATACTCAAAGAACACATAAAAAGTGAACATTGATTGACCTAACCTAGCTGTAGCCTTCTAGAAAATCCAAACAAAAGCACAAACCAAAACACCAGCACAAAATAACAACAAAAGAACTTTTAACCTTTAACCATAAACAACAAACCATCACTATTTTGGAGCACTAGGGTTAGACACTACCATCTGATTGACATGCCAGGCCATCTAACCGTCCGACTAAGTAAAATTGAGGCCAGAGCTCTGTATTGCCTCCTCAACAATGCTACAAAGTAATGGCTCAACAGCCAGGACCCTCTCTTCCACTGACAAGGATTGCAACACAAAGGAAACAGGCTGCCACCAATTGGTCACCTCGTATAATACACAGGAGGTTAGGCTGATTCAGTATTATTTATAATAATGATAACATCAGTGAAAAGTCACTTATTTGCTCTTTAATGTGCTTTTTACAGAATGGAAATCGATACAATAGTCAAGGGGATATAAGCATCTAAAATTGTCCTATTTTAAACAATATTACTCACAATTGCAAGCCTTAAGTTTTTCCAAGCAGTGAGAAGCTGATGTCCATTCTAATCTATTGTATTATATGACTTCCAAATCCACCATCCACAAAATGAAAAATTAATACATTATAAGTTACCTCTTTTCCATCACCAGCGTACTCGGGACACCAGTCATCTTGAGAAAACCTGGGTTCCACGTAAAAACTGCCCTCCAAAGACATGCTAAACTGTTGTTGATTACATGGCTTAAAGCCAGAATCTCTGAAAAACTGCAAGAGGTGATTTATTTCAATGGCTCTTACATGTAGTTCATATATATTCATGTGATCTCGTTTGTACAATATTGTAAAAAGTAGGGTTATCTGAAAGAGACAGCTAATTAAATACTTTTATTTCACATGACCATTAAAAGTTACTTTTAGTTATGAACATTTCAGATTAATTTGCACTGAGAACTCAGAGAGACATTTTCAAGAAAAATGGTGTAATTTGTTCACAATAACAAACATAGAAATGAAAGGTCGGATATGGCACCTCAAGACCTGCATAAATGTCACAAACATATTAAGCTTAAAGTTATTAACCACTGGCAGGTTTTTGTTAAGTTACCATGCCATCTAAAATACGAAATTTGCATTATCATTTGTATAACATGTGTAATTCATGAAAATAATGATATAAACTGTAATCTTTGTGAATAAATACCTGAGTAACGTTCTTAGAAGAGTGCAGTGATTTCTGGTCATAGCATCCAAATGTTGTCACTAGTTCAAGGATCCTGCCATTTAGCTTGTAGAACAGCAGCGATTCCAAGGTCATAAATTTTTTTGTTTTGCCAGAGCTTGTTTTTCTCTTACGAATATATATTTTATCTAAATGATAAAAAGTAAAACATTCATTGCTATAACGTAACAAGTTGTCAGCATATACATATTGACTGTGCCTGTCCTGCCAATACATAAAGGTTATGTTATAATAATCATAGTGGTAAGAATTAAATAGAAGAAATACAAACATTATCTTATTTAGATTGGTACTTGGATAAAACTCATATATCTTACTCATTGCACTTGTTTGCGGTGACCCTGTAGTTCCTCTGGTAAAGCAATTTCTGTAAATTGACCCACACCAGCAGTTAAAAGGTTTGATTGAATCTCAACTATTATATTTTCTTCTGGAAAGAATGTTGCAGCCTTCAAAGAAATTTTGCTTTTCGGCCGATCCTGTAACAAGAAATTAATGTTTAATATCTCTGTTCGGTGGAAATAAGACACACACAGCAAACTATGGTTTATCATTAGTCTAACTACTGGAAAAACTGAATAAATAAGTAAGTATATAGCGTTATATATACTATTAAGTATTAGACTGAAAAAGACAGTTTATATGTGAAAATTATAAATTTCATCAACGAAATTTAGTACAACAAGGGTGGCGTCAACATTATTTTTGTGCTCTCTAAATATACAATTTAATTTTGTGTAATTTTCCTTCTTTAAAATAGCAGCACAGTTTCGCCATAAAATTTTCACACATGGATAACTGGCGAGAGTAACTTAACATGATTAGGTATTGAAAAGAAGTAGAACCTAAATTGAAGAAAAGAGACTTAACTCAAAATATGTATCAATCACAAACATGAATGCCTTTGTTTGCATATTTGAAAATGACTGAGACTTTAGTGTGAGTGTGGGATCTGTGTCAAAAAGTAAAATAGATAGTTGATGGTTTGAATGGAATAAAATGCTAAAAACTGATAGCAAGTTACCTTACATTCTGACGTTGTTGAGATGTAACACCTTCTGTCTTAGATGGTAATTCACTCAGTGAGTTGTTCGCCTGTTCTTTTCATCCAAAAATAATACCATATTGAAATAATATCAGGTTCATATAAAACAATCTTTAAACATACAATTTATATTCCTAATCAATTATAATCACATGATGAAATTTGTATGTGACAGCCAGAAGTACATAGTCACTCAACAAACAGTTGAAACTTTGGGTATCGTGTTACAATTACACGGCCATAAAGGTTTGATGTGATTGGAAATTGTATGTAAGTATTTGTGAGCTGACAGATAAGTATTTGTTGTGTTTATGTGATTATGATTTTGCATTACTTTTACATGCTATCTTATAAGCTGGGCTGTGTCCTGTGATATGTTACAGATTATGCATTTGGTGTTTTTTTAGGGTTTTTTCAGTTCTGAGCTATTTTTCTTTCTATTTAATTTCTGTTTCTTGTGGGATGTAGTTAGTAATTATTTGTAAGGAATTTAAAACGGCTAATTAGGACAATAACATCTAGTCACAATACACCAAGCTTGGCCTGTTGCTCCTTGGAGTTTTGATAATGGAGTATTTATATAATATTTAGTTGTATTTACTTTGCTGTATAACATCAATTATGAGTTATATATACAATGCAAATAAAGTGCCTTGTTTGGTATATATATATATTTTATTTTTCTTTGAATACAAAAGATCAGTAACAAAAGATAAGTAACCATACAAGGATTCTAAGAACCACATAACTGCAGAGCAATCTATCAATCCCCAAACTAGCGAAAATCTGTAGACAGCAGTAGTAATTGCTAACTATAATTTTAATCTCACTTAACACTGACCCTCAATAACTGATGGTAAAAGTAAGTTAGCTTTAACCCTCAATACCTAACAGCCACTGGTGGCAAAAAGTAAGTCCAACATTAACCTTCACTCAGAAGTTGGCTGATTCAAAAGTTTGACACAGGCCGAATGAGTACAAAGTTGTTTTGATTTTTTATTATTGAAATATATTTTGAGAGAACTCCATTATTTGTTATGATTATTTAGACAAAAAACAACTTGAAACCACAAACTTGCTCTGTTCTTTTTAAAAAATATAAATAGCTTTGAAACCTGTGACCTATCATGTTCTCATAGATGGGTGTTAAATAAAATATATATCTGCTAAGTATTTGGATGACGAATACTTGTATTGCAAATGTGAATTTAGGAGTTGCACTCAATAAAAGATATTGGTAGTCTAAATGTTATTTCCTATAAATTGTAAGGGTCTTAAACCATCGTTAAATATATGTGCTATATTGCCACTTGAACAGACATGGCTATATGACTTTGACCTATTTCTTTGTAACTTAGTGCATAAATATTTTATGGGCAAGGTTTATCATCTGTAAACACAAGTAGCAGTCTGTTCGCTGGTAGGCCACATGGAGGGGTTGCCAAGGGGAAGAATGTCTCATAGGTATAGAGTTTGAGGATGGTGGAAAAATGAAATATCCCTTTCTTCATGTGTGTATACATTTTGAGAGTTATGTAAGTTATGACAGTTTCCTGTTTTTCAGGGTAAAATAGCCTTAATGTTTTCATCTTCTACAGGCAACTTTGTGTACGCAGTTGGCGATTAACAGTGAACACACTAAGAGTGGTGATACTAATGACAAAAGAAATTTCGTAAGGAATTAGTATGTTAATGTGAATACAATGGTTTTGTAATATCATAAATTATGTTCCTAGCAGTCAAACAAGATCAAATCACATTTGTTAATACATCGTACTACATCATGGTTGGACCATTGTGTCAGTAATATATTAGGTCATAACAATATTATTGTCAGGGATGTTTTGTATAGTTATGTTGACTCGGACGGATTTTTATGAAGTACTTTATTTTTATTTCACAGTATTTTAGTCAGCAGATTGTTTTTATGTGCTTTTATCATGGAAGAAAAGAGGTACAATTTGAGGTCTGCCAGAAGAGAAATGCATTTCCCGATACAGCTTCAACTTTCACAAGATGAGGACTTTGTCACACAGATGTTGGGGTCGAATCCGACATCTGGGCAAGTATCTTTAGCTGACCTTTCTGGTACCAGCGATTCGGACATTGATGTGGATGAATTAGTCCATGATTCGGACAGGAATTTATCTGTTTCAGTTTCATCCCCTACTGTGACCCGATATTCTAATTCTAATGAAACTTTTATAGCGCTTAATCTCTAAGGCACACCACACAAAAACATTGTTCAATATTAATATATACCAGAGACATTGCAGTAGTCAGTACCGTGGAGAAAGGAGGAGGAGAATGGAAATTTAGGGTGGATATGCTTTTCCAAAAAGGTATGACTTAAGCTTTGACCAGAAGGAGGCAAGTGAGTTTGCAGAGCGTACCTCGTCAGGAAGATCATTCCATATCATAGGTGCTTCATATGCTAAGCTGAGTCCAAAATGCTTTTGAGACTTAAAAACTGAAGTAAACTAGGGAACCTCAAGAAACATGCCATTCGATTGGCTTCAGCAAGTGTTATATGCACTATGTCTGGGTATCAAAAAGGGTTCAAAGTATTTAGGGTTACCACTGTGTAGAAACTTATATACAAGCATGGCAGTCTTAAAGATGGAACGGTACTTAATATGTCAGGACTGATAGCCAAGATCACAGCCCTGTCAGGTCAAGTTCTCACAAACTTGAAAAATTGGATCAAGATCATATTAACCAAACTATATTGACACAACTGAATGCTATCAGTGATAGATTGACTAAGATTGAAAATTCCACTCCCATAGAAGAACAAAAAAATCAAAGGGAATGAAAACTAAATCCAAACTGTCAAAAATTCATTGGGGTGTTAATGCATCTGGCAACTGTGTTTCCCAGTCGGTTCAACCGTTTGTAACCAGTACCTAAAAAAATATCCCTCCACCAACGTCACTTAGGCACGATGGTAGGGTGCAACAAGAAGTACAAGCTAGATTGAGGGAACTTCCAGATAATACTCAAGCAGGTAATTAAAAGATTAATTCCCAGAGGTGTGGTGCAGTAGACGTGTATGTCAGTAATAGGGTCAAATGGCCACATGAATTTGTGTTGTCTGGTTATAGTAAAGAAAGAGTCACCTATAACCAATTATCCCCTGTTCAGTGGATGGCTGGCTTTTGCCGAACCATGAGAGAAGAACCAAATTCAGATACTAGAGAAAAAAATGTTGGATTATGTTATCAACTTATTGGAGGATGCTCAAGATTTCATGGGTTTCGGCAAAGGCCAGTCATGAAGTTCTACTCCGTAGGGTGGAGCAGGGTGAGATTGCATCATGATCAGAAACAGAAAAAATAGATTGAGTCCGTAGAGCTCATGCTCAGAGACATGCTCAAACACAAAGCACTAATAGCAAAAATCAAGAGAGAAATCATAAAATAAATATTCCATGCATGTATTTTAACAAAAATGCTTGCATGTAAAAACAAACACATGAAACTAAAAGTGTGCTTTACAAGCATATCTCTTCTGAATGTTGGTCTACTGAGTTAAAAGTTTATCCACATCCTGTCACTGACTGTAGACACCAGAAATGAGTAGGGCAGGGCACGACTCATGGTCAGGGAAGTTGTGCCCATAACACTAGGTACTTTTATGGTGCTGCACATCAAAAACATCTAATCCAGTCTTTGTGCACTAAAAGTAAGTTCTTAAAAAACTTATAACTGCTAATGGCTATGTTAACTTGGATAGGTAAACGTTCCTATTCTCAGGTTGCTGCTGCCATTCCTAACCCACTTGACATTTCTTCAAGAAATAACCATTTCAGTACATATTTAGTGCAGACAAAAAACATCAAGGCTAATGTGAAGCCTACAAGGCCAGAAAAATACACTCAAACAACAGCAAGTTTGGCATCCCAACACATGGGTTTGAATATGTCCTCCGCTGTTTGTAAACTTCCTCAAGTGGAAGTTGTATCACACACTGGTCAAGATGATGCACCTGTACATAAAGGATCAGTTGCTTCTCACTCAAGTCGAGACAAACATACCAACGTGTACCATGGACTGAACATAAAGTTAAACAATAGGTTTGAACTGTTAAACGTAGATCAGGATGAACCACCTCTGTACATTGACAGGGCAGGTCCTGGGTTTGATTCTACAGGTAAAACAACCAGGGTTCGGGAAAGTGAGTGCCCCTCTGCTCGGAAACTCACAAGTTAACAGGCAAAAAATTACTTGGTAGATGCTCTGAGTATTGCAGTGGAAACTCCCAATGTTTGTTTGAATCAAGTTAAGAGAAAAGTTAACAATTACAGGGAAAGACCCACTCACAGTAATACTGTCATAGTTTCTGATACTTCAGATTGTCAAGGCCACCAATCATGTCGTGAAGAATATCAATGCTGTGAGGCTCAAAATGGGGTCAGATATGGGGCAGTTCATCCCTCACTCATAAAATTTTTTACAGGGGAACCCACTTATTGGGAAAATATACCTGACATTATACAAGCCCACTGTTTGATTAGACAGAGTGGTTTGCCAAATTTTCTTGGCTTGAGAATACCTGTTTACACTCAACTGAATGTGGACAGTTGGAGGTCACACTTAGCAGATTATTTGGATCAACAATTGGTTTATTTAATTGCATATGGTTTTCCTCTAGATTTTGATAGAAAAATTAGGCATTACCAAAGATAATCATACATCAGCCATTGATAACTCATCACATATAAAAGCATATTCATATTTCCCCCTTCATGATCAGAAAAAAAAATTGAGTTCTGACCGAAAAAAGGTTTTCACTGACTTAAGCTGGCCCATGGGTGAGGCAGTTAACAATGGGGCTTATAATTATAGTTATCTGGGTACAGAATTTCAACTTCATTATCCCTCTGTTGACGATATTTTTCATAAATTGAACACTTTAGGCCCTGCTGCAAAAATTTTTAAGGTTGATATTAGCAGGGCCTTTTTTCTCATTCGCACTGACCCTGGAGACATTGACTTGTTAGGTTTGCAATATAATAGCAGTTATTATATCAATTTATCGCTGCCTTTCAGGTTCAGATTATGGCCTTTTTTCTTTCAGAAACTCAGTAATGGAATATGTTATATCATGAATAAAAATGGTCATAACGCCTTTCTGAACTACATTGACGATCTAATATACTGTGGATTGCCTTCATCTATTCACCTAGCTTGTGAATGTTTACTCAGCTTGCTCGCAGATCTAGGTTTGGACATAAGTGTAAAAAATATTGCAACCTCCAGATACTAAAGTGGTCTGCTTAGGCATATTATTTGATACTGTGAATCACACTGTGAATATCGATTCATGATGAAAAATTGTCTGAAGTTATTCACATATGCTAAATATGGGCTGATATGTACATTTGTATTTATTTATTTTATTTATTTGGGGTTTTACGTCGCTTTCAACACTGTACAGGTCATATCATGACGGGTAGTTGGAAGGGCAGAGGAAACCAGTACATAGAGTTCGCTAGGGTTGTGTACTGTAAACTGCCGACCAATGGTAAGCAACTACCAGCTTTCCCACTTAAGGCCGTCAAGGGGATCGAACCCCCGACCTCAGAGGTGGGAGGCGAGAGTGTTACCACTCTGCCACCGTGGCCCCCTGTACGTTTGTAGCAAAATAGAGCTACAATCTCTGCTGGGTTTACTGTTATATGTTAGCAAGTGTGTGAAACCTGCTAAAAAATTTTAAAGTGCATGCTTCAATTTTTGAGGCCTTTTCACACAGATAATGCTTCATACCTGCCTTTGACTATACAGTTTAGAAGGGACTTACATTGGTTTAGAACATTTTTGAAATCTCATAATAGCATTACAATATATGATATTCGTCAAACCTCCTATCAAGTACACTTGGATGCCTCTCTTACAGATCTAGGGGGTGTTTATGATAACCTGGTGTATGCACTCCATGTGGGTATAAAGAATATGATATTGTGCACTTGAGTATGATTAATATGGTAGTTGCTCTTAAGTTATGGGGCCATATATGGGCAAATCATAAAGTACATATATGTTGTGACAATTTGGCTGTCCTCAAGGTCCTCTATTCAGGTAAAGCCAGGGACAGTATACTGGCCACCAATGCCAGGAACGTATGGATGTTAACAGCATTATATAATATTTCTTTGGTAGTTACCCACATACAAGGAATGTCATTGTAGATTTGCTATCTAGATGGCAAGGTACTGCATCTGTTTTGACAAGTTACATAAACATATTACATATCCCTTATGGACTCAGTTAATATAGATCATTCGCTATTAAATTATTACATTTAATGTCTAATAGTTATATTTCTTCACAGTATATTTTATGTTTTGTAGCCCCTGGGGATGCCACAGCTCACCTCCAAACTTCTGCTTTACAAAGACTGTGGACTGCATTTAGGCCTGCTATGTTTAGAGCTTATACTCGCATGTTCAAAGATTATTTGGCTTTCCTTTAATGTGTGAGTCTGTCGTTTCCCCAGGTTGCCACCCAACATATACTAGCCTTCATGGAGTACTTGCATCAAACAGGTTTGTCACCTTCTAATATTACAAATTATGTCACTGCCATCAGATCCATGTATAAAATTCATGCTTGCAACACCACTATCTTCAGAAATCAGAGGATAGGGTAGAGGAGATGTTATATTTGATCAACATTCGGCCATCATTGGAGTCAAGTTGTCAAAAACGCTACAGGGTCACCATAAACTTGCAACTATTGCTGTGTCATACTTGGGTGACAACTTACTGTGCTCTTTAACTGTACTCAAGAATCTATTAATGCTGACTCCTTCTTCTTCCAATAATAACCCTTTGTTTCAGATCTGTAAAGCTGGTGTGTGGCAGCCACTCACAGATTCCCAAGCCAAAAAGCACCTGAAGTCACTGTGTCTACAATTCCTATTGCAAAAACATTTCACTTTTCATGATTTTTGGCAGGATGGTGCCTCCTGGGCTCTTAATCATTGAGTTCCTATACAAGACATTCAGGCACAAGGCATGTGGTCTTCTGCTTGTGTCTGGAAATATATTCATGTCTACACCACTGCTCCTTCTTTGGTGTCAGAGGCTTTCAGATTTCATCTTTCCACCTGACTACATTCCTACTGGGTGTTTGGGTGTTGTTATGCTCACCTTACACTCTTTTAAGTTTATTAGAACATATATAGCGTGTTAACTAGTCTTCTAAACCTTTATTGTATGCCTACATAGTAACTGATAACACATTTAACCTTTGACCTATGTCTGACTGGGGAACATGGTTGCCAACTTTTAACCCCAGTATCTCAAACTCTTTTATACTTACCTTTTATTGCTCAACTTTACTAGTTTTAAATGTTTTATATCTTGAAAGCCATACTTATATTAATGTATTATGTATTATAACTTTATCATAGCAAACAGTTAGTAGATGTGTATGTAAATAAATGTTAATAATCCCACCTCTGCATTTCATTGCATTGTGGGTTTGGGACGGGGAGAATGAAAAGCATCCCTTCTCTGAAGGGGCTGTGGTAAACCCAGGCAGGGTCCTGTACATACAACAAAGGAAAACTAGCTTCAACTATGCTCTGCATTATAATAAATCTAAAGAAGCTGAGATATCTGTGTCTGTGTCTTCACATAAGAAGCAGTCATTAATATTTGTAGTAGCATAAAGTTTTCGTAAGGCATGTACATTGCAGTACAGAAGATTTACTATACAATTAAATATATTAAATCCGGAAAGGTTCCATGATCATTGCTGGATTAGAAGTGACCACCTAAAATTTGGTAGTAAATATACACCACTTCTATTGTCATTACTCTCTACATTTTAATACATGACTATTCAAGAAATTTATGTAAAACCTCAATAGTTCCACTATTTTAAAAACAAACCTGGTGATATAGCAACCAAAAGATAATTATGGATCAGTTGCTATCAGTTTCGTGATTTCCAAACTATTTGAAATGATTATACTCTTTTACTTTTAAGCACGTCATTGAATATTACAGAAATTTATTGAGTTTTGTGCATGTGTGTTTCCTCAAAGCACACAAAGTTTTGACAACATAAACAACTGGCACTTGTTGAAAAAGCTCACAAAGAGAAACATATCACTATTTGCTATATGCCTTCTTATATACTAGTATAAGGAGTAGTCTTTTTGCGACAAATGGGCATTTTGTCACTAGTGTTTTTCTAATGTATATCTTGATAAACTTAGCATAAAAAATGGGCATTTTGTCACTAGTGTTTTTCTAATGTATATCTTGATAAACTTAGCATAAGTCTGTCATCCTCTAGTACAGGTTGTGGACAAGTCATTAAACCACTTAATGTTTGCAGATGATATACGAGTAATGACACCCTCAGTTAAGTGTCTTCAGAATCTTATAAACATGTTTAAAAGTGATGCTGAAGAACATGAAATAGTTTTTAATTCCAGAAAAATCAGTGCCAATCATTATAAACCTAAACATATGTCCGCCATCTAAATAAATGCACATCTGATATACAGTAGCTTGTTTAAGTATCCACCTTCAATAGATCTCAGTGCATGCAGAAAGTCCACCAGTACAGTAGAGCTGCATGCAGGCCAAATTTGAATTCCTTAAAGAAAAAATTCAGGAAAATCACCACAACCCTCAAAAATATGGCGAGTTCTGGGTGATCTGCTACACAGACTACCAGCCAAGATGCTCCCATTGATAAATCTTCCTCAGCTTTTGACTGACAAATTTGTGGAGTTTTCTACTCTGGAAAATTGAAAAAAAAATGTGTTCAATTTTCCCTACTTCCCTAAATTGGAAACACATCACCCCAGACTCTCCACCCCCTATATTTTCCACTTTTTCTACGGTAACCGAGGATCAAGTTACCAAAATCATTCTGAACTCATTCTAAACCTTGTTCCCTTGACCCTTGGCCCACTTTTTTTGTTCTTAATTATCTGGATATTTTCATTAACCCTACTACATCAGCAACAAATTCACCTTGATGAAGACTGTATAGTGCCCATGTGACAGCAAGTGTAGTATTGTCTCATAATTTGTAATTTTTCTAATTCTAATTCTAATTTCTTATTCTAATTTGACATTTATAGTGTTTAATCTCAATACAATATGCAAAATTCAAAATCCAGGGACAGAAATAGGTCAGCACCACGGAGAAGCCAAAAGAGAAAAGGAGCTAAGGAGGATAAGCCTTTGCATAGAGATAGGTTTTGAGCTTCTTTCTAAATGAGGCAACTGTGGGTGATGCACGAATGTCTTCAGGGAATAAATTCCAAACAGTGGGAGCATCAAAAGCGAAACTGAAACCAAACTGCTGTGGACTTATTAATTTTAGGTTGAAACTTTGGAACATTAAGGAAATTGGCAACACTCTGACTGCATCTAGTATTGTAAGTATTGTGGTATGAGGAAAGATATGGAGCAAAGTATTTAGGGAAGCCAGTATGAATAAACTTGTACACCAGGGTAGCCAGTTTGAACTTTGAGTGAAACTGAACAGGGAGCCAATGGAGTTTCCTAAGGAGGGGAGTTATTAAACTTATTCGAATTAATAACAATTGTAGCTGCACTATTTTGGATAGACTGTAATCTGTGAAGATTGAATTTGGAGAGACTCCTGAAAAATGAGTTACAGTAGTCCAACCGACTACTAACAAAAGCATTGGCAACCAACACAGCTGCATCATGAATCAAGAACTGCCTAATATTTCTAAAATCCCTCAGTTGAATAAAGGAACTTTTACAAACATTTAACAAATAATTTATACAAGTATAAAGAAAATAAGCATGATTACTAAGTAGAATAAATTGAAGAATAAATACAAAGGACTTGTGTCACATATTCTTGCACTATTTTAGTTTTACAAAATTGGATATTGCAGCCTTTAAAGCTTGGATTAGTAAACTGGATATAAAAGGTATAAACATCTGAACTTCATAAATAAAACATATAGCTTGTCAAGTGATTAATCACTTGGCCATTTCAACAATGGTAATTGGATTCTCACACAATGGTTCTGACCAGTATGCCACATGTGTTACAAGTGGTATACACATGGATAAGAGATCTGCCCTTTACTGGAAAACTTGGAATAACAACTCATCTGATTAATTCTAATTCTAATAGCACTTTTATAGTGCTTAATCTCTGTCAAAAGACAGATTCTGAGGCACATCACACAAAAACATTGTTCAATATTCAAAAACCAGAGATATTGCAGGGGCTACATTGCAGAGAAAGCAGGAGATTGGAAATTTAGGGTGGATATGCTTTTCCAAAGAGGTATGACTTCAACTTTGACCTGAAAGAGGTAAGTGAGTTTGCAGAACAGACCTCATCAGGAAGGTCATTCCAAATCATAGGTATATCTTACGCAAAACTGAGTCCAAAATGGTTTCAAGACTTGAAAACTGAAGCAAAGTTAGGAACCTCAAGAAATATGCCATCAGATTGACTTTGACAAGTGTTATATGCACTATGTCTGGGAATCAGAGGAAGGGTTCAAAGCATTTGGGGTTACCGCTGTGAAGGAACTTATATACAAGCATGGCAGTCTTAAAGATAGAACGGTACTTAATCGGCAACCAATGTAGTGCTTTTCTAACTGGAGTAATGCGTGAGTACTTGGTGACAAATTCTGGCAAAGGCTGTTCTGAACACATTGAAGTTTTAGCAGATGGAGAGCTTAGAGACCTCTGGACAGAGAGTTACAGTAATCAAGATGACTTCCGACCAGAGCATTGGCAGCCATAAGAGCAGCTTCATGTGTCAGATGTCCTCGGAGTCACTTAAGATCCCAGACCTGAGCAAAACAAGCCTTGCAAACCTTTGTAACATGGCAAGAGAATGAGAAATCTGAATCAAACCAGACACCAAGGTTCCTAACTGCATCTATTGGTGATATAAGAGTACCAAGTATATTGACCGGGAAGGAGTAATTAGGTTTTTTGTGTTGAGACTTTGAGCCAAACACAATGAAATTAGACATAGCCTTGAGGCACACCATACAATAAGTTTTTGGCATCAGATAAAATTGACCCAATCTTAATGCACTGAACATTGTCTGAGAGATAAGACTTGCACCAATGGTGGACAACCCCACCAAAAACCAGATGAACATCATTCTTAATTGAAAACAATGCAGATTCAGTTGAGTGACCTAGTTTATAGGCAGATTACCTGACATTCTCAAGTCCGTTCAAACTGACATGGTCATTCAATTGAGAAGCAACAACACGTTCAACAAGTTTTGATCCGAAGCCCAGCCCAGAAGCAGGTCTATAGTTGTTTATGTCATTGGGTGGTAGTGATGACTTAATCAAAAGAGTTACAATAGTCTGATTGAACTCATCAGGTACAACACCTTCTGACAATGAGAAGTTAAGATGCCTGGTCATAGAGGGAAGTAAAATATCTATGCATTCCTTAACAAGAAATGTAGGCCATGGATCTAACAAACAAAATTTAGTGGATGAATTTTTCTAATTTCATCATGAAAAACTTTTTTAAGGCAGCTGAAATTTCTTACATCAGGTGGAGGAGGCAGAGTGAATGAGTCACTAGAGGAAAATGTGTTTCTGATTTTAGTTATTTTGTCACTGAAGAAAGTGACAAACCGGTTAGCAAGACCTTTCTTAGATTCATGAGAAGGGAGTACTGCTTCAAAACTAGAGTGCAGTGCAGAACGCAAGACCTGCCATAGCTTCTTGGAGTCATAAGCATTTTCTCTGACCAGGTTTCTAATGTAATTTGCCTTATCTTTGTTGACCAGTGAATTGCCTCGAGCAATCTGTCTTGGAAGTCTAGCTCGATTGTAGGCAGATTTATCTTTACGCCAGATTCATTCCAGCTGTCGCCTGATGGTTTTTGCCAGCCAGTAGGTGTCAGATAGCCAACCAGTAGCTTGTTTAGTAAAAGTACGAGTAACCAATGGTGCATGCTTGTCGAGCAATTTGCTCGAATCATCTAAGAATTGTTCACACAGAACAATTACAGAAACTGTCCAAGTCAATTTTGTGATACCTCCTAAATGTGATGAGAAATAAATTCAGCAACTCGTACATTGGAGGTGATACTGGCATCAGTAGGAGTGAGGACAAGGTCTAGGATATGACCATGAAGATGGGTAGCCATTTGAGTCTAAACAGTTATGGAATTTAATACTATCATTTGAAGAACTATCTACAGCCACTTTTTCCCTTTTGAATGTTCACTCTGTCAGGAATAAGGCTGAACTAATGAACATGACATTGATATTTGTGCCCTAACAAAAACCTGGCTGACTGAACTAATGACAAAGATGTTCTGGTTACAAAGTACAATCAGGGCCTCTCTGACATTCTAGACAAACATACACCTATTAGGCATCACAAAATTTCAATCAGGCCAAAACTTCCCTGGTTCAACAAATCATTGCAGTTGCAAAGATTAAAACTGACAAAAGTAGAAAGGAAGTGGCGCAAAACAAGTGACCAAACTATTTTCACAACTCAGCTTCAGATTTTCTCAAACTGGTTGTTAATGCAAAGGCAGAAAATTACCAGAATATCATCTGTGAATATAAAAATGATTAAAAGAAGTTACAAAAGCACTTTTACAGCAGATTACTGAAAGACCATTGTCACCTGGCAAGTCGGATGCAGATCTTTCTAATGATTTTGGTAACTTTTTTATCACCACAATAAAAAAATCAGAGACCATTTTACTAATTCTGATTAGCTATAGTTATGACAGTAAGGATATGCCGTTTACTGGTGATCAGCCCATGGAAAGCTTGAACAACCTTTCTGAAGATGAGGTCACACAGCTTATACATAAAGCACCACCAAGAACAAGTGAATTAGACCCACTACCCACACACCTGCTCAAACAGTGCTCAGCTGAACTGACTCATGTCCTAACCGGAATCATAAATGCATCTCTTTCTAATGCTGTAGTGACAATTGACTTTAGAAAGCTGTAGTTACTCCTCTTTTGAAGAACCCAAATCTGGATTTGATTCTCAATAACTACCATCCTGTATCAAATCTAAGCTTTCTATCAAAACTAATAGAGAGAACTGTTAGTCTCCAGATGCATAAACACCTGCTTGAAATGACCTATTTGATCCTCTTCAATCAGCAAACCGCCATAACCATAGTACTGAAACAGCCTTGATCCAAATCTTTGATGACCTGCTTACAAATTTGGACAATAAAAAAGTCATATTATTGGCACTGTTAGATTTATCCACAGCCTTTCATACTGTAGGCCATACGATACGGTTGGAGAGATTATGTCATACATTCGGTATATCAGGACAAGCTTTGAAGTGGTTTACTTCATATTTATCAGACAGAGCACAAGTAGTAAGTGTGAATGGTGTCAAGTCATCCAGCCATATGCTGGAATGTTGTGTGTCTCAGAGTCCTATTCTTGGCCCTTCACTGTACTCACATGATACAAAACCTATTGGCAATATTATTTGTGATTCAGATATCCAGTTTTATCTTTTTGCTGATGATTGCCAACCCTATGTATCTCTTGACTGAGCTTGTATTACCAGTCATATTGAATCATTTACTTATCTTGAAAACTGCATTGCAGAACTGTCAGATTGGATGTTTCAAAACAAACTCAAATTGAACAATGACAAAAAAATATTTTATGATTAAATCAGGAGTCCAGAAGGGCAAAATTAATTCCACATCAATTACAGTTGGTGGACATGCCATGAAAAGTGCTACAGCTGCTAAAACCTAGGTGTTTGGGTTGATGAAAGTCTTTCCATGGTACATCAGATCCAACAAGTCTGCAAATCTGCATACCTCCAAATTTGCAGCATCTATGGGATACGCCTCTTTTTAACACAAGAAGCTGCTTAGATTTTGATGCAAGCATTAATCCTCTCCAGGTTGGACTATGCAAATACACTCTATTATGGGCTGACTGATACACTTATACAGAAGCTACAACATGTTCAGAATGCTGCAGCTCGTCTAGTCTGTCAAGTCAAGAAATACAACCATATAACACCTGTGATTAAATCCCTCTACTGGCTGCTTGTTAGGCAGTGTATTGAATTAAAGATACTGCTTACCACATTCAAGGATGTGAATGGATATGCGCCCACATACATATCTAGTAGTGTTCTCAACGGGTATCTAGATATCTGGGTACCCAAACCCTGAATATTTATCCGAATCTAAAATCACATACACAAGTACCTGAATCTAAGCTTTATTATTGTAAATATTGTCCACGTTGGATGACCGGGTACAGACATATCTCGACTTCATTAATTCACCTAAAAATGAAACTATTCAATTAAAATGGACAAGAATATTGTTTTCTCACCCTTGTACACCATTTATAGTATTTTATTTGTCTTTAATTGGGTTGTTTATGCATTGTCAAATACCCAAACCTTTTGAAAATTGCCAGTATATTAACACAGTTACCTATATCCGAGTACACAAAACGTTTTATATTGGCTATATGGTGACATGTACACCTTAAATACATAAAAGTTCAATATTTTCACACAGGAGTTGATAATTTTTCATCATAAAATTCACTTCCCTACCTGAAATAAAATAAAGTTTAAATTCCGAAACTACATTTGAGCAATAGTGAAATGCTTTCCTGTTATGTCATGTGACTCCATTTCTATGGATACTGTAATAAACAACTGTGTTTTCAATGTATGTACAGAAGTCGTTTATTATTTAACATTTAACATTCCGTGCCCTACTGTTTTGAACTCAAAAGGGGTGGCTGACAAGCAATAAAGCAAATGGTTTGTAAATATGGAGATCTTTATAGAAACAGCTATTATCACCCATCAGCGCGAGTACCTGGGTACCCGCCCGTTAAAATCACTACCCACCCGCTCCCACTGAAAAGAGTATTTGAGAACACTAGATCTCTAGTCTTCTGAAGCAGTGCATACCCCCTCATTCCTTATGGTCTGACTCAAAAAACTGTTGTCTGTGCCAAGAACTAGATACAAATCCTTTCGGGATAGGGAATTCAGTACAGCAGCTGCAAAACTGTGAAACAAACTGTCATTTAAGTTACAAAATTGCAACACTATCTTAGATTTTAGAAAACAGCTGAAAACACACTTGTTCAAAATAGAATAGGAGTCTTAATTGTAAATTTATTTTAGGTTAGGTAACTTTAAATTGTAACTTTTATCTGTGAACGGCTTAGATATATAAGCGCTATATAAATCATAATGTAATGTAACAATGAAGTCGGCCTTGTGACTGACTTCCAATAGGCTTAAAGAAAACACCTTTCTATTTAAAGTGCCCTCCTTAATATTCACAACCATAATCGTCTCAATATGGCCAAAGGGTCTGTCACAGCACTTACCCTATTGGATCTCTCTGCTGCGTTCGATACCACTGACCACCCCATTTTCCTGCATAGACTTAATGTTTTCCTATGGAATCAGTGAACTAGCACTTGGCTGGTTCAAATCATACCTGTTGGAGAGGACACACTCAGTCAGGGTAGGTACCACACTCTTACATCCTGCTGTGCTCTAGTATTGGGTCCCCAGGGCTCCTTCGTCCAATTATTTTTTCTTTCTACACTAACCCAATCATGGCAATCATTCACTCTCACAGTAGTATTAACTACCACTTCTATGCTGATTATTCCCAGTTATACAGCAGCAAATTTATCTCACTTTATACAAAAACTAAAGAACTACCTAAACAACATTCAAAATTTCATGTTCATAAATAAACTAAAACTAAACCTTGACAAAACCGAGTTTATTCTGATAGGCTAAAAAAACGTAAACAACTCTTTCCTCGCTTTCCAATCATTATTATTGGTAATCAGGTCCCACCAGCACAAAGTGTCAAGAACCTCAGAGTGGTGTTCAATTCTGATTTCAATTTCTCAGACCATGTGCCACAGGTCATAAAGTCTGCATGAGTTTATGCGAGTGACCTCTACAGAATTCGTGACTTGTAGACCTTAAAACATCGGTTCTTTTAGTAAATGCTTTAGTCAGCAGCAGATTGGAGTGTTGCAATTCCTTCGTCTTATCACTCACCACTTTTGAGTCAAGGAGATTGCAGTTAGTTTAAAATTCACTCTGCAGGGTTGTCACCCGTTCCTCTAAATTCTCTCACATTATCCCTCAACTAATAAAACTCCATTTTCTTCCAGTCAGGTACAGGGTACAATTTAAAATAGCCTCATTGCACACAAAATTCTCAAACAACAGCAACCAGTTTACCTAAGAGAATTAATTAACCCCTACAACTTTTCCAGCAAAACAAGGTGAAGCACTCCAAAACTCAAGTTCCTTCACACCCCCACTTTCGTGTTCATAAATCAGTTGAACACTCCTCTAATTCTTTCAGTCATTATGCTCCAGATCTTTAGAACTCTTTCCCCTTCCAAGTAAGAAATAGTTTCTCTGCTGTATGTTTTAGGACACATCTCAAAACCCACCTCTTCAGCTCCAGTTTCCCTCTTGGTCACACCCACAACTCTGGATCACTGACCTTGTTAGCCCTTCGGCTCTCCTTATGTTAAATGATTTTGGTTAATAAGTACACTGATTTGTCATAAGTGAGGACTTTAATCACTCTACAGATGTAAAGAAACAAATTCAGCCACTGTACATCAAGAGTCAAAGCCACACTCCTACCAACCTTATTGTGCAAAAAAATTTTGTTCATATTTGTGATGGACGTTTCAAAGTGAAATTTCAAAATTATTGAAGTGGCACACAATAATAGATTTAGAAGACTTATGGGATATATGATTTGTACAATTGCCAATAAAATGTTTTAAACAACAGAGTACATCAGTTTATTGTTTTACAAGGAAATATTTTTAGTTATTTATGAAAAATCTTTGTCTTAGTAATAATTCATTCGTGTATGCTATTTACAATGCAAATATAATGTAATGTTAATCTTTTAAAATAATTTTGTCAGAGATTGTTGTGAGTATTTTAGGTGTTTATACGTTCTATGGCTTGATTGGGCACTGTTGTCGCTCCAATTTACAATATTGCTTTTTCGTAATATTGTTTAGTTTTACTTCTTTTATTACCCAATTGTATATTCATATATGGACTAAGAGTCTGTCATAAATTGAATAAATAAATAAAATATATATTTTGACAGAAATCTGGTAGTTTATTTAATATATTTGTCATCTGTCCAAAGCTAATACTACACCATAGTTGTTATAAAAGATGTGGATGCCTTTTACAAATATTTGCTTCAACTAACATAGATGGATATTAAATAAAACCATATAGAAGCAGATCTGTGTATTAAAACTAGAAAGCTAGAGCTAAGAAAATCTTACATAGATATTGTGATGATAGAGCCAAAGATTATTGTAAAAGAGCAAATTGGATAACAGAAGAGGAAACCTGTTGCAGATATTGTCTCAGCTTAGAAAAGCAAATTCAGTGAAGTAATAACATGCAGTGTGTTAGTATTGAAAAACGTCTATTAACAAGCAGATATATCTGATGAAAACATCGGAGACTATTTGCAGAATATTTCATTTTGTAAATCTTTAGACAAGAAAGATAGTTGATTCTGCAACAAAATAATATTAAAACAAGAATTAAAACTGGAGCTGGATGAATCGACCCTTTGCCAAATCAGCCCTTGGCAAACCGACCCCTTAAAAGTCAGCCCTCAGCAAATCGGCCCTCGGATGAAAAATTTTATAAGAACAAATTATTTACAGAAGTTATAGACCTGCACAAAGTATTCGACTGGGCTGTTAAAGATATTTTTCAGCATCATTAAAACTTCTTAAGTTATAACTATGTGTGATTAATACACATAAAAAATAATTGGATGCTGTAATCAATCACTTTTAACCTATATCCTTCATGTTCTTGTCTATATCAGAATTATTGCAATTATATTAAATGCGTAGTCTCTGCAGAAGGGATATTAACTTCTGTAATATTATGAGAATAATTAGATTTCAGTGTGTACCACTGTAAAAGGGCAGAGGGGATATTAACTTTTGTGATGCTTTTAGTGCAATAGGCTTTTAATGTATGCTATTGCTTCGACATTAAACTTCTGTGATCATTTGAGAATAAATGGCTTCAAGTCATTAATATTTGTGTTATACTTGTATGAGTTTGTTTGATTAACATTTGTTTAAAATTTGTATAGGTCGTCAGACTGAGCTGAATAATCTTTATGTTCATATTTTATGATTATGAATTTCATTTATGAATTAAACTTAAAAGAATATAATGAATATTTATTCAGTCTTTTAACACTAAGCTTGTGGTAATGTAAACAATAAATTTAGGAATTACGTTGTTATTCCGGAATATTTACTCAAATTTATATGCATTTAACATCTAGAGGCAGATTTGACCAGGTTAAAATTTCCAGGGGTCGATTTGGATTTATACTTAAATATGTTGCAAGAATTTTTAAAAATAGATATACGAAAATTGTGAAAAAAGTAATACTACAGTAGCCATTTTATGCTTAGACTATAAAAACATTTGATTCTCTAAACTGGAACTGTATGGTTGCATCACTTAATAAATATAGCAGTATTACAGTAATGATTCCAAAAGTAATATATAACATACTAGTATCATTAGTCCCGGTTCCTCAATATGTTACGTTGAATTAAAATAGATGCAGTGAAAACATGTTGTATTACAAAATTCCCGACAGCAAAGAATCTCTTAACTGATATGGTACTATATTATATATCTAAAATAGGAGTAGGAATAAAACAACACTGAAAGTGAACTTTCGTTTCAGTTAGAACAAAGCAGACAATGGGTGACAGTTGGATCATCCATGAACTTACACAACCACACAAGTTGTCTAATCGTGGTACATTTTTTCAGAGTGGCTGGCCTTAATCAATTGTATTATGGGTTGATTGCTCAATTAAGGGGTAAAATATCTTCATTATAAATTGCCACTATTTTTGGTAGTTAGCGTGTTTAACGAATTGATAGACTCTTAGTTAAACATATTTCATTACAAACGTAATGACTGTTTTATGAACTCATTCATAAATCATCAGCCTTCAGATAATAATATCACAAGCCCCCGAAATAGTGAAAATTGTCATTATTTCATAATTAAAAAAAGTTTGTTTATCTGTGCTACTTCAGTATACAAATATAATGATATGGAAGTAAAACTATATATTTTACAGTGTGTTAGAAATAAGTTATTCTTATGAACATGTACATGTGTTTTTGTATATTTATTGGCTTCCCAAAAGAAACGTTGAGAAAACATGTGACAGCCAGTGCTCTCTTGTTGCACTCGTGATGCCTGTAGTGCCCTTATGTTTTTCTCTTGCTTTAATGTGTACAGGGGAAATCCACAAAGTAAACTATTTTTGGGGGAGGAAGTAGCTTAATTAACTGAATTTTGAAATTATTGTTAATTGTACAATTAATCATATTGTTTCAGTTGTGTTGATAACAATTTATTTAGGCTCAAAAGGCCATATTTGAATTAAAAAATCAAGATGCACAGCATAAAGCATATAAATATCAGTATATGTTTATATGCAGGAACTAGTATTGCATCAGTCAAGTCTCCATACTCTGTTCAGTGTGTATGTTATTTTTATGAGATTTGTGAGGTCGAAGCCTGGTTTGTTATATAATTCAAGTGTCACTGTTACATATAATTAGCATGTTTGTTTATATGTGTGCTTGTCAGGTAGCAAATGAATTATGTTCATTAATTTTCCCACCCAAGCTTGCATGCTGTACTCCCTGTCACTTTGAATTTGCAAGTTGGGTTAAAATCATTTTTTGAACAACTGGATATCAGAAGGTTTCAGGATATATGTGTCAGTGTTTTTATGTTGCAAAGGACTGTATATTTTATGCTCCAAAGCTTAAAATTTTAACATGTCAAAACCAGCACAATCGGGGACTGTGGCACACTGCAGTAAATGTGGATTCAAGCATCAATGACCAGTTGGAGTCAGATGCAGAAGAAACTTGAAGTGCTCCTGTAATCGCAGACTCACATGATGACCAACCAGAGCAACACAGCTCCAGGTTGACTGGGCAATCTAAAGACTGCTGGATCCACAGCACCAGATGCATCAGTGAAAGGCAAAACCTCGAAAGTGTCACAGGTAGAGTCAGCACTCGACTTAATTCTCAAAAAAATACAGGACTTGGAAAGTAAAAACATCAAATTGGAACAAAAACTTCAAGATCACCAGCCCTCAGCAGGCAGAGTGCAGGGGTTTACCAACAGTTCTCCAAAGCAGGTCTATAGCAGTTCCAAAGGTGGTACTTCCAAGCACAAACATGCTGGACAGCCCCATAAGCTGCTCAGGGTGGAGGAATCATCATATGAGGAGTTTTCGGATCCAACTTCGCCACAGGGATGTAGTACTCAGATCTCTCACTTTAGCAACACCTTTGCATTGCAACCATCACTTCAGAGCTTGAAGGAAGACGAAAGAATGCAGCAAAAGGTGCAAAAGCGACTCGAAAGACAACAAGGGCAACACAGGGAGCCAGGACTGCAGGTAAAACCATTAAATCTGGATTGCATCGTTCTGGGGATCGGGGTTGGGGTCAATTACACAAATAATTGAGTAATTAATTACAATTTTCGTGTAATTATAGTTGTAATTGATTCTTTTAAAAACTGAGTAATTTTATTTGTAATTGTATTTGAAAAATTTACACTGTAATTGTAATTGAATATTTTGAATTTCGATTACACTGGATATTCTACTCAGCATTCTAAATTGAAACTTCGGAATTCAGCAGTGTAAATCATTTATTTTTTCCTTCATCCTTTAACCTACTGCCTATATAACTATGATGTAAAGCCATCTCATCACACATATTTAATACTTAGATCAGGTCTTATTAACAATAACTAAACAAGAAGGATTGCTTAGTGTATATGTATATCTTTATGAACAAAGAAAGGCACAATCCACTCTACATGGGGCATTGTTGGGAGATTAGTATCACTGCAAACTTGTGCTTTGGGCAAGTTATGTGTACCAGAAACAATGGAAACATTTAAAGGGGACTTTACTCTCACAGTGGGCTTGTCATTTAACACTCATGCAAATCCAATTTCTAGTTAATTTCTAGAACTTATATATAAATAAAAAATATCAGAAAGACACATAAAACTGATAAGCTTTGTGAAAATGTTATGCTTTGTTACTTATGTTAATCTCAACAACATATATCTGGTATATGACACTTGTATTAATTGAATTTTAACTGAATTTTCTTTTTTGTAATTGTAGTTGTAACTGACTGAAAGTGGTTGTAATTGTAATTGATTTTTGTCAGTCTATAGCAATTGTATTTGTAATTGACCACTGATAATTGAAGAAGTAATTGATCAAAGTAATTGACCCCAACCCTACTGGGGATAATGCAGTTAAAACAGAGATAGCATGACCCCACCACCACTGCTTTCCTAGTGCAGGAGGGAATATGTCAGAACATAAGGAACTCTCCCCGTTGCAATTTATGATGGGACTTATGGGGTGTGTTTTAGTGTAAAAAAGCAACACAATTAAAACAAATATGCTAGAATATGGTAGGCATCTTCTGCAGGATGCTGTAGAAACTAATTGTGCAACAGACCACCATGCGCATTTAGTCTTGCTCCAGGACATTGAAAGGGGTAAATGCAGTACACACAGACCTGACACTGTGGAGAAAGTTACAGTTGGGAATACAGCCAGGGTCATCTCACAGAAAAGTAGTGCAAACACGGATAAAACTGGGAAAATCACAACAAAGGACAAGATCTGTCTCAAGTACAATGCAAATGGCTGCAAATTCGCGTCGGATCATGTTATTGATGGGCAAATAGTAAAGCATGCATGCTCTCACTGCTTCAAAGAGGTCGACAAGTTTTACTACCATAAATTACAGGATTGTATTCGGTGACTTGGCTCAGAGGCGGCTAAAGACTGTGCAAAAAGCAGCTGAGGTTTCAGATTATGGCCCCGTCACACTAACTAGAACAAAATTTTATGGAATTTTATGCATGAAAATTCTTGTTCTGCTGTAACTGACTTCAGGGAATGTCAGGAAAATGCTTTCTATGAGTTTTCAGTTTGTGGCAGTTCTGTAGATTCCATTTTTTCAAGTATTTCGTATCATGGGAATAAACCTTGTATTGAGAACCGGTAAAACGTGAATAGATAGTTGGCACAAGTTAGTGTTCAGAACATGTCATTTAATACTAGTTCATTGGGGTGTTGATGATACTATTGATTCATGTAACAATGCAGTAGTGGGTCATAATGCGTGTAATTGGTCTTTGTTGAATGTGGGGTGTTCTGAGTCAATGTTTTTGTGGAACTTGTGTTCATGTAATGACAAAGAAGCAGTGTGGTGTTTTGTACATAATACTGTCAATGAAAAGAAATTATATTGTGTAAACAATAACAATGACTTTGGGTTTGTATGCAATGTGTACCCCCCTGCCTTTATTTAGACCTGGCAGGGAGTTAGATTGTGTTGATCAGTTACAATGGGCCTTCCAAGCCAAAACTATTGTTGCAGAGTCACATCGCCCTAATTATCAAAGTGCATGTATAACAGTCCAAACAGACTTAAAAATTAACAACTGGAGAGTCCTTTGTGCCAATTTTGAAGACCAGTTATTGCTTGAATACTTAGAATACGGATTTCCTCTCTGCATAAACAAACAGGCCCTCACATACAATCCCAATGTTGTTCATCAGCCATTCAATTCCCTGAGGACATTGATCCATACTTTGAGAAAGAAATAAAACATAAAGCCATTGTAGGACCTTGTGACAACATTCCCTTTGCAGTGCATTATTTACCTCTCCTATCAAGACCCAAACCCAATAACACTCGTTAAGTAATAGTTCATCTTAGTTCCCCTTATGGCGATTCAGTCAATGATTACATTGACAATGGCTGGAATGACAGTACACCATATGATTTAAATTACCAATCTTTAGATAAGATAGTTGATGTAATTGAAGAAAGGGGTCCTGATTGATGGTAGCAGGGCACTTAGGAATTTGACGATTGATCCTCGTGATTCAGACGTACTTGGCCTCAAGTGGAAGGACATGAGTTATCTTGATATTACTGTCTCCGTAGGCTATTAGTGCCGTGTGCCAGCAAACGACAGACATTTGTGTCATGACGTCACATAACGTGAGAATCTTTAAATACATAGATGACGTAATATGTGTGCATCGGCGTCAGAAAGCTGACGCAGAGTTTCACACCTTTGTTTGAATTTTTAGGAATACCAATAAACTCAAAGAAGGTAGTAAAACCCAGTAAGTCTCTTACGTGTATGGGTATTGATGTAAACCTAGAGACAAAGCAACTTACAGTTCCCCAGGATAAGTTATTAAAGATTCTTGATCTTAGTCACCCGTATGGTTGTAAAAGTGATATAAAAACAGCAGCTTCAAAGTCTTTTGGGTAAGCTGCTTTATCGTCATAGGTGTGTTCCCCCAGCAGGAATTTTTGTAAACAGATTGTTTAATGCCTTAAGACAAGCAAATACACATGTGCAAATTGATGCAGAAATGAAAAAAAATATATTCTTTGGTTTGAGAAATTTTATGCCAATTCAATGATAAAGTAATGTTTCAACATGGTCGATTAGAGTTACAAGTGTATGTGGATGCGTCGCTCTCTGACATGGGAATATGGTGGGAAAATAATACATATGCTGTGTCAGACCTAGCATCACACAGTTAGAAATGCTGAATGTGTTAATATTACTGAGAACATTTGGGTGTATGTGGGTTAATCATGCCATTCATTTGCATATTGATAACTAGGCTGTGGTTTGCGTCTTTTCAAAATGGTATCAGTTTCCCCTCCACTTAGCGGACACTATTTTAGCTTTTGTCGAATTTTTAACAGAAAATGGGTCACATACTTACTCCCTCTGCGGTTATGTGTCTGTCTTACTTCATTATTTCAACTTGTATGAAATTGACATTCACCCCCTCAACTATAGGAAAATTCACCTCTTTATAAAGTTGGTATCCACGAATTCCTCCTGTATGTCCAAATGTAAAGAAATCATTACTGTCCCCAACCTCACCAATTTAGTACAAGATTGTTGTTGATCAAACACCATTTGCTATGGGTTCCTATACAAAGTCATTATCCTATTGACGTACTTCAGCTTCTTAAAGCTCTCAAATATGACCCCTGGTTCTTCAAAGTTGTTTGATCCCACCCACCATTTTTTTCAGAGGTGATGTTATATTTGGCAGTCCCGGGGCTCACATCATTGCTAAATGGGGTAAGGCTATGCAGGGAGGTAGCAAACATCAAGTCATTCCAATCCCCTCACTCACCTCTTCCCCTTTTGCCCCGTCAGTGGTTTAAGGTCCTTTCTCTCCACTATCAAGGCCGCCCATCTTCAGCTCTTTTCCTGGTCCCCTCCCATGTTCTCCATTTCTGCTGCCATGATTAGCTCCACCCTTTTACAACTTCTTTCTTCCCTGAAACTCAATCCTGCCCATTTTGGCTCTCATGCTTTTCGCAGGTCAGCAGTCTCCTGGCTGCTGATCATGATGTAGCCCCTCCAGAATTTGAAAGCCCATGGAGGCTGGTCTTCAAATGCAATCCATGCATATTTAGGTTATACACCAAAAGCATCATCCAAGTAGCAAACATCTTCCAATCCCTACTCACTACCTAATGGGCGGGAGGGGCCTTAATGTCATTGTACTTTTAACTGATAGTCTAACTGTACTAATTTTATGTACATGTAGTTGAGTCAAATATGATTGTAAAATAAAGGCTGTTTCCCCAAACTAGTTACTGTTACTCAATTGTTTGTTATCACCTCTCACCCCCAAGGGTGAACGCAGCTTAACCTGCATCTCAGACATCATTATACCTGGCTTAACTGTCTGCATTACTCTCCTTCAAAGATATATCTCCAGGGTGAGTTTTAGCACAGTATTCCAGTGAAGTGATCCACGTCCTCTAGATACCACGATGTGGAATCAAACCCACGTCCCTCTGAAACCCTGATGTCTACTCAAACCCACGTCCCTCAAAAACCAAGATCCAGACTCAAATCCACCTCCCTGTCTACCAAAACCCCACTTCGAATAAAAAAAAACACATCCACACTGACACACCGAAAAACGTGAGGCCTAACACAGTTGAAGGAGGACAAACTAGATAAATAGTAAATTTTTCAACTAGTTTGGAGTTTATTAATATAAATAAGATTAGCATATTAGTTAACACAATTAGTCTTGTTACAATATTTGTTACTCCACTACTGTTGCCCATAACTGAACTTTGACATGTACATCAGTCCAGACCACCATATGGCAACAACTACTACTATGTCACTACTAATAACTCATTTACACTAGTTACATTTACACTTGTGAAAAAGCGTTAAAAGATGTTAAAACTGTCTTTAACTTACTGACTTTAAGGCCAACTATTAAAGTGTATTACAAGGATGAAATAAAGATATTGACAAATGGCAGGTCAATGTCATGATATTTAATCATGGGAAGCACCACTTCTTCCAAAAGAGTTATTCATTTATTTATTTTCATTATTTTGAACTGACTTTATAAATAACAACACCTTTCTAGTATTAAATACATAAGTTAGCCATTCAAATAAAGCAAAAAAAAAATGTTTTAAAATACTGTTATGATTTCTCAAAGAGGTAGCTCTCAAACCATTTTGCACCAAAAATTCTAGGTATGTTATTATAGCCTGTAAGGAACAAGGAAGTTCCAATCTCATCACAATGATAAATGCCAGGAACTGTCGAAAGGCAGCAATGTTGGTAGCTCTTGTATGCGGTGGAAAACCTTCCTTCAGTCGAATAACAGCTTGGTTGTGGAGCCAGGCAGCCGTAGGGGAACCTACAGCAGAAGAAACAGGGCAGCAACATGCAAAGACTGTGTATATTATATATATATATATATAAACCAGGAGTAGGCCAAACTGCATGAAGATGCTGGTGCTTATGTTCACTATCACATTTAAATCTGAAAATTGGGAATTAGCATATCTTGAGTTATATTTTTCCATTTAAACTTCTTGAAATAACGAACCACTGGAACTATTCTGGTGCTCATAGATTCTCCACCTAGACAAGGTATCAGCGTATACGTTTTGTATACTACATATATATGTTTTACGGTTATATCTATGTTATAAGCTGCAGTACAATACCATAATGTCCTAGTACAGGCCATCAGCCATGGATCCCTAATACGGTTATTCTGAAAGGCATTAACTACTGCCATATTATCACAGTATACCTTAACATCAGTATTTCTCCACTAATGACACCAAACTCTCATAGCCAGAATAATACTGGCAGTCTCTAAATGAACAATAGAAGTAATGTATGTGTATTGTATGTGTATTGTGTATTTATACTCAGCGCAATATCTCCATATACTACAGGACTCAAAGCGCTATTTAACCAATCCAACTGTACAGGTACAGCCCCAACTCACAAGTAACTGACATTCCCCTATCTGGAAGATAGAGGCTCAAGGATGACCATTTATCAACGTCCTTGAGGTTCTTTAACCTGCCACTGGGGATAGGACCCAATGACAGAGGACCGCCATTTTAAGTGGTCATCCGAGCCACTATGTATCTGCCTGTACCTGGGATTGAACCCACGTCCTCTGAGTTCCTAGACAAGTGTGTTACCCGCTAGGCCACAGTGGCAGAAGTAATATTTTTAACATTTTCCACAACATTACAGGCGTAAACTTTCTGGTCAGCATATGCTGCAACCTGTTGTAAAGATGCATCTACAAAAACCTGAATTTTTTCGAGAATTTTTTGTATGAATCTCAATACTACCATTAAACTTGTCCAAAAAGGCATTAAACCATGCCAAATCCTGAAAAAAAAGACGGAGGGAGACACTTATGACCTTTGACAGGCTTATCAGGTAAAACTTGTAATATACGATTCAAAAATATACGAGAGGGCTTCACACATCTATGTCTATACAGAAGTTTACCAGTAAGCTTTTGCAACTGATTCCTAGTGGCTGTTATTTTGCTTTTCCAATAATTACACAATTCTTTAATATTTTTTAATTTTTCATCTGGCATGGAGACCCATCCTTGGCATTAATTTGAATGCCAAGGCAAGTAACAGAATGATTAGGAGGTTTTATTTTTTTAGAATTTATAGGCAGACCTAATTCAGCCAGAATATTCGTAACAGATAAAAATTGGCTGTTGGCAACCTCAGGGGAAGCCATCCCAATGTAATCATCCAGATGATTTATAACCCATATTTTTTGAGAATGTAACGCATGCGTAATTACATCAGTTGTCATCTGGCACGCCGCGGCCCCACTTTCCATTCCAAAGGGAACCGACAGATCAACGTAATTCTTGGCATTCCAACGTAAACCTAACACAGGGTAATCAAAGGGATCCATATTTAATTTACAGAATGCTCTTTCCATGTCAATCTTAAAAAGTAATGCTTTACGACCCAATTTCCTAATTTTTGTATTATCATATCAATACTTGGATATTTAAGAATTAAATTAATATTTTCAAACAAATCATCTGGTATAAAACCATTAACACTCTGGCCAATAGGACGAGAAAGATCAACAATTACAAAAACGCCTCCATCCAGCTTATTTCTGTCCATAAGAGGTGAAAAATAAGTTTTAGTAAACGGTTTAATATCAAATGGGCCAGCCATTGCTTCTTTCTTGACCTCAGTTACCAAATATTTTTCTACACCTTTAGGGTTATCTAAAGAAGATTTATGATTGTCAATATTCTCATTATATTGAAATTATTAATAATCCAAGTTTAAAGGAAATCCATATTCCAAATATTGACCAAGTATTTTCAGGTCATAATTTTTAATATATATTTTTAACTACTAATATTTAAACCAGATGGAACTGTAATTTGAGCTCCTAAGTAGTTTGGACTGTTATATTTGGCTACTTCTGTGTGCATTTTGTTGACCAGTGTAATACTATTTGAATATGGTACGACTGAACAGCAGGAATAAACTTTGGTGTATTAATTGGGATAAAACCAAATTCACGGCAAGCAAGCCACACCAAGGCCATGTCCCTCCCTCCACCACCTGAAGCATTAGTATCTAAAATGTTACATGATAAGTTGTATCATACAAAATTAAACTATCATTAAAACTGTGTTGATCAATTAAGCAATACGATTTTTGTACATAATGCAAACTACTACTATAACTTAAAGTATCAAGTAGTTGATTAACGGAGTTGTGGGGACCGATGCCAGGCCCTGAACCTATAAAAAAATTATGTTCAGAAATACCACCATTGTGTGAAAGCCGGAGACAAGCGCCAAGACTTTGACCAGTATTAGTAAAAACCGAATTTGATGCAAGAACTAGCAAGTTGGTGTTGATATTTCTAGCACTTCGCTATTGCATAACAAGAATCTTTGTTACCAGTATGCCAAGACAGGGCATCTATTGAATAAACTAATAACGTATCACAAGTGCTACTATAACTATAAATTTCTGAAGCAATTTTTTTGCCGTTTATGTGACTCACTGACTTAGTTTTTGAAAAAATGTAAGCCTCACACCTAGACAGATAATTAAAGCAATTAGCACACTGTTTATTCTGTTTGGGCTTTGTAACTTCTAGTTTTGCATTTGTTGATTGATTTTTAGCCCTTAAACACTTGATAGAGGGGTGATCAAATTTTTTGTGAGTTTCTTGCATACAAAATCAACAGTAATGCTGATACAAGACGTTACCCACCATGTGTTCACTCTTGTATCGACAATAAACTTTATTGTAATGACTACACACTTGCATTTGAATGCTAGGTACGGTGTTTGGTTTGCTTTGTTGCACCACTCTTTGTGCATAACGTTTTTTAATTTTTTCTATTTGCTCAATTTTTGACCAATAACCCCTACCCTTTTCAACTTCCTGTAGGACTGCTGCATGAGCTCTTCTTGCAGTGCTAATAGGAAGCTCCACTGCATCTTGCTTTAGCAAAGTCAAGTAATATAACATGTTTTCCCTAATCATATTGCTAGAATACAGTATAGCAATCCTTGAAACTACTGTTCTAATGAAAGCTCATCATACGTGGGCTGTTTTTGACCAACTAATACAGAGCAATAACCTTGGGGTCAACTTATAGGAACATTAACTTTAGAAACACCAGATCTGAATCTACCTGATTTCAATGTAGTATTTGGCTTACCTTGACTGTCGCCTCTAGAAGTATTTTGGTGTTTTTAAGCCTTCTGTCAACTTCCGCCTGGACTTTTGAATCACTCTTCAAAACTTGGCAGTTTGGCTGGATCTTTAACTGTTGAACTTCTGGTTGCCTTTAGAGAGCTGTGAGCAGAAGGAATTGCTGAAATTTTATTCAAACTGACTCGTTCCTCCTGCTTCTGCAGGCGAACTTTTTGTTCCTTCAGCTTGCCATCCATGTCTTTCACCACTTCCAATAATCTGTCCAGTTTGATTGAAATCGACCTGTCTGGCTTCTTCAGTACTCATTTCTGTTAAATTACTACCTTTGTCCCCAGTTTTGTCTTAATTATATTTTCCAGCCCTTTTTCTTCTCTTTTGAAGCCATACTGAAACTGTATTTGAACCAGGAAAAAAAGCCAGTGTAAGATAAAATTAACTTGATAAAATAAAATAACGCAAGCTATTTCTGTCGTCAAACAGAGTTCACGCAAATATTAAAGTTCACTGCCCTGACATCAGACCCCGCAACAATTTTTGAAGTGCTGGGAGCATGTATATACACTGGAAATTGGCGGGAATAAAGCCACGTCGCCAGAGCGCAGTTCACTCAACACCTGATATTTTTAACCATAATAGATTTGCAGCCAAAACTCAGCAGAGTACAATGTACTCTGTCCTTAACCATAGTAAAATTCAGGACACTCTAACAAGGCCAGCTACCATTAATTTTTTTTGTTCTTACCAGTGCATTTAAGGCAATGCAAAGTAAATCAAGTGCTTTGTTAAAATTTCTAAACATGTACCCCCGTCAACTGAAGAGGTGTGCTACTTCCCCGCATCATCTACTAAAATCTTTAAAAATGTGAGTGGCAGTGGAGTGACATCCCACAAAACCAAAATCGAGACTCAAACCAACATCCCCCAAAACCAAGATCCCGATCCAAACCCACATCCCCCAGATACCACGATGTGAACTCAAACCCACGTCCCTCAAAAAGCAAGATCCAGTCTCAAATCAACCTCCCTGTCTACCAAAACCCCACTTCAAATAAAAAAATACACATCCACACTGACACACCAAAAAATATGAGGCCTAACAAAATCTTCAAAAATGTGAGTGGATTGATAAACTGAAAAAAAATATTTATCTGGAACTGCAAAGCTTGTATAATTTGTTTTTTTTCATCAAATTTCCTAGCATTTATTAATTCTTGTGAATTCTTGGCAAGAAATAATTCCAGGTATTTATGTGGAAACTTTTTTTCATACCACTTTGTAAATTATGTTTTTTCAGAGAAGCCAGGTGATGTTAGGGTGGGATGTCTACTTTGTTAAGTGAGGACCTGGGTTTGAATCTGTTGTATAATTTACTTTTTTCAACTGAATGTGGGATGGATTGTTGTTTGTGATCGGGAATATTTGTGATGAAATTGAATTAAATTGTTGGAAACTTGGGGTTATTTTGTGGGAGGCTACACTTCACTAAATAAAAGTTATTGGATTATTTGGGTGGTCCTGAAAAGGACTGATATATGACAGCATCTTCTCCCCATCAGTCTTTTGCTCTCAGTCTTCTTAAACTCTGTTCTCCTGCCCAACCAGCGCCCCCACATGACTGAAGTAGTCTTTCAGTAGGTCTTGTTGATGTTTGGCCTCCCTCGATGGGTTTCTGAAGTTCCCTTGATGTCTCTGTTTTCCCTGGTCCCCCTGTGGTGGTTGTATGTTGTCAGCTGGAGTGGGTGGTCTGCCCCATATAGCAAGACGCTAGTGGGCCACCGTTGGCTATGGGTGGCAAAATATAGTTAGTGGGCCACCAGTGAGCCACTGCTGGCCCACTAACTGCATTTTTTTCAAAATTTTTAGAATATCATAAACAACTTCAAAAGCAACCTCAAATACTGTTTTCTGACATATTATTTACAGAATATAACACTTCTTTCTCGGGCAATATCACTTGCCCTCGGGCTTCATAAATACAATATTGCCCAGAATGAAGTGTAATATTCTGTTTATTATACCGAAAGTATTTATTTTTTTCATCTTTCACTATTTAGCAGTAAATTGTACCCAAAAGTGCAATTAAGGGTCTGCTTTTACAAAGATTAGGCGCTATAAAGGTATAGGGGAAGAGAGGAAAATGTTTGTGAAAATACTTGTATATAATACACCTAAGAAACACAAGTTTTTTATGAATAAATTAGATATCTTGCATTTCATTTTTTTGGCTAAGTATGCAATGAAATGTGATGTCACAAATCAATATTCCATTTACGTCATTCACTATGCAGTTCTAGAAAGAAACTGAAGAAAATCACCCCCCACGCCCTTCACTTGTTGTTCTGCAATGTATCCATGTCTGAAGAAATCATCCCCCCCATTTTTTTTTCAAATTGCTGTATAACGTCATTATGTGACGTAACAATGACGCATCTAGTAAACAACATCCACGTAGTTTGTTTACATTCTAAGACGAAAAGGGCATGTATGTCATATTTTTTGTTCAAAACGGGTAATATCACGTCATATTGCCCGCAAATACTGCAATCTGATTGGCTGAAACTCACTTGAGGTATAATAATTAACAATATTCAATGTTAAAAACATATTATTTCAAAATGTAAATATATTGCCTGGCCCACTGTTGGCCCACCAACTACCAGAGTCAGTGGCTGTAGCTCAGGGACCAGCCTACGCCCACTGGTGTAAAATCCTGGAAAAATTAGATAAAATGTGCACTTTCTTTCACTTAACATAAGTTAATGTCATTTTTTAACAAACTTATTCTGTATTCCTTCATTTTGCTCAGTCAGTTTTCTCCACTTTATTACTTTATATATTACTTGATTATATATTTGCCACAGGTGGTCCGTCAATGGTCCACCCACTACATAAGTAGTACATGTCCCATGATGGGCATCCAGTGGGCCATTGGTGGCAAATATATATATATATATTTAGCGAAGGTTAAAGAAAGATATTTTCATTTTTTCCTTTTGATATAATTTTTTTTTGATGAAACCTAAAACTATCGCAGAATTTTTTTTGTCTGACACATGCAACTATGATCTGTAAGAGCTATACTTAGTTGGTGGACCAATGGTGGTCCTCTAGTGGCTACACCTCAGGTTCTGTTAAATGGCATTTGTTTTGACAAATCTTGAAAAGAGACTGTCTTGGCTTAAATGCATTTGGTTTAAGTGAATTACTTTCCAAAAGTAATTGTTCTGAATTTTATTACACAAAATAATTGTAAGATTTGCCACTGGTGGTCCATCAGTGGTCCACCTTCTGCCTGAATGGTACACATACTGTTGGTCCACTGGTGGCCCACAGATGGCAAAGTAATTGGATACTTTATGTATGTGTGTATATCACTGAGACACCGACATTTTTAAATAACAGATGTCACATCTCTGCATTAATACATATTTCTTTTTTTCCCACTCTTTTGCCACAAATTTCTTCCAAGGTTTACCACTGGCAGCCCACCAACTATATCAGTGGTATATAAGCTATGATCAATGGGTCACTGATGGGAAGTTTCTAATTTTCACCCTGATTTTACATTGAATCAATAAAATTATCTGAGAATTACACAGAAACGTTAACAGAAGTGAAAGTTTCACCTGTAAACAAACCATAAAACATATACAGGAGAAAAATATGATATTAAACCCAAACCCTTTTAATTGGGGTTGAGGTGTAGCCACCACTGGACCACCCTTGGTCCACTAGCTGCAATATGTATGTGTTTGATAAAATATTAAGTTTTTTAAGTTGAAAGGAAAGTGGCTGAATTACTCTTGAAATATATTCCAATCAGTGGCCGAATTACCCATGCCAACTTTGGCCCAATGAAGGCTTGCCAACCAAAATTCAGGCTGCCGAGGTTGGGCCAACGGTGGGCCAATGGTGGCTTTTTATTCAAGATGGTGGCGAGCAATAATAGGGGATTTTGAGACACTTAGTTAAAAAATCTTTATTATGGTATGTCTAAAATCATATTTCAGTGAGCCCACAATTTTTAACTAACTATTTGACAATTTTAGACATAAAAATAACATTCTCATTATAAATTCACAGTAAGAAAAGTTGTTTCTGAACATTATAATTTTATTATTTGACTATGGAACATATCATCCTAAGATACTGTTCCACCATTGTTTATGTTTGGTCATGTGACTTATCAGGGATTCCCTTAACTAATATCCTCCAATAATCTGTCAATTAGTTGCTTTCTGTTAAACAATGGCCACATAACTTCATGCTGCAATCTGATTGGCTGGTGCTATATTATAGTGGTAGTAAAATTTTACCAGTGGCTTGCCAATGTCAGACCGACATAGCATTCACAGACCAAAAGGCTAGTGGGCCACTGATGGACCACCAGTAAACCTTATTGTTGGCTGCCAACAGTAGACCACCATCTATCAGCTGGTCACGCCACCAGAGAACCACCATAAAAAGTTGATGGCACCCAACAGTGGGCCACTGGTGGACCACCACTCAGCCTTGTCGGCTACTGAAGGTGGGTCACTGGTGGACCAATAGAAAAGCTTATCATTGGCTGCCGACAGTGGACCACTGGAGGACCACCAGAAAACCTTATTGTCGGCTGCCAACGGTAGACCACTACCTATCAGCCGGTCACGCCAATGGCTGGCCACCACCTACAGCCAACGTTGGACCGACAGCTATGCCGCCGGTGGGCCAGTGGTGGCCCTACAGAGTCTTGCTATCTGGAGTCTGCTCTCCCCTGATCGGCTTCTCAACATGTTATGTAGTACCACACATGTTAACACAATGTCTCTCATAACGTTTGGCCTCTGCTCCATCGTGGTCAACAGCACCCTAAATCACTTGACAAGTATATCAAATGAGTTCTCGACCACCCTTTTCCCCCTGGATATCTTGTAGTTATCTATGGTCAGTTGCCATCTACTGTAAGGCTTGACCAGTCATGGCATCAGGACAAGGGCGTCGACCCCCAGCAGGACATAGTGTAGATTTGGCCCACCAGGTCCAAGTAAAAATTTGAAAATTTGTTCATCAGATGATGAGCCACTGGCCCCTACATTGACCCACTTGTTATCTGCATCGACTAAAGCCAAAAGTACCAGGGAGAAGTAGCCCTTGTAGTTGAAATATTCACTGCCTGACTTCTTGAGCTTCTTGATTGCAATGGGTTTTCCATCTAATACACCAACTGCATGGGGGACATTCTATCTGTTTCTAAATCTTTGTTCAATTTTCTTCCAGTCTTCAGTAACAGTGGGGCACACCAGATATTCTTGTTGATATTCTTTCAAAATGGCTTTGCAGACCTGGGGGATAAATTTGCAGATGGTAGTTCTTCAAACCCATTGGTAATGCAGTGAAGTGTAGCTTTCCCCTGTGGATAAGTGTCTCAAAGTAACTGCCAGTTTCAAGCCGACTTCAAGTGGTTCCTGAAGTTGGTGATTGACTTCCTGAGGTGGGAGTGATCCTTCCTTCAATCAAATAAAAAAAATATTGGCTCCCTCCTGGTGAAATTTCTGTGGTCTAGTATGTGACTAGTGATCAGTTCATCCAAGAGGGTTCTGTAGCAACCTCTCTCCTCTGTCTGACGTACCCAGCACAGGACCCATGAATTCTGTGGCTTCCTTCTCCTTCTGGGATGTTGGGGTGATGGTGATGCTGGCTGGACAGGTGCTAGGTTTGGCTGTCTTCTGTGTGTTGTAATCACAACATATAAAAATAAATTTAACTCAATAAAAACAGAAGGACCCTGAAGTTGCTCTTGATGTGTTCCTGTCATGTCTGAAGTTTGAAATGAATGGCAATAAAAACTCAAAACTCAATAAAAACAGAAGGACCCTGAAGTTGCTCTTGATGTGTTCCTGTCATGTCTGAAGTTTGAAATGAATGGCACATTACAGGGCAGGGGGGTTTATATAGTGTGATATAGATCCCCATTCTGAATCCTAACTACAGATGCCGACCCACAAAAAAATAAGTTCTGTCGTGAAGGGTCGGGAACATGCTCCATGCTTGTCTGTTTGTCTTTATGGCTTGTCTGCTTGTGATCCGGCTTGTCTGTTAGGGGTTTAGGGCTTGTCGTAGAAGTTCTACAACTGGCTGTGCAAAAAAAGTTCCCGACCCTATGGCTTATCGGGATACCCATTACAACCTGTCTGTAACTTTACCGTCATGTCGGAAATTTTATTACCGACTCACCATTTTCTTTCTATGGCCCTATGACTTTTGAAACCGACCCTAGAGTCGTAGGGTAGATTACAGGGTCAGTTCTAGTGGAAACACCGCATTACATCAATATAAATGTTTCTAAAAGAGCTTTTGTTTTATTCATGGAATTAAAATTCATGAGAAATATTAGAAACCCTGGAAAATAATTACAGACAAATGAGGGTTATTGATGCATATAATAATTCAGATAACTTGCCCTTTATAACACATTCACATAAACCTCAGTCTGACTCAGTCACATGCATCACAGTCCACAGTGGACTAGTAGTTAACAAGTTTCACATCTAATCACATCAGCTTTGTATGGATTCGAACCCCCACAAGTGGCAAATGTTGTGGGCCTGTCCCAATATGACCCTGGCTGTTGAAGGGAATGTAAAACAGCAGCTTTGACTTTCACATACATCACACAAAGCACCAGCCATTACATGGTCATATACACTTCTGTCTGACCTTCCGCCACCCACATACATCACAGAAAACACTAGTCATCACATGGTCACACACACAGAAAATCCTCCTCCACCCATAGAAATGTTTAAAGTAAATTTTGTCAGGATAGAAGATGAGCCATACGGGTAAATTTCATATATTTTTGCCCGGTGAATTTTTTTGAAAAGTTAAGTAAAAGAAAAACATATTTGTTAACCAATATTTATGCAGGAAATGTCAATTTTTTGTCTTAAAAGTTAGAAAAGCAATATTCTCCCAGGTTTATGTATCTGTAATTCAAACTGAAATGTTAAGGTCTCTTGGAGTGTTGGTTGGTCTCTGATTTATTACAAGCATCCTGAACTAGTGTGAACTTAGTACATAGCTGTGAAAAGTGTTAGGAGGAGTCAGAATGAATATGAAGGCCCATCTTCTTCTGTTCTTGACTAATTTAAGGTATTCAGTTATGTTAAAAATCTCATTTTCTGGACCTAAGCCCCAAAATAGTTCAAGTGAGTTAAATTTTTTATTTCTCAATTTATTCACTTCTATTTTTTAGGACTTTTACACACCCATAAACATACTTCTTTCCAAAAAAATCATCAACCAGGATACAACCATATTGAGTGGCTCTAGAATTATGTGTCACTTCTGTGCCTATTAACAGCATTATGGAAGAATATGTGGGAAATAATAATAATAGTAGGATTTATATAGCGCAAAATTGATACAAATCCTCTAATGCGCTTAAATTCAAGAAGGGAGAGTCCAGGGACAGGCATGGGTTGACATAAAAAAAGCGCCCGCCAGGGTACAACAAAAAGGTGGGGGTATGCCAGCCTAAACTAGTGAGTCTTTAGCTGGCTTCTGAAACTATCTATTGTTTGCTGAGATCTGACAGTTTGTGGCAGCTTGTTCCATTCAGCTGGTGCAACCACTGCAAAGCCTCGCCTGCCTATGTGCTTCTTAGGGAGGGTTAAGGAGACAGATAGCCTGTTGCCATGAGTGAGACTGCTCGATCTTATTAAAGCTGAGAGATATGAGGGCTGTGAAAGATTGATAGCCTTGAATACCAGGAGATTATACTTAAAAAGGATATGATGTTGAAATTGGAAGCCAGTGGAGTTTTTTTCAAAAATGGTGTAACATAACTCATTTTGTCAAGTCTAAAGATGATGTGGGAAAGAGCATTCTGGACTCTATGTAGTTTAGCTATGTTGGACTTGCTTACCCCATAACATAAAGAGTTACAGTAGTCCAGACAACAACTGACCATAGCGTTTGCCAGAAGTATTGCAATTTCAATACTAAGGAATTTGCGAATTTTTCACAAATCAAGAAGATGATAGTAACATGCTCGGCAAACCCTGGCAACATGATTGTCAAAGGAGTTGCCAGATTCTTTACTTCCACCGACGGAGAGATATTGTTTTGGAGGAGTGGAACAGGGAAATTTGGTGCAAGCGACTCTCTGATGGCTTTTTGACCTATAATGATAAATTCGTTTTTTTTTCTGGATTTAGTTTTAGTTTGACACCATCCATCCACTCCTGAACTGACTTGAGACACTCGGTCAGCTCTTCCATGCTAGAATCAAAGTTCCTGGAGTCAACTGCTAAGTAGATCTGGGTGTCATCGGTATATAGGTGATGAGTGACATTGAATTTGGAGATAACTTGACTGAGAGGACTAGGGTGAAAAGAAGAGGACCTAATACGGAGCCTTGGGGGAAACCATTACTGCCTCAGAGATCACCTATTTTAATTTTTTGTTTTTGGTTTGAAAGGTATGATTTGATCCACAACAAGACAGTACCATCTAGACCAAATCAGTCATGCAAGCAGTTATATAAAAGAGAATGATCAATCGTGTGAAACGTCGCTGACAGGCCTAATAATGTTATAGCCACTGCCTTTCCTGAGTCCACTGAGAAAGCTATATCATTTTGAATCTTCAACAATGTGGTTTCAGTGGAGTGGGAACTCTAATAAGCAGACTGGTTGGCATTTAAGAGACCCTTGTGTGAAATGAATTCATTTAGCTGCTTTGACACCCCCTTCTCGATAAGTTTTGATATAAAACTCAGATTAGACACTGGCCTGTAATTTTTGAGGATATTTCTATCAAGGCTTGGCTTCTTTTGAAGGGGGGTGACATATGCCATCTTAAAACAGTTGGGGAAACTACCTTCTTTGATTGAATAATTTACAATTTTAGTGATGGGGGTGATGAGAATGTCAACACACTCCTTGACCAATGATGTCGGAATTGGGGTCAAGATCACAAGATTTGGATGGTGAGGACTTTAGAATTTTGAGCAGGTCTTCTCGGACACAGGTGTGAAAGAGGACAGAGTATTTTCATGGGGTTCGATCTAGTGACTGAAGATGGCATTGATGACTGGAGTGTGAAGCTTATTTTAAGGATTTTGTCATTGAAGAACTTACAGAAAGTGTTTGCAAGGTCAGTTTTATTTATGCAGTCTGGTAGAACAGCAACAGAGGACCTGTGTAAAATCTTTTTGAGACAGTTCCACAAAGCCTTAGGATTTCCTTGATTTTTAGTCACAATGTTGGAATAATGATTACATTTGGACTTCTCAAGCAGGAAATTATAGAGATTGATTGCAGCCTGGTATCGGCTACCATTACTGGCTGAGTTTTTACGACGCCATGCCTGCTCATATTTTCTCTTGAGTCGTTTTACTTTGAGGATGTCACAGTTAATGAAACCAGTCTTGACATGTCTTGGTATATTTTTCTTCTTAATTGGCGCATGCTTGTCAAGGAGGCTTCTCAAAGTGTTAAAGTATTGATGACTAAGAAGACTGTCAGTTTTGTACGGGCATGTAATGAGGTCAGATTTCAGGGTATCTGTTCTGAAATCTAACATATTTATCTTGTGAATTTTACAGATGGAAACACGTTGAAACTTACAGGGCTCTCTGACAGGGAAAATAAGGCTAAACATGATTGCCTGGTGGTCTGATAGTCCCCCAATAACTGTGGGACTAATGGCCCAAGAGAAGGAATCCCTCACATCATTTACATCATATCATTTTTTTGTCTTAAAAGTTAGAAAAGTAATATTCTCTCAGGTTTATTGTATCTATAATTTAAACTCTTTAAGTGAAATTTTTAGGTCTCTCGGTTCGTTGGTTGGTGTCTGATAGCCGAAAATATGTGTTAAATTATAGGCCTATAACTGAGTTTCAACAATTAAAAAAAAAGATCAGAAATCATAAATGCTTGATGAGAACAAATATTAAGTACAATCATTTTGAATTGTTCTATGCTGAGTATATAGCTGCAAAAAGTGTTAGGACAGGTTACTCTGAATATCAGGGTCCTCCTTTTGCCTGTTTTTGACTAAAGTATCTGATTCTGTTAAAATAGCATTTTCTGGACCTTAGTCCCAATATGGTTCAACTGAGTTAAAATTTCTATTTCTCAACCTATTTACTTCTAATTTTCAAGACTTTGTACAACCATAAAACATACTTCTCTGGAACAAGAAAGCAGTGCCTGTGAACAGGCTCTGTGTCAGCTGACTTAGTGCTTGAGTAGCTGGTTCTTAAATAGATTTGTTTTTCCACCATGACACCACCATCAAAAAGCAACCTCCACTGATGGTATGTTCAGGTGGTGTCCAACCACACTGCAAATCTTCAAATTGATCACTTGAATTTCTTTCAGTTAGAATCCGAAAAAAAGAATTTCAAGATTATGGCTGTGGCAGCCATTTTTTTTTACCAAATATTACCAACTTCAACAGTTACCTAGCTGAGGTCACAGTGGTGTCCTACAATTTTTCAAGTTTCAAACTGATTGGCTGGAGCATCCTTAAGTTAGAGTCCAGAAATGGAATTTCAAGATGGTGGCTATCTTAATTTCACAAATGGTACCAGTTTCCTACTGCGCTGTTAAGTTTTAAATTAATGGCTAAAGCATCTTTGTATGTAGAGTCGGGAAACAGGATTTCAAGATGGGAGTTATTTCAACTATCTTGTTTTTGGAAGTGGCACCAAACAACCCAATAAAGGTGCTGTCCTAGCAGCCTGTTAAGTTTCAAATCGATCAGCTGAAGTGTTTTTGAGTTAGAGTCCAGAAATAAGAGCCATGAAGGCTATCTTGTTTTTAAAGTTGTATCAATTTCAAGAACAATCTAGCTTGGAAGGTGTCCTACCACTGTCTTAAGCTTCAAATCATCAGCACAAGCATCTACAAGTTACCGTCCAGAAACAGATTTTCAAGATGGCAGCCATAGCAGTCATCTTGTGTTCCCAGATAGCCCAGTATTCATATCAACTTGCCATAGGTTTATCCTACCACCCTGTTAAGTTTCAAATCAATCAATGTAAAGATATTGAGGAATTTAAACCAAGAAGGTTGCATAAACTTTATAATTATTTCATGGTTTATCGGCAAAATAAAGTAACAATATTGTATCAGAAATCTGTGGCATGTTTGGTTAAAGAAAATTACATATAAAGGACCTAAGAGGGGTTAGTCACCATTTTTGACATTGAGGTGACCTTAAAATCAAAGACAGGGGGATAAAACTTTAGATCTTGAAAGAATATAAAAAGTAGCTGAATAAATTATTCCGAAAATGCTAAAATCTTAACCATTTTTGAGAAAGCTCGATTTTGTGACTTTGAAGCAGCCAAAGCTTCATTGTTAGTTTGAGTTTAACGTCACAATAAATAAAGATATTCTTTAGGAAGCTTTAATATTTGCAGAAAAATACAGTTTAAGGGAGCTTATGGGTGTAAAACATGAATTTTGATACAGCCGTGACCTTGAAGTAGGAGACAGATGGTTGAAACTTTTAGTATATAAAATAACATAAAAAACAGCTAAATAAATCATTCTAACAAAATACCTAAGTCTAAACCATTTTTGAGGTAAAGATAAAGTATCACATGTTATTTATTTTTTTAAAATTAAATGCCCCCCAACTGGCCATTTGTCCGATGTGCAGATTAAGTTCTAAAATGTGTAAAATTTTTATATCACTAGTGCCAATGAATTTTTCCAAAAGGCAATGATGAATTGCTCTTGATAAATAAGGTGACCTTTAGTTCAGTTAAAGGTCTCCTTAAAGTATGCCAAAAAATTTCCTACCCTTATGGTTTTTTAAAATCATAGGAAGGAATATTTTTGCAAAGCTAAAGAAAGTATCTAATAGAGTAGTCTTTGTTATTGAAACTTTTATGCGCTTCTTCTGATAACCTATTACATTTTGCATGTTAAAAGCATTAACATTTAACCCAATTTCATTTAATGAAGCTGCTAGTAAAGCCATTGTTAACAGCACACAGCTAGTACACTGTATAAAATACACTGGACTTAACTAGAGTAGTGGAGTGAGTGGAGTATTTGTTTACCCAGTAGTGTGACATGGAGGGGATGTTGATTTGGCCTATTGCGACAAGATTAAAGTCTTTTTTCTGTGTGTAACCTAATTATTTAAATTTATGCCAATATCTCAGTGGATTGTGTCGTGTGTCAATATAATGAGAGATCAACCTTGTGGACAATACATAAACACTTAAAACTGTTGTTGTATTCCTGGCTTAATGGCTTTCCTAGTCTAGTTAAAAATCCAATTTTGTCAAAAAACCATGTTTTATGTTACTACAAAATATTACATTTCTACATAATGTGTTTCTTCTTTTGGTAACGTAACTTTGTTGATGGTGTGAAAACCATACCACTTTTGTCAGTAACTGGCAGATGTTGGTGATTTGGGTACATCTGCTACCAGAGATCGTATTGACAGGGGGCAGGGAAAAGGTGATCAAATGTGATAAGCATGATGTACAAGTCCACGTTAATACATCTCATAAGATAACTCATAATAATGAAGACTCTTCCCTGTACTGTATCAATTGGACATTCCTACGACTTATGTGGGGCTAGGAAAAGACCTCTTATTACAGAAAAGAAACACAATTTATGTAGCAGCAAACAAGTGATGCAAATAAGTAAACATTGACTTATTGAAGCAAACTCTATTTTTGTGGCTTGTAATCGTTTTCTTTTATAGTGATCAAGAACTATAAGAACTATATAAAACTAAAAATGCGTTTATCTGCTTTGAAAGGTTTCTGTTTAAAATTTGTACAAAATTTTGTTTTTCTTACACTTTACACACTCAAACAAGTGAGATAAGACATAATACAATTGTGGCATAATATTATGAGTAAAATCATTTACATTTGTTCATTACAGAGGTGAACAGACCTTCACTGATTTCTACATCTCTCTACATCAGCTACAAAGATGATTAAGGAAAAAAAAAACTTTTTTACAAAATGAAAACAGTGCTGACTAGAATTCAGTGTTAGCTTTTTATATATACATCTTATTTTTCTTTCACAAAATTACTTACCTGTCAGCCTGTGTGCAGTTGTCTTCAGACACGAAAAAATATCTTATTTTAAAACAAATGTTACAAACGATGTTTACATATCTCTTTTTCCTGACTCCCTGTGAAACTCCGTGGCTCCATGTATCCAAGTAAAGTCACTTGGTCATGAATAAACCCCACTTTTTGAAAATATTAACAAGTGTATGTTTTAATCTGTAATTGTGTGTGAATGTATTAGACAATCTTTCTGTATTGATAGTACAGTTGCGAAACAGAAGTGAAGAACTTCAATGGTCTGATACTGTTGACATGTGGAATGTGTGCACTTTGTTTATGTAGTCATGACGCCGAGTGAGGATCCTGACAGACAACCAATGACATGCCAGACATAGAACTCAGCACGTCATGTAGAACTGACTGGTATTTTAAGGTTACAACTCAACTTAATATCTTGCCAGTTTTCAGATTGATGTGATTCCAACATAACATCTTAAGATTGGTGCTCAATCAAGATGAGCAAGCATCTCTCTACAGTTGTTGGTAAGATGTTCAAAGTGGTCTTAGTGCTCACAAGCCAAGGTTTTGATGTAAAATTGATATTTTCTTAACAGGGGGAAAAAGTAAAGTAAAGCAGTTCTGATAAAATACTTTAATAAATTCAATTATTTTTCACTAAAAATATAAAATAATGGTTTTAATTTGAATATCTCATGATATAGCATAAGAACACCCATATGAAGATTTGTGGCATAATTAGGAATCTTAATTTTGCTTCGGACCATTCTTTAAATTGGCAAGATCACTGTTTTGGCTCAAATATTGACACATTTGTGTCTGGTGGACCAGCACAAACTATTGACATGTCTCAGTTTACTTAGGGATTAGAACATAGTAATGGACTAGATCTGAGTAAGGTGGATCACAAAATGTGCTGGAGCAATAAAACACCTCATTCCATACATGTCTCTTGCATAAATTACTTTCACTTTGATGTTTTGACTTCAAACTGTAAGTTGCTAGATTTGCCGTGACTGTTCTATGGTTAATGTTAGAGTTTTTGTGAATCAACTAAAGCAAGTATAATTTAATTACACCTACAAAGAAACTTAGTTATTTTCAATCACCGCTAAGAGTTATTTCTTAAATAGTAAAATCTTTCTGCAATAATATTTACGAGGGATTTCAATTCCGACACTTGCAGAGCCATCCAGGAGTGAAGTGTAATGGAGTCTTGTGTTTACAAAGTCAACAATCCTTCTGTGGTGATTTATACAAGGAATCTCCCTCCAAACACATACAAAGTCATCCGGGTGTGTAAATATTTAATGGAGTTTACAAAGTTAACTGAGAACTGACACTGTGTCAACATACTGGTGAACGAATTCCACTGGATCAGCCAGCTTAACTCTCAATAACGGAATGCTGTCCAAATGAAGATTGTTTGCATGATTAACCTACAGAGAATAACTAAGATCTGAGGGAGACATAACATTACTCACCCATTGTTACTTACAATATAAGACAGTGATTACTAATCTACGAAAGTATATAACAGTAGCAAGCTTATGTATTTACTAGTGTACCTTTGTATGATTAAAGGCTCATTTAACATTATTTAAATGACTTATTTTACTTATCATTCAAATAAACTGTTCAATAGTAAATCAAAAATAAATGTAAATGATGTCAAAGTTAAGATATGTCTAATTATCCTTTCACCAGCAGCACAGAGTGTGTAGGTGGAAGTATTTTTATATAGAGAGACACACTCTAGACTAGTGTTAAGAATCGGTCTAAAAAATCAGAATCAATTAATCGGTAATTCTGAGCGATTGATTATTGATTATAATCGATTTTCTGCTTGCTTTGTAAGAAAGACAGAATATTCTTTTTTTACCAAATATAATAAGAGTAGTCTTCTGATAGGTGAGTGGTGAAAAAAATCTAGGTTCTTTGTTTACAGTTTGGGGTAGGGAAGGGGGTATGTTAGGAAACCAGTAGGCTGAAGAGTCAAAAAGTATGTGTATCAGCAATAATATAATAATCTATTAAGGTGACCTTAACAGTTACAAAATAATATTTATTTTCATTCTCCTTTTTCATCAGCTAAATCATTTACAGTGTTTGAATGTAACTTCAGCAGATTAGCAACCAATCATGCTTAAAATAAACAATATTTCAACCATAGACTATCTTCAAGTCCTTTTGTCTAAGGTATTATATGAGGACTGTCTGACTTTTATACTAGAATGTGGGGCTGACAAAAGTACTGTTTCAGCATAGAGAAGGATTTTCCCTCCTCAAGTGGATGCATAATGTTTTCATCTATGTCAGATTTAGTGGAATGAGAAATACAAAGACTTGGTGCAAGTCTGTTTCAACCCCTTTTGTTCAACATCACTATGTGATACACCCGTGTTGTGAAATCAGGACACTTTTTTAACAAACAGTGTATATGTACAACAAAGAAGTATAGAATATCTGCTTATCCTTATCATATGTCAAGAACAGTGACTGCCAAGCAGTTTCTGAAAATTATCCTGAATAAAATGCTTCTTTGGGAACTAAACAATGAATAGATATGTATTCATGGAATTTTCCTTCTATTTTCTATTTTCCTTCTACTCAGGACACTTTTCAAAGTCATGCTATTTTCATAAATCAAATGAAAGAGTGACGTTTATTGTTTCTTTCAATATTGATGTTTTGTAATATATACTAGGTTATATGAAACAGTTTGGCACAAGTGAACATGTATTTCAGCATTGTCACTCAAGTTTATGTGTATTGGATGGGGTCTGGAAAATCTGACTCTTATCACAGGAATAATATGATAAAAATTTCTCAAAGCAGCATATATATGACATAAATAGTAGTGTATCACTGACTCATGGATGGTGCAGTTATTTTATCAAGTGTATTTAGCACTTGTATGTGTTTCAGTACATAGGTGTCCTGAGTTAAAACCATCCACAGTTAGCAACACAGGTGTACTGTTTTTATAACATATATCTTTTTCCTTTCTTAATTTTACTTCAAACTGAAAGTATCTCCTAGCCTGGCCTTCCAGGCTGTGTGAACCATAATGTAAACGTGAAATGTTTTTTCCATAATGCACACTGTATCAAAGGCCTTTCTAGTCTGGGAGTCTCCAAGCAAGCTGGGCTAAGTAAGTGTATGAGAACATAATGAAAATACTTATAATGCAGTCAAACAGTTGTGCTTTCTTTATACATATATAAACGCCTGTGGCAAGGCTAAGTATCTCCCACCAGCTTCAAGGAAGTCAGACCCCCCTCACTCTCTCTGCCTGTTTATTTTACTGTAAAGCATTTGTCTGTTATTCTGTTAAATTTCTCTGATCCTGAAAACAATATTCCATAAATTTCCTTTTTTAAGCAGATCTTCATGACCTATTCAATTCATATAATTATAATTTCTTAGATACTGTAAAATTCGAAGTATGGCAATGTAGTAAACATATCAGTTTTCTTGTTCAACAAAATTTGTCAAAATATTCATGGCAGACTGCTGAAGTATTACAGTAGTGTGATCTCTCTCCACTTGATTTATGACCAAGGTTGTTATTCCCCATTTATAGGGAGTATGCATATTGTGTATGAAGCAGTGAAAGTTAAATTTAATTTAGGTTGAACTTAGTTTATTTTATTAAAAGATCTTCTAAATACCTACGGAAATTTTGAGTTTTAGTTGTAACCAACAGGAAGTAGATACCAGTGAAAGAAACATGGCAGATAATGTAAACAAATGTTACGAAAATAAAATGTTAAACATCTGTAGAAAAAGGGAAAATTATGTGGGTTTTAAGTCTTACTTTCGATTAAGAATCGATTTTCTACATCAAAAGTTTTAAATAGACGTGGAATCAATTTTCCGTCTAATCGTAGGACCACTACTCTAGACCCATATACACGTTTTCTGTGACGTAACACTTTTCCTTCAAATTCAACTTGTGAGTTAAAATCTCAAGGCATAATTTAAGAAACCTTGTAGTTGTTGAAGGGTGTCCAATGTGTAACATGTTAAAGATGATTAGCTTCTACATCTTACATTTTGCAGAGCCTAAACAATAAATGCCACTACAATGAATTTGAAAATGAAAATTTCCTGAACATTGTGGAAAAATTTGGTTTGTAGCTACAAATATAAATTCAGATAATTTGGCAGTCAACCTCAGATGATATAGAATTCATTTTGACATTCCTACACCCACCTGCTTCAAGTAAATAATGATACACCAAAAAAGTCATACATGCCTCATTTTGGCATTTTTCCATGTACATCACAGAAAACACCACGCACCACATCGTGCATCACACAAATCAGTCTGACCTTCCTCCACCCACATACATCACAGACAACACCAGTCACCACATGGTTACACACACCTCAGTCTGACCTTCCTCCATCCACATACACCACAGACAACACCAGTCACCACATGGTTACACACACCTCAGTCTGACCTTCCTCCACCCACATACATCACAGACAACACCAGTCACCATATGGTTACACACACCTCAGTCTGACCTTCCTCCATCCACATACACCACAGACAACACCAGTCACCACATGGTTACACACACCTCAGTCTGACCTTCCTCCACTCACATTCATCACAGAAAACACCAGTAACCACATGGTCACACACGCCTCAGTCTGACCTTCCTCCACCATCATACATCACAGAAAACACCAGTCACCACATGGTCACACACACCTGTCTGACCTTCCTCCACTCACATACATCGCAGAAAACACCAGTCACCACATGGTCACGCACAACTCAGTCTGACCTTCCTCCACCCACATACGTCACAGAAAACACCAGTCATCTCATGGTCACAGGTCACGTGATTACAAATAATTAGGATGAATGAAATGAAATAATTTGGATTACCAGCATGAAAGAATTTAAAGAGTATTCTAGTTGAATAATGATTGTTGTTAAACAACAATCGAGTGCAACTCTTCAGTAATGGAATTATATGTGAATATCTGCTTGTGTTGGTTACAATTCTAGCTCAGATGTTTTTTTTACACTTTTGAGGTTCCTCACATTAAATCCTGAAAGATTCCCCCCTAAGAATTACAATATTCAAGGTGACTGCTTACAAGAGCATTCACAGCCTTCACAGCTGCTTCCTATGTGAAATGCTGTCAGAGTCTCCTAAGATCCCTCAATTGTACAACACAGGCCTTACAGACACTCTGAACATGGCTGTAACATGTTTTGTATAGAAAATTGAGAATTTCTCCCTCGTATTTTATGTCAACAAGCTTATTCTTATGCTGTCTATGAGTACAATAAAATGGTTTGAATATGTCAGTCATACAATGAGCCTGAGCAATATGGTGTCTTGTGTTTATGTAAATATAAAGTCATGAGTCTTTTTATAATGTAGCATAAATGAACAGTTCTATTGATTGTCATAGGCATATACAACAAAGTGTAATCATGAATATCTTTCCATTTGATAAATATAATCTATATTGATTTAAAGATACTCTATTAGAATTTTTTTTCTAATTCCAGTTTGTAGAGTCTGTGTGGCTTGTGGCGATGGGTAGTGAAATATTAGCCTGCCTCAGACTAAGTCACCCAAGGTATTCATAATAGCCCTTAAAGGTACATTTTACTGGCAGCTGTTCCACTGAATTACTCGGTACATGCAAGTTAAGGAGAACACTTCTCAAAATCAGTCTGCCTTTAAAACATGTGTCAACATGTGTTGCAATTTTACGATATCATCAGACCTGAAACTTAAACAGCTGGAGCATTAATTGCATTTATTTCAAAATAACAAAGATCTGACACAAAAAGGGAATTCACAAAATGTATTTTGAAAGCTTCATATATAAATAAGGTATTAATCTTCATTTCATACAAGTCAGAATATTTGTCAAAGATACTTGTAGAATCATTTGAGAGATTGTATATCTCTTATTTTGTTATTTGTAGTACACCTATAGTGGCATTTACAGGACATATGAACCTTTTTTGTACAGTTTATCTTTAAAAATCACTACTTTGAAAAAATTTCATCTACGCATGCTCATGGTACCAAACTTTCATGACACATTCAAGAAATTTGACAGTGTAACACTGTGTGATCACAAACTGATGTCAGACGACAGTTGAAGGACTGGGGCATTTTGGCCAATGCCTCTAATCACTAGTTATGTTCCCTGTAGTGTGATTGGGGTATAATTAAGGCAGGTGTCCTGTATATTTGTTCTTTATTTTAAGCAATTTAAATTTTAGTGATAAATAGTTACAGTATCTCAGCTTAAATCTTTGTTTAGAAATGTTAAGCCCACTCCAAGAGAGACTTAGAACAGAGACTTAAGCAGAATTTAAGCTTAAAATCTTAACTTTAAGTCTACGTCCAGGCTAAGTCCTTTTGTGTAACAGGCTCCAAGCTGTAGTTCACTCAGATTAAGGGAGATCCATTCTTGTCTAACAGTATATACAATGTTGACTGAGACTTTCAGGTAAACAATATGCATAAATTTATATATATTGTCTTGATCAGCCTACAAGAGGGTATTTTAAATGTCTCTCAGTACAAATATGTCTTTATAAAATGATAAAAAACTGAACTGTACATAATATATTGGCCACCTATAATTCATGACATAAATGTGTACCACATTAACAGTAATACAAACTTTCAAACGTGTTGTTAATACCAATAATTTGTACATTTCTGAAATGTTTTTGATTGCCACATTTATATCTTGTATTTTATCATCTCTGTCTTTTAAGTTCATATCACTTCCTATAGGAGGTATGCTGGTTTAATTGAGCAAAGACAGGACTTATTCATGTAAAAGGGTACATGAAATCACATGAAATGTTTTGTATGTTTAGGTATTTATAAAAAAATTATTAATGTTTACACACTTACATTGGTTTGGAGTTGATTTCCTACAAGTGTTGAGCTACTTACAAATGCATGAATAAAGGAACACCATTCTCAGTACAAATAACTTTTTATTACTGAAAATCTTTAGGTTACTAAAAGTTTACCTTTTTTAACTTTAGCAAATATAAAGTATCAGAAGTATTTATTGTCATAATTACTTAGATAGCAGATGTACTTAAGCTTAGTTAAAATAATAAAAAAATAGTTAAATAATAAAATAAAATAAAATTAAGTGGATCTTGCAAAATATATTTATGAAATACATTTAGCTCACGCAAAATTGTGGCATACTTGGTGTACTAAACATGTAATATGACAGGTATAGACATATTAGAATCTATAGACAGATATGGGACTGTATTCACAAAAGAGTTCAAGCTCAGTTTTAGCAAATCAGCCTCAAATCGAATATAAGTCTGTAAGCTAAGTTTTTGTTTGAATTAAGCTTGATCCATTGTTTGAAGACTACGCCTAACCAACACAATAGCACTTGTACAGTGGTATATTTGTAGTTCTTTCCATTCGGTTTTTGGGTTATTCTTAGTGAACTTACTTTGAATAGTATTGTATTTGCATTGTACTTGTATTTATACTTGGCACAATATCTACATGTACAACAGGACATTTTCAAATCATGTTGAACCGGCATAAACACAAACAAATATCACTGCTGCACATACAGGAGTGAGTGAAATATTTAGTGACGGTCTTAGCCTTCAGTTTTGCATGTAAATATGTCTAACACAAGCCCAATGGGGGTCTTCCACTGCAGCCAATGTATCAGTTACTAGGTGTTTCTCAAGGATCAGGGGCAATGTTTATGGAGTCGGTTGGGATCTGTTTTATTTTCCCAGATTGTCATGTTTGCTATTTCACTGACCCACTCAGACTCTATAGCCGGAAGTTTGCTCCCCCCACCTGGAAACTGTCCTGTTGTAAGTCTCTATGGCTTTTTCGCTACACTTACCGATAGATCTTCCAATCTACTTCATCAAATTGATTGTTTTGACAATCTGTGCTTCAGATGAAGATCGATTTGACCCAACATCTACCTAGAGGAATCTGTATTCTGCATCAGACCAGGGCTAGCAGCACTAGAGAAAGAAGTCATAGTAGCTGTAATAGTCACTAACAGATTTCCTAGGCTTCTTTATGGTGACATGCTTCTTGTGTCTAATCTAATGTGGACTTGTATAGTGCTTAATCTCCATCATTGACTGACTCTAAGGCGCAACTGAACATAAAGCAAGGCAATTAATCCGAGGACATAGCTAGGTCATACCAAGGAATCACAGGTGACAAGGGAGGCTATGACGGATAGGCTTTTGCAAACAGGTAAGTTTTAAGCTTCTTTCTTAAGGAAAGTTATGTTCAGTAAGGTATTGACGATCTGGGTGACTGCACCTGATACTATAGGAGCAGTTGCTGGGCGACAAGAAAGGTTGAAAGTAGGAAGGAGAACCGCTAAAGAGAATTTATAAAGTAGTGTTGCAGTTTTGAACATACATCTATACTTCACGGGCAGCCAGTGGAGTTGCTTCAGAATGGGTGTAACATGAGTATACTTTCTATGATTTGTAACAATATGAGCAAGATAATTTGGAATACTTTGCAATACATGCAGATTGAAACAAGACAAACCCCTAACCAGACAGTTACAGTAGTCCAGCTGGCTGTTAACCAAGGCATTTTCTGCAAGGACTGCCACTTCTGGGGTAAGATACTGTCTTATTCTACGAAGGTCATGCATCTGAAGAAAGCATGCTTTGCAAGTTCTCTTGACATGTTCAGAGAAGGAAAATTCTGCATCAAACCACACACCTAGATTTCTCACAGAATCAGCTGGATGAAGAAGGCTACCAAGAATGCTGACTGGAAAAAGGGAGGAAATCTTTTGACGCTGAGACTTAGAGCCAAAAACAATAAATTCAATTTCAGTGAGCTTCAGTTTACTGATTGACTTCCATCGTTGCACATCAAGTAGGCAGGCATTTAGCTTGGCAAGAGCAGCAGGGGCTTTCTTAGAGAGAATTCTGGGAGAGATGGATGTATAGCTGTGTATCATCCGCATAGAAGTGAAATTTAATATGCGGATGAAGGCAGATGATTTTGCCGTAGAACTAGAGCCGTAGGTTCACCGCATGCCAAAGAGAGATGGACCTTTTTTTTATTGACAATATAGCAGTTTCAGTGGAGTGTCCTGGCTTATATGCTGACTGATACGGATTGTCCAGTTTGTTATTATTGATGTGTCACAAAAGTTGCTTAGCAACAACTCGCTCAACCAACTTTGATGAGAAACAAAGACCATACACTGGATGATTATTCTTAAGGTCATTTCTGGGCAGAGAATCCTTTTTAATGAGGGGGTGACAACCGCTACTTTGAAAGTACTTGGGAAAGAGCCTTCAATGAGAGAATAGTTCACCAACTTGGTAATAGATGGAAGGAGTATATCCAGACAATACTTGAGGAGGAATGTAGGTATGGGGTCCAATAGGCACGATTTAGTAGGAGACTCATTGATGCACTTACTGACATCGTCTTCAGTCACAGGCTTAAAGGTATTGAAGGCAGTGGGCACCGAATCTGGTGTATCATTGAAAGAGCCAGAAGTAGAAAATGTGTCTCTGATTTTATTATTTTATTGGTGACGAAAGAAGCAAACATGTCCGCAAGGTTTTTTTCTGAGCTATGAGCCAGCAGAACAGTCTTAGAGGTGCAATGCAGTACCTTTCTCAATGACTGACACAGCTTCTTGGGGGTCCTTACTATTTGCAGTTATAAGATTGGTATAGTAGGAACCTTTGTCTTTATTGGCCAGTCAATTGCACCAGGCAATTTCCTTACGGAGCCTTGACCTGTTCAACTGTGTCTTATGTTTTCTCCAAATTCGTTCAAATTGCCACCTTAGGGAGCGAGCCATACGATATGTATCAGACAACCACTCATCTGACTGCCATTTTGTCATGCATGCGATGATAGGAGCATGCTTATCTAGTACCTGGGTAACACCAACCATGTACTGATCATACAGTTCAGCCACAGTTCCTTCAGGGGACCGTACAAATGGTATACTACTAGGTTCATTGTGAAACTGGTCTATATCAATCCTATTATACCTACAATAAGAGACCATTTTTTCGATGCAGGTTATTGGGGTGGAGAAATCAAGTTTGCATCGTATGGCAGCATGGTCAAGTCTCCAACACTAAAACTACGGACAAAATCAGGGATTTGTGGATTTGTAAATAGATGGTTGGCAGTGAGGAACATGTAGGATTATGCCATCAGATTGCCTCAACAGAGTATTATAAGCACATTGTATAGCTTTGAGTAATGGGCTGAAATATTTTGGACAGTTAGTATGTAGGTATTTGTATACCAACAAGGCAGCCTGGAAAATGCAACGGTGCCTTATGGGTAGCCAGTGAAGGGCTTTTCTTAGAGGGGTGGTGTGAGAAAGACATGTGGCTCCACAAACAATTCTGGCCAGACTGTTTTGCATGCATTCTATCTTGGGTATATTAGCAACAGATAGACCCCTAAACAAGGAGTTACAGTAGTCAAACCTACTATACAAGTCAGAAATTCAAAAAAAAATTTAAAATTTAAAATAATTTGTGAGATTGTATGTGATACTTGCTTATTTTCTGTAGACATGTAATGACATTTATAGGAGATATGATCCTTTTTTGTACAGTTTATTCTTTAGAAAGAAAGAAAGACTTTGGTATTGTTAAACTTTGACTGGAATCTTTATGCTGTCATATCAAATGACTCGTGATGCAGATTATTTGTCCTCAAATCTTCTGGGAAAGACTTTATGAGGTTCAGGTTTAGTTCTGTATCAAGCTTAGCTACTTGAAATCAAATCGGATGTTTGGTGTCCAAGCTGCATTATAAAAGCTCCATTAATTGTAAATTATGTTAAATTACACAGAATAATGTCAATTCACTTTGTTTACAACATAAATACTTTATCATGATCAAAAAAGAAAGGCTTACTGAATTTGATTGTTTTGAAAATAAACTTACGAGTTGTAACTTGATTAAGATTTAAGTGGCCTCTTCTGATTTGTCATACAAGAATATATATCAATTTTATTGAGTTTATCAGTAACAAAATAGGATTCTGCACTTACAGTTGAATTGTAAGTTAAAATACAAGTCTAAGTACTGAAAATTATCTGAAAAGTATTATCCTGTGACTGATTTGATTGTTTAATTTTTATTTTTTGTTTTGATTATCCGGTAACTGTGATATCAAGACAGGATTAAGACTTATTACTGAACAGTATGACTCTATTCTTGTAAAAAGACTTTTAATTTTCACATAGAAATTTTTAGAGAGTCTAAACTAATAACAAACAAAACTAACAATTAACAAGTTTTACTTCTTCCACAGCACAAAATATTGTGCCAGGGGAAAACTACAGGGGCTGGTTTAACAAAGTGTCTTAGACTTAACCTGAACTTAGGCTACTTAAATTTGAGCCTTTTACTTAGGGACTTAAATTTGAGCCTTTTCTCTTCGCTAATGCAGATGTTCAACTGGAGCAGACCCTGCGACCAACCCTACGACTCTAGGGTCAGTTGCAAAAGTGGTAGAGTCATGGGAAAAAGTGTGGGAAAATGCTGTGTCGGTTATGAAATACCCAACAGGATGATAAAATTACAGACAGGACGTGAACCCTATCCCGACAAGACGTAGGGTCAGGGACGGTTTTTACATGGCTAGTCATAGAGGTTGCACAACAAGCCCTAAACCTCTAACAGACAAGCTGGATCACAAACAGACAAGCCCTAAAGCCCAGCAGACAAGCCATATTGACAATCAGACAGGCCTGGAGAAACATACAGAACCCCACGACCAGACTTACAGTCAGTATGGTTATTACACTTTTTGATTAATTTTTGGGAAAAAGAGGATCAAGTGTCGACCAATAAACAAATCTGAAACTAGGTCACTAGTAAATATGTTATAAAAGACAAGCCGACTATACATTACGACAGGCCTGCAAGTGATAATGACAAGCCTGGAAGCGTTACAGGCAAACCTGGAAGTGTAACCGACAGATACTTAGCCAGAATTTAAGATTAAAATCTTAGCTTCAAGTCTAAGTCCAGGCTAAATCCTTATGTGAAACAGGCTCAAATTTGTAGCTGACTCAGATTAATGTAAATCGATTCTTGTCTAAAAGTGTATGCAATGTCGACTGAGGCTTTCTGGTACACAATAAATTTACATAAAATGTCATGATAAGTCTACAAGAAGGTACTTAAAATATAAAAATATGTCTTTACAAAATGATAAAATTATTGAACCGTACATAATGCATTGGAAAACCATAACTCATGACATAAATGTGTATTTATTGTGCCACATTTGGAGTAACGCAAAATTTCAAATGCATTGTTAATATCAATACTTTGTACAGTTCTAAAGTCTCTTTGTTTGCCACTTTATATCTTGTGTTTTGTCATCTTTATCTTTATAAAATCATTTCACTTCCTTTAGGAGGTATATTGGTTCAATTAAGTGAGGACAGGGCTTATTCATGTTAAAGGATGCATGAAATCACATAAAATGTTTCGTATGGTTAGATATTTATAAGAAAATCTCAATGTTTACAAACTTACACTGGTTTCGAGTAGATTTCCTATAGAGGCTGAGTTACTTACGAATGCATTAACAAAGGAACACCATTCTCAGTACAAATAACTTTATACTGCTTAAAATATTTGGGTTACTAACGTTTACCTTTTTAAACTATAGCAAATACAAAGTATCAGAAGAATTTTAATAATATATGTACTTAAGTGGAGTTTTAATAAAAATAAGTGGATCTTGCAAAACATATTTATAAAATATATTTAGCTGAGACAAACTTCTGGCATACTTAGATAAAACATGTAAAGGTATATGAATCCATAGACAGAAATCCAGGGACTGTATTCACAAAAGTGTTCAAGCTCAATTAAGCCAAAAAAGTCAGCTGAAATGTAATATAAATCTATAAGCTGATTTTATTTTAGGCTTATGCTTAATCCCTTTTTAAAGACTACCCCTGGCCAAAACAACAAAACCTTGATATATTTTTATTTCTTACCATTCGGTTTTGGGTAATTCTTTTTGAACTTTCTTTAAATAGAATTGTATTAGTATTGTATTTGTATTTTTACTTAGCGCAATATCTACATTCACTACAAGACATGTTTAAATCATGAAATCAAGTTGAACAAAATACAAAAGCAAAATATCAATCCCCCACGTATAGGAGTGTGTTAAATATTAACTGACTGTCGTAGCCAGGTCTTAGCCTTCAGTTTTCCATGGACATATGTCTAACATAAGCCTAATGGGGGTGTTCAACTGCAGCTGACTTGTCAGTAACTAGGTATTTTCCAAGGGTCATTGGCAATGCTTATGGACTGGGTTAGGATCGGTTGTATTTTCCCAGATTATCATGTTTGATATTTCACCTACCCACTCAGACTCTGTATCCAGACCTCTGCTCCACCCACATGGAATCTGTCCGGTAGTAAGTCTGTATATCTTTTTGGCTACACTTACCAAAAGATCTCCCAGTCTCCTCCCTCAAATGCTTCTGTTAACTATCTGTGCATCAGATGAAGGTCCATTTGACCCAACATCTACCCAGAGGAATCTATATTCTGCATCAGACTAGGGCTAGCAGCACCAGGGAAAATAAATCCTTGTAGTCACTGCCAGATTTCTTTGGCTTCTTCATGACTATGTGCTTCTTGTCTATGGCCCCTACAGCCTGGGGACATTCTATTTGGTTCTGACCTCTTTGACTATTTTTCAAGTCTTCAGGGTTAGTGGGGCAGCGCAAATATTTATCCTGAAATTCAGTAAGGATGGCTTGGCAGACCTGGGGGATAAATTAACAGGTGCCTGTTTGGCCAACCAGCCAGTGATACTGCAAGGAGTAGTAGGTATCTCCTGTTGCCAGGTGTCTCAGCTTTACAGCCAATTTCAGTCAAACTTGTAAAGGCTTCCTGAAGTTTGTGGCTTACTTCTTGATGCAATGGTGTATGCATTCTTTGATGAGGTCAAAAAGGCAGGGGACATCCCAACAAAATTCTATCTCTGTGTTTAAGATGTTTTCCTAAAGGCTGTGTGTGTCTGTCTCATGGATGTGCTCAGTATGTATATACTTTGTGATCGCAACATCTCTATTCATTGCAAAAACACCTTTCTCATCACCGGTATATCCTGTACTTTTGGAGGGGATAAAGTGATGGTACCATGGATAAGTTTGTGTTCAAAAAGGTTCCTGAGTTAAATTACAACAGTATTAGCTTGGCCACAGCAAATAAAATTTGAAATTGTAAAGTAATGAAATGATGGTCATTTGGGGTTTTCCTTGGTTTGAACTGAACGATTGTTTTCTCCTTGAGTGACAGGGTGTCAAACTTTTGACATAAACAAAGGCACTTAACAGGGTCAAGCAGTATGCTGGAGATTAGCAGTCTCAAATGTTGACATAAGACATTCTTAAATATCTTAGGTTCAGAAAGAAGTTCCTTTTAAATAAAATCACTCGGAAATGGGTTGTACAAATAATGACAGGAGTGCTTAAACAGGGTCCAGTATTTCAACTCATGTATTGACAGCCAAATAACTCTGCACACCAGGCTACATTTTTGTCTTCTAAAGCTTTACTTCTTTTCTCTGTTACAAAATAACCCCTTTGAAATAAAGTGTTATCAAATTTAACTACTTGTGTGAAAAGAAACAACTGTTTAGGATGATATGCTGCAACTGTTCCTAAAACAAGGAGACACTGAACAAATGTCTTGAGTTGCTGAATGTGCATCTCCATATTTCAGACCTCTATTTAACATATGGAAGTTAAATGTCAATATGTAGTCTGTTCAGTACTGTCCATGCATTCTTCAAGTAATAAAAGGTGGTCTCTAATGTCTTTATATCCACAACAAAAGACATTTAAATATTACGTTTTCATTAGAACAGGTATTGTGGTAAAACCTAGGATAAGTGTTAATGTTTCAGAAGAATGACCACATTTTCTGAAGTAAGATTACCCACAGGACTAATGTATGCTTATTTCTTTGTTTACAATGATAGAGAACAGTACCTCAGTTCACGAAACAATTTTATGCAACAACTTCACTGCGGATTATGTTTTGGTTGAACTCATTACCATATTGTTAAAGTTTGTGACTATCTCAAAATTAACAAATTGATCAATTTTTATAAAATTAGTTATATTGGTAGGACCTAACACAAAGGAAGAGGTGAAAACATCTTTGGAAAGATCCAGAAATTATTTTGGATACATTTTAGATTCCAAGATATATTAAAAGACAAAAGGAAAGAAGATTTCCTTCATGAGCTTAAAAGAAGGTAAAACCTGTAGAAAGGATGAAGGTATTACATTTTGGAAAAATACTTTTTCTAAAACAACCATTTAGCGCTTCTTAGGATTAAATCATGCTTACAGGTTGTTGGAGGTCCTCCTGTGTGAGACAATAGGAAAGATAATACATGCAGATAAATTAGAAGAAGCTTACCATGTGGAAATAGAACATTACAACATTTGGGAAATATGTGCTAACAATGGAATAGCTTCACATATAAATTCACAACTATTGTTCATTTCCAGTAATAAATTTATGCAAAAATGATAGATATACCAATTTATGTAATATATGGAATGAAACTAAATTATCTTTGTCATAGGACAACAGTAAAATGAAAAATTAGAGAAAACTACACTCATGTAACTGCATTTGGGTTTATAAGATGAGTGATGCCTGAGTAAATAAGCATTTTGTATTAGGTATTCTTATAACTTTCTTCAAACAAAGATTTTTGAGTCAGCATTTAGTTGATGTAAGGGTATTCCTGGGAGGGGCTTCTCTTTACAAACACAAATATTGATTGGCTTCTGGTCATTTCATTGTTTGCAGTACCTGTGATGGCATTAAATATGGCATCAGGAATCACATAATAGTTGTTTATTTATTGTATGAACTTGCATTATGTAACATTTTAGCTGAAATAGTTGTTCACTTGATGATAGCCGAAGCAACCAGGAAACAATATATGCTCCACAAGAACAGATCAAAGTCAGCCTCTAGTAGCCTCTAGCTTCAAGACTAATGGTAAGAATTACTGAGTTTCAGCCAGCCAACACATGAACTATAATGCTAGCTCTTTGATCCTGAATTTAAAACAAAAACTACACATCAAAGAACTGGTATGTCTGCTTTCAAACCAAGAACACAACAATTTATTGATCAGCAATTAGCTGACCTAGCTTTATAACATTGGCTCCGGTTTGGACAATATTAAACTTAATCAGTATTAAGGTAATAGTAATGATGTCACAAAATATACAAAAACTGTAAAAGAAAGTAATAGTGAATGAAACGCTGGTCACATCACATGCACATCCTGCTACTTCCTTCCTCTGTCACCTGGTATATTCCAGACATTAAAACAAGAACTTCTTGTGGATATTCAGGTGGAGCCATGCCTAACATATATGTTAATAGCAGACAAGCCAGGCATGAAAATATATTTTTATTAACAGTAGATGTGTTTCCTAAAAATCTTGTTAAGTGGATTTATGAATTTATATGATGTGGCTTAAATGAGGAAATATTATATTTAATACTCTGTTAGATGAAGAAGGCATAATTATCAAGCCATCTCTAGAGAGAAAACATCAATAGAATCAGATGTGCCAATACAAAATAGATGTCTCACCCACACAAAGCTCTAACCAAAATAAATGGCCCAAAAGTTGTTGGAACAGTGACAAAGTCTATCATAAATCATAGATACAAATGCAAAAATCTTACAAAAACAGGTGTTGCTAACAAATGTATTTACGTACCATGTTTTGCTTTGGGGGAAATATTTTTATCACACCCTCAGGTCGAACGTATGAATATAACATGAACAAATAATAAACTCGAGTGTGTTCACAAACCCAAAAGTTATATATTTTGTCAAATATCATTATGTCATTATGACAAGAATGATATGCCATGATATATTTCATGAAAAATTGGTTGGTTGCATGTCACAAAAACATTCAGGGGATTAAAATGGAAAAGGATCTTTATTTGAGAGGATCTGTACACTCAGCCAAAATCCAAATGACAATGGTGCCAGAATACATAATCCTGCATATACAAACCCCTTTTGTGATGCTATCAGTGGTAACGACGCATCTGTTTCTGATCATGTACTTTGAGAAAAATTGTAGGAATGACAGAATATTCCAGATGGTGCTCCTCGTAATAAAAAAGGGGCCATGTTGGTGCAGTTAGGGAGTCGTGGATGTATTAAAGTCTGCAAAAGCTGGCAGAAATCAAATTCTAACTATTTGGCTTGACACACATATTGTAGGCGCAGCTAATATTGTGGCTGACTTGTTTTCTAGGTGTCAATATATTAAACTGATAATCTTAAAAAATTGCTCCGCAACCAATGTGGATGAATGTAAATATTGATCATACATTGCTTAATTATGATATCTGGCTAGTTATGTTCATTCTATTTATCAATTTCACTACTATAGCAATCAAGTGGACTCAGACTTTACAGGACAGAAAAAAGTAACCTCTGTTGCCATTCCTGTCTCGAGAGATTCAGCTTGGGGTAAAGTTATGGCTTTGTGAACTCATTGTTCAGGTGATAGTATTAATGCTCTTATCTTTCAATCTTCAGAATATCTATTTGGTTCTCCCTTAGACATTCAGCTGACAGAAAGCAACTGAAGAAAGTATGTGATAATTGCTTAAATAATTTACTTTTAATTATTCCAGAAGGGTGAAGCCTTTTGTTCCTTCTGAAAGACGTCACTATTAAGGATATACATGCATGGGTTACTTGGTCCTATGTGAGTGGAAGTATATATTGTGCTACTGCCTCTTCTTTTTCTGTTTCAGAAACTTTACCTCTGCCTACCCTCCAACTCGGTGCTTGGCTGACTTTCCACTCAAAATGTTATTCTATTTTAACTTTTAATTTGTCAAAGCTTACATTGGCCACTGGTTGGCCACTTGTATTTGATCTTTGACCTTTGCGTTGGGTCAGCACAGTTGCTGTCACCTTTGACCATTTACTCTATCTTGTTAATTAGTCTTGTATCTATTTCACCATTTTCCTAAAGGTATGTTTTATCTTATATGTACGAGTACATTATGAATATACTATACCATATCAAAACTTGATTTAACAAAACTTTAATGAAATATAATCCCAACTTACAGTGACATTTATCACCAGTCCTTTAATCGATCATTTGTGTTAAAATTAAAGTGCAATTAAATTAATGGAGATTAAGTGCTATAGAAGTTTTTTATTAGATCATATATTCAGTAAGACCAATGGTTTGTGTCCACTGGAACATAATTTTGTGATATGTGTGTTATTTTAGCATATTTTTTATGGAATTCAGTATCTTTCTGGAGGCTAAATTAACTGTGGAGGCCTGATACTGTAGGAGCAACTGCTACAAGAGTATGGTTCAAAATAGGTAGGGGAACCACTCCAGAAATATATAAAACAATGTTTTAGTTTCAAATATGCAGTGGTAATTGACAGGCAACCAGTGGAGTTGCTTCATACTTTCTATAATTTGTGACAATATGTGCAAGGGTATTGTGAATACTCTCCAGCTTGTTCTGATTGAAACATGACAAACTTCTAAACAGAGAGTTACAATAGTCCAAACAACTGCTTACCAAGACATTTGCAGCAATCACTGCCACTTTTTGAGTAAGATACGATCTAATTTTATCAAGGTCGTGCATCTGCAGGAAGCTTTACAAGTCTTCAAGTAACATATTTTGGGAAAAAAATCCGCATCGAGCCACACACATAGACATGTAGTTGGATGTTGTCTGCATAGAAGTAAAATTTATATCTGTTTGAAGGATAATTATTTTGATTCGTGTAGCTGTATAGAATAACACTGGACCCTACACAGACCTTTGAGACTGTCCATAGATGGGTTTGCTTAGTTCAGATAGTGTAGAACCTATCTTAATATTTTGACAATGTTTACTCAGGTAGGAGTCAAACCAATTTAGGAAATGTCCACCAAACAAGGATTTGAGACAAAAAAGAGAGTATTGTGGGTTCATCTAATGGCAGAGAAGGCTGCATGACCTCATTTTTTACTGACAGGTAATCAGTTTCAGTTGAATGGTCAAGTCTAGAAGAAGAGTGATAAGTATTGTTCAGCTTATTAATATTGATAAGTTACATTAACTGCTAAGATACAACTTGCTTGACCAGGAAGGAGAGACCAGACAATGGAGAGTACTTCTTAAGAATCATTACTAACTTATAGCAGTTTTGAAAGCACCCAGAAGAAAACTTTCAATGAGGAAATAATTTACCAACTTGGTTATGGACAGCAAAAGGTTACATTGACAATCTTCAAGGATTAATGTGGTTACAGGGCATTAGTAGACGAGTCAGAAGTTGGGAATGCATCATAGAGACAAGGCTTTTATCTGAGCTGCGAGCAGGCAGAATAATCTCTGAGTTACGGTACAGTACCTTCCTGAGAGACTAGAGAGTTTAAAATACCCGTACACGTGATGACCTGTACGCCAAGACTACAAGTACAGGTACACGTTCCAGTTGAGGGGCTTTTCAGTTAAAATACACGTTTGGTGTTGATGAGAGTGAAGGGACTAACTATTCACTTTTTTATATTTATAATTTTATTGTTAATTCACAAATGACCAAAACACTGCACTTTCACATTCATTACCTTAAAAAGTAAAACACATATGGTAAGAAAACCCACAGCAAAAATGCCAAAACTAACATACAGTTTCATCAAACATGCAAAACACATGAAAACTCTTCCATGCTCACACCCATACCAATATCAAATAGTTCACACCTTCATAGGCCATAGTTTTATACAGAAATAACAAGGGTTTACAAGATTTTTTAAACAGCACTTTTTACCAGGAAAGGTTATCCTGATTTAATTTTTTATATAAATAAGGTTTAAACGCATATTAAACTCCCACTTTTCTGTAGTATTCATGTATATAGTCTGTTATAAAAGCTAGAAGACCAGTTTTACTTTATCAGTTTTGATGAACTTCAAAACCCCTCCTCCACATTGTAAAACCTCAAGCTAGAAGTTTTACCTGAGAGCTGATGACGTCATTTTTACACTTTGCAGTACCAGTCACAACGGGAACGGGTATTTTAAACTCTCTACTATCAAAGCTTTTAAAGGAACTTAAATTTTGGGTTCCTGCATCTTGTATTTTTGTATGGATACAGCTTTTGCTGAGGTCTCCTGATTAACACATATATGGAAATGAAATTGTCTAATTGGCCCCTTAGTAGAGCATTTGGCAAAAACCTGTGATGTAATATATATAGTAGAAATGTATATCACATATCAAGTAATAGGAGTTTATTCATTAAGTTCATTCATTATTATTTATTAATTTTTATTTAATATTATTTATTATTGCGTTTATTTATTAAGTGTTTTCATCATGCCTAGTACCTCATGGGTTATATTGTGATGGGTACTTGGAAGGGAAAAGGAAAATAATGCATGCAATTGGTCATGGTTCTGTACTGTAAATTGAAAACGGAATGTAACTGCTAGCTTTTTCACTTGAGGTCAGGCCGGGATTTTAACTCTGATCTCAGAGGTGAGAGGTGACTAGTGACTCTAGGAACGTGTGATAGTATTCATGTTTCTTATCACAGACAGTTTGCTATGGCTTATATTTTGCAGCTTGCTGTTACACAGGAACGGCAGATGAAGAGAAACATTTCACAAAAATAACTATCAGAAAAGAATCCTTTTTAACAACACAAAACATGAATTACAGCGATGGATCACAAAACACCAAAAAAAATACACTAAGACAAAACACCAAAAAATCCTTTATTTGTTCAATACATTTAATTGAATGTATACCAATGTATCATATATTTATTACTACTATTGAAAATGATAAAAAATTAATTATTTATAGAAAAATTCATTAAAATATTAACAATTGTAGAAGATTACAGCCTTACATTTTGTAACATATTGGTATGCATATTAATGGTCCTATTCTGTATAATGTACTGAAATCTAAAAAGGGACAATATAAAACTAGGCAATAGTTCCAATGCAGGAATCAATCACATATATACAACAATCCTCTCAGCAACCACTCCTTCCACATGTTACACAAATCTCAAGGACAGTTCCCCAGTTATCCTGGAACACTGCCCAGGGGAACAGATTGGTGTATTATTCACAAACACCAATAAAATGTAGGAGTTATGTACAACTGATTGAATGGGACTTGGACAATTAATGTACAATTCAAGCTTGACACAGAAATTGCAAAGTCTTTAGTTTTCAAACATATACGTAATATGTAGATTAATATTTGTATATAACTGTCACATTTATGGTTGACTTCAATTAACACAACCATTACATAGCCTGGAGTTAAGAGATAAGTTTAAGTCAGGAAAGCAGAGAATGTTCGAACGTCCAATAGTTCAATTTAAGTTGATTTTGACCAAATTGGATGTAAAACGTGTAATCTCAAGTGTACAAAGGGTACCCTGAGTTACTGTGCTGATTTGTTTATTATTTGAGCCAGTACATTTGTTGTTTAAGTGGGCAAACAACACATAACATGACAACATATAAAATACTGAGACACATTGGAATATACAAAACTACAATAAAGCATTAGCTGGTGACAACATCTGTGAACAACTTACTAGTTATTTACAAGTGATGATGCAGGAACAAAGATGCTACAATTTCACTTATTCACATAATCAGTATTTAAATAGCTTAGAGCAAAAAGGAAGACCCTCGGAAGTATAGAAATACATGTTATTATGCTCTATACTTTAACAACACATTTGTAAGCACTTTAAATTTGTTTATAATGAAATGTTAGAATACATGTACATCATTAATGCTATCATGCTACACAGATTTGCATTTATCTGCTTCTTGGTGTAAACATGTACTACACCAGTCTGGAGCCGCATTCAGAACAGAGATCAAGCTCAAGTGTAACCAAATATCTGCAAATTTGAGCTGATTTTTTGCTCAACTTGAACTTGATTCCTTTTGTAAATACAGCCCCTGTATTGTAAAGCAATTAAACAAAAAATAATATTTACTCAAAGTTCAATAAACTTATATGCTTTCTGGGGGCAAATCCTGCAAAAACTTACATGTTCTAAGTATGTTAAAATGGTTTGCTAATGTATTTTGTAGCTACCTTTTATCTATACATTGCTCTAATATCAGACTGGAGTTTATTCAATATACACTTATAAATAAAACAGGATCCATGATAATTACTACATAGTATTCATTAGGCATTTCTGATAAACTTTCCGAGAAAACATCATTGGTGCATGAATGTTTATACAAGACATTTATATACAACAAAACATCTAAAACACTAGCACACCATACATTTGTAATATCTTTACAGTAATATTAATTTCCATGACACACTGAATATAATTCAAAATTTGCAGGAATTGAATATTGTCACTTAAATAAAGTAGTCATGTATTGTGTATTTCTAATCAAATTTTGGGATATTGAAAGCTAAAACATTTCGTCACAAATACACCTTGTAGTATTTTGTGTTATGTTGGTAGATTGTTAGAAGCAAAACAAAATTTTTTTATCTTGAATTATTTCACTTTTACATTGTTACATTTCCAATCAACTATACCATGCAAAGCAGATATCTGTTAGCCTACTTAAATAAATATAGTTAACTTCTATAATTAACAGTCAAAAATGTGTGAACTTTGCTAAGCATTAATTCAACATCTTACGGTACCTACTGGCCAAACGAATTAAAGCAAAGCTCTCCACAAATAGCCACTAGTACATGTTTACATATTAGCAAGGCTGCTAGCCAATCATTTTCTCACAAGCAAGATGCTCAGCAATTTTTCTAACACTGATGTCATTTCCAATTGCGGAGAGAATGAGTTAAGATCTTGAACAGCACAGATCTTGAACAGAACAGATCTTAACATGAATTAGGAAAAATATACATTTGACTAAACCCTCAAAAAATCTGTTTGATAACTGAAAAGAACATTAGGCAAAAATGAATAGCAACCAACACCTAAATTTTCATCAAGGTGTAAATATGAACAACTATCTAAATTATTAAACATGGAAAGTTAAAAACATACAATATGTATAAACATAGCTCAATGGAACTGGTACTAAAGGATTGGTAACAACATGAATGTGAATTAGGAAGTATAACTAAAAAGCTCTATATTCAGTTCTATATGAACTGGTGTATGACATACAAGTTACATTATGACTCCCATGGAATGTGCACATTGATTACATTGTGTCATCATATGAAACTATGAAAATGTACATTAAACCAAGTGTGATGTACGAAGACATTATACGAAGGTTGTTCCTCTCATTTTTTGGAACAAGTAGAGTTGCAAAACTTCACAATTTAAAAAGGTGCTAGAATTGCAGTTAAAAACTATACAATGACATTAGGATACAGAACTCACTATATTTCACTGACATTATTAGACCTATCAGCAGCGTTTGATACGATTGATCACTCTCTTTTATATGACTGCTAGCATGACTGGTTTGGTCTAGATGGTACTGTTTTGTCATGGATCAAATCGTATCTTTCAAACCGTAAACAAAAAATTAAAATAGGTGATAGTTTCTCTGAGGCGGTAATTCTCCCTTTCGGGGTCCCCCAAGGCTCTGTACTGGGTCCTCTCCTTTTCACCCTCTACACTAGTCCCCTCAGTCAAGTTATTTCAAAATTCAATGTTACTCATCACCTATATGCCGATGACACCCAGATCTACCTAGCAGTTGACTCCAGGAATTTTGACTCTAGCATGGAAGAGCTGACCGAGTGTCTCAAGTCTGTACAGGAATGGATGGACGGTGTCAAACTAAAACTAAACCCAGAAAAAACCGAATTTATCATTATAGGTCAAAAAGCCATCAGAGAGTCACTTGCACCAAATTTTCCTGTTCCACTCCTCCAAAACAATATCTCTCCGTCAGTGGAAGTAAAAAACCTGGGTGTTATTTTCGACTCAGACAACTCCTTTGACAATCATGTTGCCAAGGTTTGCAGAGCATGTTACTATCATCTTCGTGATTTGCGACGAATTCGCAAATTCCTTGGAGTTGAGACAGCAATACTTCTGGCAAACGCTATGGTCAGTAGTCGTCTAGACTACTGTAACTCTTTACTCTATGGGGTAAGCAAGTCCAACATAGCTAAACTACAGAAAGTCCAGAATGCTCTTTGTCGCATCATCTTCAGACTTGACAAAATGAGTCATGTTACACCCTTTTTGAAAAAACTCCACTGGCTCCCAATTCAACATCGCATCCTGTTTAAGTACAACCTTTTGGTATTCAAGGCTATTAATCTCTCACAGCCCCCGTATCTTTCAGCTTTAATAAGATCGAGCAGTCTCACTCGTGGCAACAGGCTATCTATCTCCTCAACCCGCCCTAATAAGCACATAGGAAGGCGTGGCTTTGCAGTAGCTGCACCAGCCGAATGGAACAAGCTGCCACAGACTGTCAGATCTCAGCAAACAATAGATGGTTTCAGAAGCCAGCTAAAGACCTACTTGTTTAGGCTGGCATACCCCCCACCTTAGTTATACCCTGGCGGGCGCTTTTTAGATGTCGACCCATGCCTGTCCCTGGACTCTCCCTTCTTGGACTCAAGCGCATTAGAGGATTTGCATCAATTTTGCGCTATATAAATCCTACTATTATTATTATTATTATTATATACACTGTATCACTGAAATTCTAAATGGTTGCCAAAATAAACATGACTAAAATACATCTTAAAACACTTTACATGTGGACAGTGGCCTACTTGTCAGTATATGAGGGATGTGATAGCTTGTTACCTCAGTGTTTCTTAAGATTAAAAGCTGGTATTGCTGAGAATCTGTCCCAATATGACCCTGGGCCTGTATTCACGAAAGGTCTTAACCAGGGCTTAGGCTTAAAGTTGAGACTTTTATCTCAAGTTTCTGCCCAAAAACTGCTAAGACTTTTGTCTTAGGTTTAGTGCTATTCACAAAGAATTTAAGACCAGTCTTAGGCTTAACCAAGGGCTCAACTTTAAGACTGGTCAGTAGTGGGCTTAAATTTTGTAAAGTGGACTTAAATATGGCCGCCATAAACTTTTCTCCACTTCAAAATTTGAAATGGCTGTAAATAAGTATAATTATACAGAACCCCTCACTAAAGCAGTCTTTGGGAGGTTTTTTGTGGCAACAAGGTTTTCCATTTCAAAACAGCACTTTTCCTTAGATAATGCATTAAATGAAGGATATATGTCATAAATAATATAGTTTGAATAGAAACTGAAAGGTCACATGATACACTGTGGTTATTTGATAATCATGGACTTAGCTAAGTCACCCTTTGTGAATACAGTTTTAAGACAAAACTTAGCTTAGACAAAATTCATAACTTTAAGACTGGATTAAGCCTAAGACCAGGCTAAGTCTAAGACTTTTCGTGAATACGGCTCCTGGCACTGGAAAAGGATACTAATTGTAAAAACTGCTCAAATAGGACGCATGAACAAATTTTCGAATTATTTATATATTTTTATTATTTATATATATTTTATAATATGTGAAAGAAATCAATATCAATTAAAAAGATATGTGGAATCATAGTATGTTGATTGTATAATGGTTTAATTCTTTTTTTTCATACAAAGACAATATCCTTCAGTGGTGTGACTTATAGGGAATACTTTTATCATATGACTACATTATGACTACAAATTAACTAAAGTTGAATTGATTTTTCTAAAATGTAAAGCCACAATTTAAAGGCTTTGGGCCTCTCTTTGTGACCCTGGCTGTTGTACACAATGTAAAACCTTAATTTATGATTTTGACAAAAGTGTAACATTGGGGTATTAGTGCCAAATTAATGGCAGTTACAGCTTCACTCTAGGTAATGATGTGACACAACTTGGCAGTTCATGTGATAATCATACTAATTGGACACAAAACTGCCCACACAAAGGAAATATATCTCCCACAAACCACTGCTAGTTGTCTCGGTAAATGTTAACAGATTTTTAATCAGACATCTTCAATAGTTTTCTGTCTTTTTTCCTTTGATTCATCTTGTGATCTGTCATGTGGCCTTGACCCTTCTTGTGACCTTGACCTTGTAGATGTTTTATGAGGCCTGCAGAAGAGGAAAATGATGTGAAAAGAATTATTGTGTGTTGAAATACAGAGAAACACAAGAGAGAATATCATCATGTACTCATGATAATATGTAATAAAGGTGAATCAACAGCAAATATCATCATTGATATGATTATTAAAACTGAAGCAGATATGTTTCTAGAAAAGATAGAAAATTAGTTTAAGTTTTACAGAAAAAAATACTTTGCTAATCTTTAATTAAATTAGTATTCACTAAACAAAGCTAATTTTTATGCCCCTGTTCCACCAAAGGATTAATCCTCGATTGGTCCCCTGACCCTTAATTGCAAAGAGTTGATGAAAAAACGCTAAAATAGGCTGAAAAATGGAATTTGGAATAAATGTTTAACCGACATTTGTGGTCAGTTTTAACCCAATCCTCTCTGGGATATACCGACTGGGTCTCAGACTGGTCTGAGGCCTCATGAGCCCTCCATGATTTCCTCAGACAGCAATGGCCGCTTTTTGTGTGGCGAATCCCTGGATTTTTGGAGGTATATGTAGGGACATGGATCTAAGTTTTTAAAATTACTTTTCTACACAGACAGCAAGATGCCACGTTTAAATGGTACAGATTTTCAGAGACAACTGAAGTAATTTTTAGTTTTTATTTTAGTTTTTATTGACTTACAAGCACCGATATACAGATTATTTCAGCATCTACCACAGCAGCCACAACCTTAACCACCATCACCACCACAGCTAGCCAGACAAGCCCCAAGAATGAGACACAACAAGTGGGTCAGGCCATAAATAATGCAGAGGGAAGATTAAGGGGCTTACCACAACCTTTTGAACAATTGTACAACACTGACATTCCTGGATTCACCAATTTTATGAGGATGATCCCTGAATTTTTTTACAATGATAAAAAAAGACCATGACCTATAGCCATGTCTAGTTAAGCAAGCAGCCAAATACAGAGCCCTACTGAGTTTTGGGATGAAGTTAGCCATCATCCTAAGTTATCTGCCCACTGGAGAGTCTTACACATTACTACCAGTTTATGTTTGGAAGACCCAGTATTTCAAAGTTTTTACCCAAAATCTGTAGAGCAATCCAAAAAGAGTTCTCGAGGGAATATTTGAGGTGTCCCAGATATAGCAAAGAATCCATTTGTTTTTGAACATATAACATTTCACAAGCAGCAGGTAGTTTAGCTGGCCTCACAGGGGAGGGTGCCGTGTTTGATTTTTCTGTAGCATCCAGTACAGTTACAGAAGATGGATCTACCAGCCGCCTGTCAGCTAAACGTTTTTCTTTTCTTATTTTATATGCAGGGGTGGCTTAGTGCTTCAATTGTTCTGGAGACGAAGAATTGCACAACTCACAGTTTTGCCCAGCAACACAAGGATCATTGCCAATCTCCTTCACTATGCATCTGGAACATTTAATATGAAGGTCATAAAAAGTCATCAATTGACCCCTTTTTGTCTCACAGAGGCCATGATGGATAGTGAATCGAATAATAATAATCCAAAAACACAACTTTCACCAAACAAAAATTAAGTAAAATACTTCAGAAAATATAGACTTTTGTAAAGCAAATGGTGCCTAACAGTTGTAATAGTAGCTGACCTCTTTGGCAAGACTTGTCTCCTTGTTGACATTCTGTATAGCACTGAAGACTATAACCTTGGAATTTTCATATTCTTCTGGAGACATCTTGTTAGCTTCTGAGGCAACCTAAAATAAAATGGCAGTCTCTCATTTCTGCTGTAGAAAACCTGAGATGAGTGTTTGCATGTGCTCAAAGTGTTCATTCATCCTTGAATCTGTAGACGCAGGGGTAGATGACTGCAATGGCAAAGTAGTCTGGCTTCAATGAACACTGCACTCTAGACTATCCCTGTCAGTGATTAAACCACTTGACCCATCTGGCTGTTCGTGGCACTTGTGTTGTACCTTAAATGTCAGTTGGCACCTTTCCTTCGGATGTGGGGTTCTGGAAACCCATTTGTTCATAAACCAATGACTGTCATTGGGTAGGTCCTCTGGGTGCCTGTCCAGACTGTTGGAAAGTTTGCCATATCTTGTTTTCTGGGACTCGAATCAACAATTGACATCTATGGTTGTGAGGTTCAATTTTTCGGCAGTCCGACTGTCTGAGAAGACTTCTGAAACCCTAGCTCTCTTAGCTGTAGGATGAGAGTCCAAATTTTCCTCCTCGCACCTCTCTAGGCAAGCTTCCTCAGTAGTCCTTTCATCTTCAAACACTCTCTGCACTTCTTTTGGCCCTAGTCGGCTGTTAATCCCAGACTTCCACAGGTGGCCTGGGACTTCTGTGGACTGAATTGTGTTGTCTGCGGGGGCCTCAGGAAGTCAGTTTAGGTCAGCTTCTCTAAATTGGATCTTAATCCTGAGGACACCTCAGAGGGTTTGAGACATCTTGGGACTAAGGAAACTGATTATGAGTCACATGCAGATAATGTTTTCAACTTTTTCCTGTCCCATGGTTGCGCTGGGACCAGTCTGGGACTACTTCCAGGCCTCAGGGTCCTAAGTTTAGATGTCCTGGGATTAAGAATCTCAGGACGCCTCAGACAACATAGAATTGTGTAAATTTGGGTCTGATGAGGTCTTAGGAATCCAGAGACTGAAAAAATTTGTGGGTAGGCATGAAAGTGGATTGGTTACATTCGTGAAAAATATCAATCATGTTTGATTTTTATACCAACAGCAACCAACCCAAACAGAATCAAGCCCACTTTCTAGGACACTACATTGTTTTGGAAACTGATTCTTGAAATACTTTACTCACGAACCTTAGTTGTGCGGTGGAACAGGGGCATTAGATTTTGTTATTTGTATGTGGTACTATTAGAAAGTAACTATTTAGTGAGCATTGAATATTGACACTTTGAAAAAAGGAATTTGCATAATTTACAAAGCCATCAGAATGGTACTTGAGCAATGACCAATTCATCAGATTCTGGAGATTAAGCAATGTGCAAAAGTCATCTCTAGAAGCGCGAGCTTCAGACAGAGGCTGTTCTAAAATATTGCTTGCAGAACAAAATCATACATTGCACTTTACTATTTTGAGATCAATGAATGGCTCTTTCTCGTTATGCAAGTAACATAGAAAAATATAAATTAATTAAATTCTATTATTTAAATTCACACATTATTAGATTAATGTTGATTGATTGTTGAATGATATTTTTGAATATTATGAAGAAAAAATATTAAACATTTTAATATTTATTCAAACGGTATCATTGGAATGATGGATTATTTTGTGATAAAAATTTTTAAATTCCCTAAATTGGTAAACATATTCATCCCAACATATCTTGCTTTATCTCAACATACTGGGATTATGTGTCTCTCTGGACTGGCAAATAGAGTGTTCGACTTGAGAGCAGAAGATCTGTGGCTCTTTCATTGACTTGGTCATTTAGATTTTACCATTTGACAAAGTACTTGACACAAAAATCTCCCACCTTTTCCAGGTGTATCAATGAGAATGAACATTAGTTGAAGAAAGATGTTTCAGTTTTTTCTAAAAATCTTAGCTTCCACTTTGTCATTTAAAAAGAATTTTACACTTTTATCCCATTCTTGTGTATTACTGGAATAATATCTAAAACCCATTCAGACTATCCTTGTGTGTTTATAGATTGCAGCAAACTATATGCATGTATCAGGGCAATTGCCTGGGAGCGGTTGACTGTTATCGCAATCTTTTGACATTTACCTTTACTCAGGGTACAGGGGGGCACAGCGATTTACAGTGGGCAGTGATTTTTTGTACCTCATTTAAAACTAAATCTATGTTGATACTGAAGGACTTTTATATCATAGAAGAGTGTGCAACATGTCTTGATACTTTTCCAAGATTTTAGAAGTGACAGTGTGCAGGATTATAAAGATGAATTATAAAGTGTATATGTCAGTGACAAATATGCCTAACAAACTTCATCCGACTGATCTAAAGAACTATACTCTAAACTATGTCTAGGGTCAATATAAATACTATTTATAACTTCTTCATATGGCAGAGCACAGTCACAAGACTCGATTTTAAGCTTTAATTATTGTTTGCAAAGTGTTTAACAGTCTTTGTAACTTTTTGGAAACAGTATAAAATAATTGGTAAAATGCTGTCCACTTTCCAATAGCCCTAATCTTATTGCCATAGGACAAGTTCTGTGGGTGTTTTTGTACTATATGTAATACATTTTAGAATGCTACCATCATTCTACATATCTGATAAGTTATATAAAACCAAACTGCATATTTGCTCTCAAGAAACTGCATTTTGGTGTTTTTAGGGGCGCCCACCCTTTAACATTACAAGTCTGTAGAAACAGCCTCAATGAATATTAATTTTTAAGGTAATCTTAACCTGCAACACTTTTTACCTTCCTTTGATAAAGGAACTCTTCAAATGAATAAAATCTTATGAATGCCTAGGAAACTCACATCCATGTTATGCTTTTACATAAGGAGATGGTATCGTTTGCAAAGAGTGGGTATGCATCAATATTTCCAATTCACTTATAAATTTTCAATCTGTACTTGTCATTATAAATAAAAACTAGTATGACTGGCATAGTCTTTTAGTTTTTTACATCATAAACATGAGAGAAGCAGGTCCAACATGTCTTTTTCTCACCTTTTGCTAGCTGTCCGTACACTGCTATCACTGTCAAACCAGCTGGTTTGCCTTTGTCTTTCCTGTGCCCTACAGTCAGGACACTGCTGGTAATTATTGATCTGTTCATGATAATGCTTTTGTATTTCATTGGCATGTATTTCTTCACCCGTTTCATTGAGTGCTTTCAATATATCATCCAGCAGATCTGGGTCTGAACTGTTATGCAAAGCCTGTATATAACAACAAAACGTATTGGAATGCTCACATTCACTCAATGTTGTAATGATGTTGTTTTGTATACTGGAAAAAAAGTATACTTTGAAGTTTCTTTGAACAGATTAGGTTTCCTTTCTTTAATTATCCTTTGTTGAGGAAGTAATTTTACATTTATTATCTCTGTGAAGATAGTTATAATATTTGCGATGTTTGTTTCTAAAGTAACTAATAATAACTTGTAATTGTTTTTTGTGGCACTCATAAGTAAATACAGGAGATACTTGTCATTTACAGAAACCAAATTGTTGATTCACACACAAAAAGATGGATACCCTCACTATGACCATTTTTGATGTCCTACCAAATAAAATCGGCCAATTAAATAAAAACACTGGGAAGAGAAAGGCTATTTAAAATACATGTTAATTAATATTATTAATAATTAAGCAATTTTAATGAAACAGTCAGCAAATTGCTCATACTTTCTGTTGCGATGTCGAGACACAGCAGGGGGCCATACTGGGGCCAACGTAGGGGCGGCTCCGGCTCTGTTATCACATACAAGGGCAATCATAGTGTTTGTGTTACATGGAATTGATTTTAGGGTACCAGTCTGGTTGGGGCTGTCAACCTCTCTGTCCCTAAGTAGTTAAACCCTTTTTTTGTTACACATTATTTCATTGGTTAGTTTGTAAATTGCCCCTCCAACAATAATATTGGGCTTATATCATCAGTTTTGTGCCTGAAGTTGGATTGTTAACTTGTTGTTTCTCGCTCTCCCTCCTTAGTTGCTCATAGCACAGTATGATTAACCCTTAATGCTTGTTGTGTTGCATTGTGTTGGGATGGGCTCTGGGAACTGATACAAAACATTTTAGTGCAAGTAATAAGACTCAGAATTTCTCATAAGATAGCTTAAGTTCAAGATATTCAGCAGCAACAATCTCGAAAAACTTAAGATAGTGAGCAACAATACACATAGAAAATAATCACTAAATAAAATGAAGAAATAATGTGAAAACTAAGGTTATTTTCAAACGCCTGTAAAATACTCAAAAATTAAGAAGTTACAATGAAACAAACACAAACTTGCTCATTATTACTTGCTTATTATCTTAAATATAAGATATTGAGGAACAATACTCAACTCAAATAAAAACACCAAATTGAATGGGAAATCAAAAGCTGCTTTAAAAGTACCGTGATATACTGAATAATTATGAAATTTTAATCAGACAATCACTAAATTGCACAGAATCATGCACACAGTACCTGCTTGCAGAAAATAAAACTGGAAACTTAAATGATAGATTAACACTAAGAAATTCAGCAACATTGCAAATGGACAATTTTGCCCACGTAATACTAGGAAATTATAGGCTTTTTAAAATGCTTGTGAAATGTTTGATGCCTAAGTAATTTTAATAAAATAAATAGCAACTTGCTCATTATGTGTAGTGCCCTCATTTGTTGATAATAAGATTGTAAACTTAACATAAGCCATCTTAAATTTAGGATGTGGAAGTAATAAAATGCCTAATTTACTGAAACAATAATGAAAAATCAAATACTACTTTAAAGGCCTGTCAAATTCTCAATATTTAAGTAATTCTATTGATAACTCAAGTGGTAACTGAGTACTTCAGCGCATTAGGGAAAGGTGGAGCTATCAATATTGGCTGACGCATATGATTCGTGACCTGTCAGAAGTGTTAAAGAGACATGTTACTTTCTCTTAAGAATGAGATCTGAGGTCTGACCTTTCCTTTGAAGAGTTCAAGAAATTGGGTTAACTTCTATTTAGAACAGTTGTCAGTGTGACCCTAAAATTTAAGGTGAAAATCAAAGTTCCACAGCAAGCCCATATGCAGCTGTGCTTACCAAATTCCTCTGTGTCAACTATATCGCTATTTACAAGCTGAATTTCAAACCCACAATTACAGAAGCCAGAGCTAGTGAATTATCATGTGGCTCAGTTGGTAGGGTGTTGGACTCATAATCCAAGGGTCGTGGGTTAGATACCCAGTGTTGCCAACTGTTTCATGTGGGATAATATCCTTGGACAAGCTGTTAACCTGGACTGTGCCTCTCTCCACCCAGGACAAAGGTCAAAGTTGGGGTTTTACGTCCCGTTCAACAGCCAGGGTCATATTGGGACAGGTCCTCAGAATTGCCACTTGTGGGACTCGAACCCACAGAGGTGACAGCCTATGATTAGATGCCAAACTAGCTAACCACTAGGCCACTGAGGACCTCTCTCCACCCAGGAGTAATGGGTACCTGGTTGCTAGTGGGTTCTTAGTGTGTGCGCTGTATCGTGGCAGCCCCCTAGTATGTTCCCAGAGGGAACTGATACAGATAAGGTGTGTGAAAAGTTCTGAAACCCAGGCCAGGGTGTAAATGTCAAGTGATAGTATATACTGATACCAGACTATAAACCATACATTTACATTTTTACATTTACACCAGATATTCGACATAACAGGAGAAGCTGAAGAAAACATGAATATTTTGGTACAATTCTCAGCTTTCTACTCATCCAAGATAAAATAATGAAGCTGTTTCTGTACTGTACATGTTTGCCAATTATTGCCAAAATTTGCCAGAATATATAAATACTAATTTAATGCATGCATTTATTGCTGTACATAGGTCATTATTTCTTTTGTAAACTATGGTTAAAGTAAATTCTATCTTTCATTCATTAAACTGGTACATACAATGCGGATATGTCCCGATGCCTCAGCGCCAGTTTCAGACTTGTTGATTTTTTCCCAGCTTTCAGAGGTGATAATGTTGTAACTTAAAGATGATGTGAAAGATTTACCGACTTTGCTCAAGGTAGTGATCACGTCTTTGACCGCAAGAGTTTTCTTGGCAACAGCTAGTTGACACTTTTGGCACAATATCTGCAGTTCATTCTGTGTTCTAACCTACAAAATATACAAACCTGTTCTATTGTAACTGATTTTGTATTTCTACATGTCAGGAAGTATATTTTGCTCATATATTTCACCTTATAAAAGCTATTTTTGCCTGGAAAATACATTTCATGAAACAACATTGTATTAGAAGAATTCTCTGTTTTCAGGTACAGCAAACAATATATCAATGAAATATTACTGGTGATACAGCTCGATATGATGACATATTTAGGGCATTTCATTATGAAAGTCACAAGAAACTTCAATCTTCTCTATTTTCATCCGTTACTAAGTTCAGTACCTTTACTCAAAAAATGAACCAGTCCAACAAATCAGAAAGTAAGCTTTCCTACTCATCACATGATATGTATCCTGTTCATACGATCTCTTTCTTGGTGATATGCTCGGGATATTAACCGTGGACATTTAACCTTTCAGTACAACAGAGCTTCAGCTTCTGTTTTTATCAATCAGGAACCTTTTTGTACACACTTCAATTGTTTTAAGTAATGGTTATTATATTGAGGGATAGATACTTGAAACTTGGGTAAATATAAATCTGTGTTGATAGGTACACCCTTATTAGATGATATTTATACACGGTTTTATAAAGCATTAATAGAAATAAACTTTGAACCTGTAACAATAAATACATACATTCACATGGCCTCAACAAGCTTCTTTTACCATGACAAATAATATTTGCCTAAATAATTTCATACCAACTAAAACGTACTTGGACTACTTACTCTTTATCAAACTGCCCAATTTTTAAGTGGTGGCAATTAAAGGAAAATGTAGCGATCATGTACCAAATTTATGTGGCTTAAAATTAAGAAAAAATATAAAATTATATTATGTTAAAGCAAAAGTAAATGTCACATTATTGAGCCTATAAATACGTGGAAGTAGTATAGACAGAAGAAACTTACATATACCTCTACCACAGCTTCTCCTGTTTCAATCTCTCTCATTCTTTCATGTTTTAGCTTTTCCAGGTTGGGTAGAAGTCTTTTCAGACATGGATAACCTTCCAAATATATGATCAATGACTGTAAGAATTGAACTAGGTTGTGTGCTCCATGGTATCTCTTGACGTATTGGTGAAGAAAGAATCGGCTGAATTCCCGTGGGTCCATGTCTGATTGGAGTTTCACATTCATGATCTTCGCACAGCAATCCATATGTTCAGGTGTCATGTGTTGATAGAAGACTTTTGTCAGTTTCACATAGACATCTCCTTGTAACCACGTTGGTCCTTCAGCTTCTGCTCTGATGTCATATGATGAGAGTTCTGACTGGAATAATAGTATATCATCTACTTGACACATAATACTGGGTGGGTTTAGAACATTTTTTGAAACCAGATTATTAAGACTGTCTCTGAATCACTTCATTTATTGAAGGTGTCTGCACAATCACACTGACTTATGGTTGACCATAAAGTAACTGTCACATGGTAGATGAATTTCTGCTTCTATTTTTGCTATTTCCATGCCTGCATTACTAATACATAAATGTTAAAACTTTACACAATTCAGCCATATATTATAAAAGAGTTGTTTTGAACAAATAGTGATATGATAAGACTATCTATCACACTGTTAATGAAAGGTTTTTGGGAATAAAATTGATATAACAGAACACAGTGTAACAAATCATAAAAAATGGTGAAAAAAATGATATATTTAACAATTCTGTTAAGACTAAATTGTATATGTGTTTGCACAATGGATTAAGTATGAATAATATACACCAGCAATGACTTAAAATTTCACTTCTTACGGCAAAATTGTCCGCAATATGCCTTTTAAATTGACAAGTTATAAATTAGATTTACTTGAGATTTTTTAGAACACATTGTCAATCAGAGAACGTGTACTCAGTTCCTATTTTTTTCTGGGGCTGTTTTACATACCAATCACATTTTAAAAGAGTAATTTGAATTTAAAACTTTCGTATTTTGGTTGTGTATTAGAGCCGTAAACTCGATATATTTGTATTTCATATTCTGTATTTCTTATTATGTATTTCTCCATTCTGAACACAACTGAGATATGAAAAGAAGTAAGGAAGAACCTTAATGCACTGCAATAAGATGTGAAATGTTTCTCACTTACCACATGGCAGCATAACCTGATTAGCAGGTCTTTTGCTGCTAGCCGTATTAAAATGTTTTTCTTTTCTTCTGACATTGTTTGATGCTGAAAGAATTCGTGTGTGAAGTGAACTGGTACATGTGTTGTCCTTGTACATATATCAAACAACAGTGAGCATGGGATCTCCTAAAAATAATATAAACAGTATGATGTGATTTTAATGATGAAATATTATGTCACCGTCAAAGGAAAAAGAAAATAATGTGCTTAAATATCCAAACTTTGAAGCAATAGATTGTATATATAACATGTCATAGACCGTGAGGTTGAAGGTGATAAGTATATTTACTATAAGCATCATCAATTGCAGTGATACTTAATTGTCAACTGTCAACTGTGCAGATCATATCACTGAGTAGTTTTGTGGGCAGAGGAAACCAGTACATACAGTTGGTGTCAAGCTTCTGTACTGTAAACTACTGACCATTAGTAAGCAACTACCAACTTCCCACATAGGGTCTCGGGTTTGAGCCACAAAACTCAGACGTGGGAAGACAGTGTGTTACCATTGTACCACCACACCCCATAATTTGAAGTTTTAACATGTAAAAAAATCAATTACTTCGTAGAAACACACCCTTCTGCAATTTTTTAAAAAGAAATACAAGGCGAGGTATGCTAGATTACAGTTGCTTGAAATGAAAATATGTTGACTAATTTTTGAAACTTCCAGCTACATTTGTTCAGAAAGTCCCTGTCTGAAGTTAAACAAGCAACTACTGAAAGAAGGGAAAGTTACAAAGCTGTGCGGAGCTGTGTGAATGAATTTATAAACAATTAATAAATGGAAAGGTATCAAAATACAACTACTGGATACATGAAAAAAATTGCGATTTTAACTACCCACGCAAAAGTGTTCCGAACACACTGGAGTTTATATTGGTTGAACTTCTAGATAAACTTAGCAACCATAAGTTACAGTAGTCTAACGGACTACCAGGCATGGCACAGCTGCAACAGCAATAACATATACCGGGTAATACAACCAATATATTACTTTTTCGTAGGAAACATGCCATCCTGTCAATGTAATAAGGAAAATAATAGGAAGGATCATCCAAGGGCTTGAAATAAAGGGAATAATATCATATGAAATGTAGGCTGTATTACAAACAACTGAGGACCAATGACCTGGGTTCGGTTTCACAATAGGACTTAGCCTGGACTTAGACTTAAGGAAAAGTCTTTTATTTGTTGGGTTTAGACTTAAAGGCTTTCAACAAATCTGCTAAGTATTAGTTTTTATTTGGGAGCGGGTTTACCGTTTGTAAACAAAGACTTAAATATGATTGCCGTAAACTTTTCTCTCTTAAAATTTTTGAGATGCCATAAATCAAATAATTAATATATAGGACACCTCCCTAAAGTAGCCCTTGGTCATTTTTATGCTGCTACAAGGTTTTTCTTTGAATAACAACATTTTACCAAAGATGTAATGTGTAACCCAAGGTTATATGTCAATAGTAAAACTATTTTACGACAATGAAAAGGTCACATGACATAGAAATTTAATGTGGTTATGTGATAAGCTTGGTCTTTGCTAAGTCAACGTCTGTGAAATGAGTTTAGGCACAGAGCTAGTAAAGAAAAAAAACACTCAGGTTTAAGTCCCTGACTGATCCAGACTAAGTCTACACCTTAAAAAAATGACCCCAGGAATGAATAATAAAAGAGATACCCATACAAAAATTTGTGTTAGTGATTTTGGGGGAAATTTTACACAAATATATTGTCATACAATATCCACAAAACTGATATAATCTCAACAGTCATCACCCATAAAGTAAAAAGTTCATGTAGTTACCTCTCTTCCATCATCAGGATATTTTGGAATCCAGTCCAGTGTAGAAAACTTAGGCTCCACAGTAAAACTGCCATCTTCAGATATTCTCACTGGTCTTTGATCAGCTAATTTATAGTTAGATTCTTTGAAGCTCTACAATAAATGGTTTATTGCAATGTTTTCATATGCACAAATGCAAGTAGGATTATATAAAACAGAGAGCAGAGCTTACACTCAAGTCACACAACAGGTGGTGTTGCCTACATTTGCCCTGAAAATCATGGAATCAGAAATTTTGAACATTTGAAGACTTTTTTATATCAGAAATTAGAGGAATTGGGTGTTCAACAAACCACCTATAAACGTATTTAATACTTCTTGTAATGTGACTGGAGTGGCACAGGTATTACCACTAACTTTAACAAGGAGAAATAAGCAATAAATTTGGTAAAAATCCTAATACAAGTTACAAATAAAATGTCTGATGCCACCTGAAGAACTGCTAAATATATATACTAAATATATAGGTACAGGACAAATACTAATTTGTAATAATAATAATGGCATAATATATTATCCCTTTGATTAAATACCTGAATAACTTTCTCACAAGAACAGATAGATGTCCTCTCATAGCATCCAAAAGTTGTCACTAGTTCCAGAATGTTATCTGTTTGCTTGAAGAAGAGAAAAGATTCCAAAGTGATAAACTTTACCCTTCCACCGGATGCAAGTTTTTTCTCAGAAATCTGACCTTCACAGAAATGATCCAGAAAGACAAAACATTCATTTCCATAAAACAACCATGTTGGCTTGTGGACTTTTAATTCATCAGCATCTACAAACTGACTGTGTCTGTCTTGCCGATACATCAGTGTCATGTTGTCATAGTCATAGTGGTGAGAGTCAAACAGAGGGATCACAAACATGAGCTTGTTTTGCGTCGTTAATCCACTTGGGCTAAACTCATAGATCTTACTCAATGCATGTTTTTGAGGTGGCCCCTGCCATTTTTTTGGTGAAACAGACGCCATGCATGAAGTCAGATGAGCAGGTAGAGAGTTTGGTGGAATCTCAACTGTTACCTCATTATCAGGAAAGTGAAATAAATCACACTTTGAAGAAATTTCATATTTCTGCAAATAGTGTAAAATAAAATTATATTTAATTTAAATGGGAGGGGTCAATAAGAAAAAAGACTCAAAGACAAGAAACTATGGTTGATAATCTATCAGACTTATGATAAAAGTATAAGCTGATTGTATAAAACTTTGCCAAAGATAGTCCATTTGGTAATTGAAAATTTTAGAACCAAAATGCAATTACCCCAGGAGTTGTGTCAACGTCAGGTTTCTTTTCTGCAAATATAAAATTTAATCCCATGTTACTTTTCATCTTTGCAATAGCAACACAGTTATTTTAAAAACATTAATTTCAGACACAAAGGGCTGAGAAGAAAAGCATCATATTCTAAATAATATTAGATGTTGTAAAGTGATAGTTATAGAATTCAAAAAGGATTTAAAAATTATCAGGACATATTACTGGCTGAACAGGTATCTGGTAAATTGTGGACTGCAGAATAAGAAAGGCTCTAGTCTTGGGAGATTTAAGTTCAAACGGGTTTTACATTTAACGAAAACTAGGTTGATGTGGGTTTGAACTTTGCTTCTTTTGTAAAGGAAATAATGAGTATCTGTGCTAACATGACCCCAGCAGAAAAAAGAACATTAATGACTTTGTCAATTACCAGAAATCTGCCTCTGTAGAGAGCTAACATCTTGTGTTACAAATGTTAATAAATTTATTGAGGTGTTCACCTCTTCTGAACAAAGTGTTTAAAATAAAACAAGATACATTAAAGACATGATATGTCTGAGTCATATCATGAAATATGCATCTATTGTGATGCAAATAAATAAGATGGAGAACCTATTGCTATGGACAGTTGAGATGCTACTTATTATTGAAGAGATCACAATATTCTTCCTTCAGTGAATTTATTCAGATATAGTGCATATATAGCAAAGCATGTCAGGGAAAATAATGTTATTTTAACTAAATATCACTGAGGTTGAATCACTATGTTGTTCTGGACATTTTATGTATGAGACTCGCCTAGACCACCAACTGGGGGGATCACTTTTTTATTTTGTTATTTTTTTGGTAGCTGCATGTTGATGAATTCTGCACTACCATTATTTCTGACTGATTTACAGTTCGCGCATGTGGACCAAAACAAATTTCCACTTTATGTACTTATTCTTGAGAAATACAGCAACACTGATTTGTTTAAATTTATGTTATGTCAAATATTAAATTTCTGAGACTGCTCACTCACCAGATACATATTCTGTCCTGGCTGGAAGTCCATAGCTAAAGCCACACAAAGATAAACAATGTTATTCAAAAATTTTCATTTAATCTTTATAACAAAACCATTAGTGTGTGTGTGTGTGTAAATAACTCCCTTAGAATGGTATAAACATTTACATTTAAATGTTTGATCAGTTTCAGTACATTGTGTAACATATTGGCAATGTCCACGTGTTGTGTTTTTAAAGTTTTCAGTTTTTCAAAATAATATGTGAGTCTTTTTGGTTAAGTGGATCGACACAAGTAAGACTGCTTCACAAAATGTTTAAGAGCATGAACACACATAAACATAACATGTTCCCCCAAAAAGTTGTGCATTGTTAATCTGCCACAACAAAAACAGACAATATAAAGCAGAAAATAGCTACCAAATCAAATTTGCAACAGGAGATACATACAAGAAATATAATAATTCTTTCTTCACCATATAGCATACATTAAAAATAATATCACAAAGTATGTTTAACAAGAACACTGCAGTGATGTGTATCTCCCACCAAGTATTAAAGGGGAAGAAATACCGTTTCCGAGATGTTCACAATTTCTCATTTTCCACTAAAATCCAAGATGGCTGCCAAAAGTAGCTAATATTTAAAATTTTCACCTAAACACAGGATATTCCTATACTAACCTACAGGTGAGAAATTCGCTCGAAATTGCTCTATCTCTTACCGTTTCCGAGATATTTTTAATGTTTTATTTTCCTCTAAAATCCAAACTTGCCGCCAAAAGTGGCAAAAATTATGATTTTTCCCTCTGCATAGGACACTGTTGTACTACCCTGTGGGTCAAAAATTTGCTCAAAATCACTGTATCTCTATACGGTTTTCAAGATATTTACATTTTTCATTTTCCGCTAAAATCCAAGATGGCCGTCAACAGTAGAGAAAATTGAAATTTTTCCCCTAATAGCCTTTCAGATTAATGAGCTGATTGGTTGAAGATAGCTTCTGGAAATATTTTTGAGTTTCTCAACCTATCCAATAGCTTTACACATCTTAAATATTAACTTTAGATAGAAAAAAACATAGGTTTCAGATCTCTGTAAGTTCGTAAGTATGACTTTAACAGTAAGATAGAATTAAGATGGTTTAAAATGTAATTCTGATTACAAGATCTGATAAGGATCTATTAAGCATAGGCAGAATTTTATGATAAATGTAAAACGTTTTGGTATTATCTTAAAACTATTTCCAATGGACTTAGGAATGCATCTAATCAAGAAGCCCTCGGGAAGTACCCAAATCTCTGCACACTTCAGCTTTTAGTTTACACAGGCTTTGAGATTGTTCTGATTGACAAGATTGACCTTCTGAACATCAAAAAATGATTGCTTGTGTTCCAGATGGGGACATGCTCACAATAATAGAACAGGTCTCATAAACTAACATCCTATAATCAGGATTATTCAAAATTTAGTCGATGTTTTCCTTTTTTGGGTATTAATTAAACATTCACCTTGTTTCTCAGATATATTTCAATATCTTGTTTAATGTACCAAGAAAGCTCTTAGAAATTGTATCAAAGTCTCATTCCAAAATGTTCTGTAAAATTTCCCATGTCATTGCTACGAACCCATCACAGACCTCCTATGTGTCAATTAATAACTTTTGATGTTTACATTAACTGGGCAATTGTCACATTCACCTGTCATATTAGAATTTGCCTGCGACCTAGGGAAAAGGTATATAAAAAGATTTATGGTGTATTACTTTTTATATAAAGAATTGATCAAATAGATCCTCTAAAAAGTTCTGACTAGTTAATGATTCACTTTCTATTTTGAGAACTCTATTTCGCAACTTCATCATAGGTCGCTTGCACCAAATTTCCCTGTCCCACTCCTCCAAAACAATATCTCTCCGTCAGTGGAAGTAAAGAATCTGGGTGTTACCTTTGACTCAGACAACTCCTTTGACAATCATGTTGCCAAGGTTTGCCAAGCTTGTTACTATCATCTTCGTGATTTGTGACAAATTCGCAAATTCCTAAGTGTCGAGACTGCAATACTTCTGGCAAATGCTATGGTCAGTAGTTGCCTGGACTACTGTAACTCTTAACTTTATGGGGTAAGCAAGTCCAACATAGCTAAACTACAGAGAGTCCAGAATGCTCTTTGCCGCATCATCTCCAGACAAAATGAGTCATATTACACCCTTTTTGACAAAAGTCCACTGGCTTCCAATTCAACATCGTATCATATTCAAGTATAATCTCCTGGTATTCAATGCTATCAATCTTTTACAGCCCCCCTATCTTTCAACTTTAACAAGATCGAGCAATCTCTCTTGCGGCAACAGGCTATCTGTCTCCTCAACCAGCTCTAAGAAGCACATAGGCAGGCGAGGCTTTGCAGTAGCTGCACCAGCTGAATGGAACAAGCTGCCACAAACTGTCAGATCTGAGCAAACAATAGATCGTTTCAGCAGCCAGCTAAAGATTCACTTGTTTAGGCTGGCATACCCCCCACCTTAGTTATACCCTGGCGGGCGCTTTTTAAATATCGACCGATGACTGTCCCTGGACTCTCCCTTCTTGAACTTAAGCGCATTAGAGGATTTGTATCAATTTTATGCTCTATAAATCCTACTATTATTATATATTATTTATCAGACAATTATTGGTCAAGTTAAAGGTTTGGTGACTGACAATGGTGGGATGAGAATTAATTTCCACCTGTTGGTACAGTTTAATGTTTTGCACCGACTGCATTCTTTCAAAAATGACATGAATCTGAAGATATTAATGATGAAATTTAAACTACTACCTGGAATAACATAAATTTCTTGTAAATTTTCCTATAAATTTGGCTCTACTGGGCAAGGTGGCGATTTTTTGTTTGTTTTACCTATTAATATATGTCTGCCCAGCAGATAACTAAGCCTTACGGAAAATTTATAGTACTGTGTATAAGTTATTTATTGTTTGTAATCAGTGCATTGGATAAAAATTATTTTCCATATCACTACTACAACAGGTATCAAGGTGTTTAATCTCTGGATTCTAATTCAATACATATTCACAACCAGAGTCCAAAATAACACCTATAACCCAAATGTGTGCTCATGATTTTTGTTCATGGCCCAAAATACAATTGTATTTATCTATTATATATAGGGCTATTGCAAGTAACCGAGTATTAATCTACGACGAGAGTTGGCACGGTACTCGAGTTTAAATTCAGTACTCGTCTACTCGCAATAATTTTATTCTTTCTACAAATTATCAACACAATTAACATTTATAAAACAAAAATACCTTTCTATTGTCATAAAAGGACTCTGGTACACACAATAAACAACTGCAAAACACTTTCAGTACCTCACAGTACACTTTTTTCATTGTGACGTTATTGATCATGTATACACGTCACAAATTTTTACACGTCATACAGTAAATCAATAAAATATCTCCTGCTATTTTGTGTCATTATTATCAATCATGACTACTGTTTCAAGGGATAAAAAGTTTAAATCTCCAGTATGGCAGTATTTTACAGAACCTGAACTTAAGGATCGGAAAAGGTTAACAAAATGCCAACTCTGTAATATTAGCCTGGGATATTTTGAAGGAACAACTTCCATGTGGAATCACTTGCAGTATAAACACCCTTCAGTAAAAATTTCTAATTCTGGCACTGGTGAAAGTAGTGTTAAACCCCCAAAATCAGGCTCTGGTGGATTTAGACAAGCCTCAGCATTGGTGGTGAAACAGATATCTCTGACCGATATGAAATGGAACAGACAGCCAATGAGTGCAGCCAAGAGTGACCAAATTACCAGACGTTTGGCACTCATGTGTGCATTGGATGCACGTCCGCTCAGTATTGTTGAAGGGGCTGGATTCAGAAATTTTGTGAGGACTCTGAACCCAGATGACAACCTACCTGGCAGAACCACAGTGACAAAGTACCTCCACAAAATTTATTTAGATGCAAAAGCCGAGGTTTTGGATGAAATTAAAGGAAAGCCTATGTCCCTGACAAGTGAGATCTGGACATCAAATGCTTTGGATGGTTACATTTCAGTGACTGGCCACTTTATTGATGACAACTGGGCACTGAAAGCCAAAAACCTATCTACAAATGCTATAAATGAGCGCAATACAGGTGTAGATATTGCTAAAGCTATTCTGGATGTGACAACTGATTTTAAGGTAGATCCAAAAAACATCACCTGTCTAGTTACTGACAATGCAGCAAATATGCATACAGCCTCCAGGGAAGGAGAGTTCAACCATCTTGGTGCTTTGCTCATACTATTCAACTGGCCGTAGAAGACGGGCTAAAACTTCCTATAATTAGTAAGGCTTTGGGTGCTTGTCGTAAACTTGTTGCTCACTTTAACCAGTCAGTCTTGGCTACACAGGCATTATTAAAGAAACAATCTGATAACCAAGATTCAAACTAAAAGGGGCTGAAACTAATACAAGACGTGGCTGCCAGATGGAATTCTTCCTTCCTTATGATGAAACGTTTGTTACTCCTCAGAGTTCCCATTTATGCTGTTTTGCATGTTGATTCGGTCACCAAACAATCTGATAAGGGTAGGCTTGATATGAAAGATTCCACATGGAAAGTCATGGAAGAAATTGTCCCCATTCTTGAAGCATTTTTGACAGTACAGAAGTACTGGGGAAGGAAGAATCTCCAACTGGTAGCCAAGTCTATTTCCTGTTACATAATCTTGTTGGAAATTTAGAAACAAGTGAATTTGATTCAGGTGTGGCACAGGATCTTAAAGATGAAATAATAGATGGGGTGACTAAGAGGTTTGGGATATCAACTGATGGTACACCAACTGAAGTAACAGTTCAAAATTCTCTTTCAATTATGGCAATGGCCTTAGACCCAAGATATAAATCTTTAAAAAGATTGAGACCAGAGCACAGGGACATTGTCAAAGAAAAAATTTTGCATGAAATAAATCAGACAGATGGCAACCATGTTCCTGACATAATTCCAGAAATCAAACAGGAAAGGCCTGAGGGTGATGAACCTGAGCTTAAACGGGCAAAAATCACAGAATGTTTGATGGGGGATGTGGTGATTGACATCACAAATGACACTTCAGTTGAACAAGAAATCAGAGATTATTTTAATGAAGTTGTCAGAATTGCTGACCCACTTGAGTGGTGGAAGGTATCTCAAATTCGGTTTCCAAATTTGGCTTCTTTGGCAAAAAATACTTAACTATTCCTGGGACATCTATCCCAAGTGAACAGGTTTTTTCAGTGGCTGGGTTAACAGTTACAAAGCTGAGAGCATCCTTGGATCCTGATACAGTCACTGAAATTCTATTTTTACACAAACATATGAAAAAAAACTGTTAGCCAGCTACAGCGAAAACTCGCACTTGAGGATGTTGTCCCAGGGATAGGTGCCACACCTGAATCTGATTCTCAGAACAAAGAAATCACTGATAGTCTTAAAATAAAACAGGAGAGTAGCTGTGAAAATAACCTCCCAAACCAAGATGCACCTTTACCTGCCTTACCAATGTTACCATCCTTACCAAAACTCTGAAATCTTTGCTTCAATCTGTACTGGACTATTCAGTTGACATTAAAAAGTGTAACCAGTGAATTGAAGAAACTCACTATGCTGATATTTCAGACATTCGATGGAAGATAACATTTTCTAATTAAGTTAATATTGTTTAAGTGCCTCTACAGGATTTTTTTAAAATCACTTATGACATAAAATATTTAAGTCATCCTTTTGAATTGAAGAAACTTACTATGCTGATATTTCAGACATTCGATGGAAGATAACATTTTCTAATTAAGTTAATATTGTTTAAGTGCCTCTACAGGATTTTTTTAAAATCACTCATGACATAAAATATTTAAGTCATCCTTTTATAATTGGTGTAAATTGTCAATAAAGTTTTCTATGTGGTAAAAAACAAATAATAAAACACACCTGAAAAAGAATAGATTGTATTTGATTCAACAGTTAAACCTCCCCACTTGGGTACACATACATTGGTAACAACCTTAAAAGCAAAACATCAGAACTTTACTGCAGTGACCTCGTTCTGATTTTATCTCCTTGACAACACAGTACAGGTAGACAAATACTGATAAGTACTGAATAATCACCTGTGTGGCTGTAAAAGGTAAGAAAACTGTGTATATTTAGCAAGATATTTGATTTATATATGAAAATATTAATAAAAAAAGATTTTTACAGAGCAAGTTGCTTTAATTTGACATGGGTATTACTCACGAGAAAGGAGTAGCGATTCGAGTTCTTCCAGCCTTAATTATATATTTATCTACATTTGTTGTACCAAAAATTATAGTCATGATTTTTAAGTTAGAAGACTTAACTTTATGGATAAAGATAATACTTTATTGATTAATACACTTTAAATGCTTACCTTTCAAATGTAGGTTTACCCTGGATAGAATCCAGTATTGAAGCCTGTTTTTCACGGGGTGTGCATTTGACCAGTTCCACCAGAAACCAAAAGAACATTTCAGATTCCAACCAATACTTGTCACCTTCATCCTGAAAAGACCACATTCCAAATGTGTTCACTCTTGTTGGCTCCTGCATATTGATAGGTACTTTTGAAGGATGAATTGGTGCAACTTTCTCAGAGGAGACATCCTGTTTAACCACTTTCTTGTGCACACTGGCATCCCCAAATTCACTGAGTTTATTGCCCTGAATCTGCAACTCCTGCGTACTGTCTGGTACTTTTGCTTGATCATTAAATATGAGTTTATTATAAGACACTTTCAGATTACGAAGATTTGTGTGGTTACTCAGATCAGGCAATTCAGTGATTTCATTGCCCGCCAGGTCTAATTCCTGTAGACTTACAGGTAATTTGGACTGATCAATTGCTGTAACTTTGTTCCATGACACATTGAGTTCAGAAAGTTTTTTGTGTCTGCTCAAATCACACAGTTCACTGATTTCATTGTATTCAATGATTAATGTTTGGATATTTATGGGTATTTCTGATGGGTCCATATGTGTCAGTGTGTTGTGTGACACATCCAGTTTAATCAGTTTTTTATGCTTACTCAGATCACACAATTCTTTGATTTGATTCTGCTCCATGTGTAATTCCCGTATATTTACGGGAATTTTTGATGGATCAATCCTTGTAATTCTGTTCCGAGATACTTTCAGTTTAACAAGTTTCCGGTGCTCACTCAGATCACACAGTTCACTGGTTTTATTATCTGCCATGTTCATCTCCTGTATATTTATTGGTAATCTTGACGGATCTATTTCATTCAGTTTGTTTTCTTGCAAATTCAATTTAACAAGTTCCTGGTGCCCAGTCAGGCCACACAATTCTCTTATTTCATTTTCTGCAACATCTAACTCCTCTATTGTTACAGGCACTTTTGACCAATCAATTTTTGTAAGTTTGTTATGTGACACATACAGTTCAATAATATTGCTGTGTGCACTCATATCACACAACTCACTAATTTCATTGCCCGCCATGTCGAAGTCCTGTATACTTACTGGTACTTTTGACGGATCAATCACTTTAAGTTTGTTGTATGACACATCTAGTGCTTTAAGTTTCTTGTGCCCACTTATATCACATAGTTCACAGATTTCATTGTTCGCAATATCTAGTTCTTGTAAATTTACAGGTAGTTGTGATGGATCAATTGTATTCAGTTTGTTAGATGACACATACAGCTGAGCAAGTTTCTCCAGCTGACTCAGATCACACAGTTTGGTGATTTCATTGCTCGCAATGTCTAACTCTTGTATATATTCTGGTATTTGTGATGGATAAATTGCTTTAAGTTTGTTTTTTGACACATTCAGTTCAACAAGTTTCTTATGATCAGTCAAACCACACAATTCACTTATGCCATTATCAGATATATCCAGATGTGTCAGATGTGGAGGAAGCTTGCTTGGGTCTATCTGTGTAATGCTGTTTCCAGACAAGGATAATCTCTCAAGGTTTTGGAATTGTTTGTAACTATTGAAGTCTGGTAGATGGTGTAATTCATTGTTTGACAGATAAACCCTTGTAAATGAGACATCTCCACCCAAATCTTGCAACTGTTTTAGCAACTCACTGTCAGTCAGCTTCTTAAAACTCCAATTCAAAGCCATACTTGATGTATTTGAAGTAATATGTCATAATTAACTAAAATTAAATTAATAGTGAAAATTATCCTTTTAAGTGTCATTTCCTTGTTTGCCACACTGAATGTTTGAAATTATAATTCCATTCTTATTTAAACAATGCCACTCCCAGAAATCATGGAACCAGAAAAAGTCAGACATTTAGAGATTTATGTGAACAAAATGCTTGTGACACGTCTATAGATATTATGAAATCAGTCACATGAGTGATCATTGTAAAGACATGTTCATTGTGTCTATCCATTTGTTACTTCACCTGAAATATTGTGACAATTATGGTTTGTAGCCAAAAAATAAGATCCACATCCCTGTAATGGTATCAATATGTTTATACTTGACACAATACAACTTAGAATATTTAAAAATGTATACAAAATTCAGATTCTTCAAATAAATGTAAACATCTAGGTAGACTGCACTGTTTTTTAGTATATTTGTATACCTTTAACACTTTTTAGCCTATTTGCTGATTGGACTGAAAATATATTTATGTTTTCTTTTTTTGAGATAAATAGGTCAGACATGTGTAAGTCTTTGCTGGAAATTGTACCCAGACGGATTGCTGACTGTTAATATATTCACGTTTGGTGTTCTCACTGCATTTGCGTTAACCTTATATTTACACTATGTAACAACTTCTGTTGTAATTTTGATGTCCTCATTTTGATTGTTTGCCAAAATTTAAATTCACGGGGTAAAATCACCCATAGTGTCGGGATTTATACTCCAGTAAAATAATCATTTTCTTGTTATTACATGAGTGAAACTATCTGTGTTCAACACATTACTTGTGTATTAGTGCCCAACTTCAATTCTAGTCTCTTTGTGCTGATTCTCGTAAATTGTCTGTGTTCTGTGTATGGTTATGTAGATTATGTGAGGCTGTAGTGTGGGACATAACGCTATTGAATTCTTGAAAACTTGTAAACTTGTTTTAAAGCATCTGTTCCTTCTGGATGACACTTTTAAGTATGCATGAAAAGCTAAGCCATTTTGTAAGGCACTGTTCCAGTATCTCAACTGTCTAGTTCCTCAGCGGACACAGACACATCTTTTTCAACTTGTGATAAGTCTGTGCGAGAAACTTTCAGACCAAGTCCCATGGTATAATTAGACGTAAATATTGCAGAAAGAATTCAAGTTATATCAACATTAGGTTTTCAAGAAAAAAAAACATGGTTATGACAGACATCATAAAACTGGTGGTTATGAAGTATGTAACAGGTGGTCTCACCCCAATGGCGATTAAACCAACTTGAGTGATGGTCTGAGCTACAGCTCTGGAAGAAATCTTTTCAGCTATCAGTAAAATAATCCGAGGCTTTGCAGATATGGATATAGAGATCCATGCAAGTGAGTTTAAAAGAAATGAAAAATGATACTATATATGCTGTCCAATGTAAGCATACTGTTGTAGCTACCGCCCGGGAGTTTCGTCCGGAAAGCCGGACGCCTGCCGAGTGAGTTTTAGCATCTCCCCACTGGAAGTGCTTGTAACAGGAAATGAACCTAAAGACTAGGCAGTTATCTGTGCATATCCAAAGGAACAACACCTAAAAGAAATCATACAGCATCACTACAGATAACTACTGGTGAGTCTGTTATTTTACAATACTGGTACCAGAAGTGTGTGATTTCTTCACCCACAAAATTCTGGTATGGGTTTTGTAAGTTTTTCAGTATTTTTGTGGTAATTTCGTCCACCACGTGAATTCAAATTTCTTTGAATTTTCTTGGTGTTTTATGTGAATAAAACAGGTATTTCTTCGATTCATTGTTATTTTTTACTTTGTTTGTCTATAATATGCTGTAATTTAGTGTTCTGTAATTCACCTATCGGCAATTCTTAGCGTGAATTATCGGCAATTCTTAGCGTGAATTTTCGTTTTTGTAGTGTGTTAATCGGCGATCTTAGCATGATTTCCGGTAAACTTCTATAAAATATACACTATTTTACTTCATATTTGTAGGTATTTTGTTTTAAATTATTGTCACAAATATATTTGCTTTATAACAGTGTACGGTTTCGGTACTCATATTTGTGTGTGTGTGGCAGTATAAATTTCGTTTTTCTACTGCTCTTTATTGCTTTTCTTGTATTATTTGTCATTTCATCGATTTGGTTGTCAGTTGTTTGTTACAACTCTGTGAGTGTATCGATCGATTGGGTACTTTTTGTTTGCAAATAATTGGTCGGTCGTCGGCACCGTTATTTGGTAAATAAAATACCTGTATTGTTCCACACAACTGTATTTTTCCAAAGCAAAGTAGTGTTATTGGTACTGTGTATGTAGTACATTTTTTCTAGTGTATTTATAGTGGTTCTTTTGTGGAAATTTGAAGTAAATATAGTATTTTTGACAGTAATTGTAGTAAAATATTTATCTTTATAGTAAATTAGTAGTACATTTGCAAGTAAATTTAATTTTCTGTTGTAGAATTTTGTGGTAATTTTCTAGTGATTTGAATTAAATTTTGATTAGTATTCTGAATATTATTTTAAATTATTTTTATATTGAACTTTGAAAGAAATTGCCCTTACTAACCGTAGTTAAGACCCATTATTTTTCATTTAGTTGCATGATTATATGTTGTAGTAGTTAAAATTTGTAGTCAAATTTTTATTGCGAAGATTTTTCAATAGGAAAAAAAAAAAAACAACCTTTTTTTATTGTATTACCATAAAGTAATTTTTTATTGCGTAAAAATTTATTTAACCTTGTTTAAAATTTATTGAGGTTCAATAACAAAATTACATTCAATCTGAATTAGGTAGAACTGTGAATTTGATGGTTTTTTTTTTAGTTTTAGGAAAAAAAATTAAAGTAGTGTATTTTCTTTAAAAGTGTAAATTTTTGAACAGTATTTCAAATTTTCTTCATTTCATCTGTACCTTTTGTGATTTTTGCTAAATAACTTTTGCTTTGTCTTGCAAGTTATTTATTGTACTTTGACCTATATCTTTGCATTGTCGTGCAGATTGGTTTTGATTTAATTCGGTTTAACTTTGCTCCGCCTTGCAAGTTAGATTATCGGATTTGTGTGTTATTTGTGTACAATTTCATTAATTGACTTGGCATTGTTTTGCTAGTTGGTTATTGAATTTACAGTGTTTGTCAATTTGTTTGTTGGTTGAATTGAGTAAATTCACTTAAAAACAAAAAAAAAACAAAAACAACTGGAAATGGCTACCGGTGGAAAAAAACCAGTCCACATTGCAAATGTAACCAAGGCTGATTTATTGTCAATAAAAAGCATTGGTGAAGCAAAGGCAGTCAGTATATTGAACCTGAGGGAAGAAAATGGTGGTACGCTGACCTTGCATGACCTTCAGAAGTCAAAAGTTGTCAGCAACTCAGTGATCAAGAAACTCCAACACTCAGGTTTCATCATATTCAGTGACAGAAATGTGTCATCTGATAACAAGGTTTGCTCCAGTCAGGAACACCTTGTAGTTCAGGTTGGCGCGGAAGATTCCCATGAGGTGGAGGAGATGGACGATGAAGATTCGGATGACCAGTATGCTTTCCCTGACAAAGAATCTTTGCATTTGTCGGGAACATCAACTGATCAGCAGAAGTTGCAGTCGCCAAAAGTAGAGTTGTCGGGCTCATCCTATCAGGTTTTTCCCAGTCAGGGAACTGCAGGACTTGAACCCGAGACTTCGGACTCTATTCCAATACTTACTGGAAAGCCAGGACTTGATGATATTTGGTCAGTTCTGATCGCAATCAAGGGAAACACATCAAAAACAGAGAAGTCTGTGAAGAAATTGGAATCTACCCAGGTTGATACCAGCAACAAAGTGACAAAGTTGTTCCGCACAGTGGAAGAATTGAACCGTTCAGTTCATTCAACCCGTACGGCTCAACTTGAGCTTAAGTCCAGAGTAGATGGCCTGGATCAGAGAGTGACTGATGTCGAGGAGAAACATCAAAAACTTGACAGAGTGGAAAGTGACACCGCAATGTTGAAGAGTGATGTGTCCGGTTTGACGTCTTCTCAGCAGGAAGTTATGTTCAACTGCTATAGGGATGTCTCGAACCTTAGTCAGCAGTTACAGTCCAAGATGCAAGAAACAAAGTCTAGGTTTTCAAGACTTGATTCTCGCTTGGATCGACAAGTTGAAGAGTACGACCAGCAGAAAACTGAGTTTTCTTCCTTGAAGTCCAGGGTGACACAACATCAAGTGATGTTGGACCGGGAACTGGAGTCGGTCAAAGAAACTCAGAGGTCCCAAGAGGAAGCGATAACTTCTCTCCAACAACTTGAGATTGCGGAGAACCAACGTCAACAAGAAGTCTCTTTGCTGCATCAAGATCTAGATGGTCTAGCTCAACAGGTGCAGGTTGTCAAAGAGGAAGTACAGAACCTTAAGCATGCTCCCTGTGACCACAACCCTTCGATCAGTAAACATCGAACTGGTGTGGAGCAGGATGTAGCTTTTCAAGCTTTACAGAAGGACTTGGAAACTTCCTTTACAGAGTTATCCAAGCTTGTGACCGAAAATGAAGCTGCATTACAGAAGCATGAACAGATCTTAGTTCAGCAAAAGCAACAACTGGAAGGTGTGGCTGATGAGAATTGTCTTGATGACATTGAAAAAGCTTTCGAGCGAAATGTCAATGTCCAAAGCAAGATATTTGAAGCCAAGCGTAAGCCTACATTGGAGAAAGTGAACCGCCAGCTCAGAACCATGCGAGATACATTTAATTTGGAATATGAGCTTCCGTCCAATTTACCAGGTCTTCAGTGGACAGGATTGGACTTGAGGCCAGTTTCAGAGTTTAATTACCCAGGGTCTTCAGAAGAACAAACTATTGCGAAGGTTCCTCAGAAGCAGGTCAGGATGTCTCAGCCGTTGTATACTCCTGTACCTAGCTATCTTAGGACAACTAGTAGATGTTCAACACCAAGGATTGAAGATCAGGATGAGTGTATTCAGCGTGTATCAGCTGCTATTCGTGAAAAAAGCCCAAACGGAGTTTACAACAACAGGACTCCACATGTCAGTGTAGTCAGTCAGGTGAATGACAATGTCCATGTCTCATCTGACAGCTCTGAAGATGAAGTTCAGAAGAAAACCGTGACCCATAAAGACAAAACAAAAAGTAAGATTCACGTGCCAAAGCTGTCCTTTGAAGGTGAACATTGGAATGGATATATTTCTCAGTTTGAGCTAGTGGCTAAAACTTTAGCCTGGACCGAGTCTGAGAAGATCCATAACTTTGCCATGTCCCTGAAGAAAGGAGCAGCAGAGTATTATGGAATCCTGCCAAACCGTAAAGAATCGGACTTTGATTGGCTGAAGAAGAGATTCCAGGATCACTTTGGGAAGACAGAATCCCCTGCCGCCTTGAGATGGGAACTTTTACAAACTGAACAGCGTGAGGATGAAAATCTTGAAAAGTACTTGGCCAGAATGCAAGGAATGATAGTCTCCCTATTCCCAGATGAGCAGAAACAAGAGGCATGCAGTCCATTTTTCGTGGATGCTTTCATGAAGGGCTGCCGTGACAAAGCAGCAGTGCTTGCAGCTGCTGGTAAACATCCCACCACCCTTGAAGATGCTTATAAATTTGTTCAGGATGCTATGCAACTACGCAAAGCTATCCTTGGGAAGAAGGCTTCTGCGAGGAGTGTCAAATATGTTGAGTCTGACTCGTCAAGTCCCTCAACTGATTCTGATACTTCTACCACATCAGAAGAAACTGTGGCTAAGACATTACAAGCCCGGGGCCATACATCTAGAAGAGATGGTCGTCACCACAAGAAGTTTCACAAAGTCATCTCGGGTTTACACAAAGTGTTAAAAGACAATAAAAACAGACAGGATGTACTGAGATGCTATAACTGTGGTGAACCAGGACATTTTGCACAAAATTGTCCCAGGAGGCGATATGATGGTTACGACAGAAAACAATGGTCATCAACCAGGAGCGATCAACCCAACTGGAGAGATCATCAGGGTTATGACCCAACATGAAACTTACCTGGTTATCAGCATAATGGTCCCAGACGTGATAGGTACACACCACCGGGTACCCCTGAAAGGTTTCCTTCATCCAGTCAAGGATATCAGAGGAATACCTATGGCAGTCCCCGTTCTGGACAGTACCATCCATCACAATACAGAGACTACAGGAGAAGTCCACAGCGGAGTGACGATTCAAACTGGAGGACCAGCCCAAGAAGGGATAACCAACGCTACCATAGTCCACCACCACCACCCAGGACTACACAGAGTTTTAAAGGTAGTTCTGACTCCACCATGCGACCTAGCTCCATGGGTGAGAAGTCCAACGTAACCTTTTCTGACTCTGTAAAGTCTTTAAACTAACAGGGAGGGGTAATTCACCTGTTGCCCCGTCCCTCAACATGAATAATTGGGTGAATCACAAGACATGTAAGAGAGTTTGGTGTAGAAAAACACGAGAAAGTAACAAGGATAACCTTAGCGCTGTAGTAGATTGCACTGTTCAAGGTGTTAAAACCAAAGCACTACTAGATACCGGCGCTCAGATTTCCTTGATGAGTAGTAAACTATTTGAACAGATTGAAAACAAACCTGATTTAAAGGGAATGCTTAAATTGGAAGGAATTATTCAAGATGTGAAAATTGATGCAAAACTGTTTGAGGGAGTAACAGTCTCCTTCAGTGAGTCGCAATCATTCACATGGAAATTCTATGTCGCTAATATAGCTGAACCTTTAATTATTGGTTTAGATTTTCTTTGTCATTTCAAAGCTGTTTTGAATTTGGATAAAGGTACTCTCATGTTGAATAGGTATTCACTGAGGTTGAATCAATTCAAAACTAGCGAGGGGAATCAATACTCTTGTGTCCCAGTTATTGCCCATGAAAAGTTGTTCCTACCACCTAGCAGTGTTTTAAGAACTAGTGCTCGGTTAGCAAAAACTTTGTCCGGTGAAATAGTTATTTCACCATCCGGTAAAAACAAAGGTGTTTTGCTACCTAGCACTATTGTTCAGGCTGCGGAAATGGTCCCAATTCAATTAGTCAATGACACAGACGTTCCAATTCTAATTCATGTTGGTCATGTGTTAGGATATGCAATGGAATGTGACGTTGTTTTGACTGAAAATTCCAAGAAGATCAACACTAGCAGTCTTGAAAAACATTCTAGCGATCTTGAGAAACCTTCTCCCAGTCTTGAACTTCATACTAGTCTTCCAGATCATCTTGAAGGATTGTTCCAGCGTTCCAAGAAGTTCTTGAATGAAGAGGAAGCAACCATCTTGAGATCTTTACTACTGAAGTATCAGGATATATTTTCCAAGGGGAGTCATGATATAGGATGTTTCAAAGAAATTAAACATACAATAGACACTGGTACAGAACGACCAGTTAAACATCCTATGCGTCGAACACCAATGGGTTTTGAAGGTGAAGAAGAGGAGAACCTGAAGCAGATGTTGGATATCGGGGTGATCTCAGAGTCTTCCTCAGACTGGGCCTCTGCACCAGTTCTTGTGAGGAAGAGAGATGGCTCTGTCCGATACTGTGTGGATTACCGTTCTTTGAATGCCAAAACAGTCAAAGACTTATTTCCATTACCATCCATATCACAATGTTTGGATCAGCTATCTGGTAATAGATACTTTTCCACACTTGATATGGCGAGTGGTTATTGGCAAATAGAAATTGATGAAAAAGATCAGCACAAAACAGCCTTTATTACCAAGTATGGACTATTTGAACACAAACGGATGGCGTTTGGGCTTTGTAATGCTCCCGCCACATTCCAAAGAGTGATTCAATTTGTCCTAAGAGGGTTAACATGGACCAAAACATTGGCATACATTGACGATGTGATTGTCTTAGGCAAAGACTTCACAGATCATGTTGCTAACCTTGAGTTGACATTTCAAAGGTTTCGTCAGCACAATCTGAAACTTAAGCCCAAAAAGTGTAGCCTGTTCCATACTGAAACTACATTTTTGGGACATGTGGTTAGTTTCGAAGGTGTTGCTGTGAATCCAGACAACATTACCAAAGTAAAGAAATGGCCAATTCCACAGTCTGTGAAAGATGTAGAGAAATTCCTAGGATTTGTGAATTACCATCGTGATCATATCCAGGATTACGCAGGTCTTACTTCCACACTTTACAAACTGACGGGAAGTAAAGCAACTTTTGAATGGCAGGAAAATCACCAAGAAGCATTTGACGCCGTCAAGGAGAAGTTGGTCAATGCGCCTATTTTGGCTTATCCGAATGCAACAGACGTTTTCATTCTGGATACGGATGCTTCAGGAACAGCAATAGGTGCTGTGCTATCACAACTGCAAAATGGTGATGAAAAAGTGATTAGCTACGGAAGTTATGTTCTGACCCCAGAACAACGCAAGTATTGTGTGACCAGAAGAGAGCTCCTAGCTGTAATCAGATTCACAAGACAGTTCCGTCACTATCTTTTAGGCCGAAAATTCTACCTGAGGACAGACCACAATAGCCTAACTTGGCTTCTTCGTTTCAAGTACATAGAGGGTCAACTAGCCAGATGGTTAGAAGAACTGAGTCAATTCGACATGACCGTCCAACATCGACCTGGAAACAGACATGGAAACGCTGATGGATTGTCCAGAATCCCAGATGAAACAAGTTTCTGCAACTGTTACCAAGCTGGTGTTGACCTGGCAGATTTACCTTGTCAAGGTTGTAAATTCTGTACCAGGGCCCATCAGCAGTGGTCTAGGTTTGAATCTGATGTCGATGATGTCGTTCCTCTAGCCGTTAGAACAGCTTCTGTCTCGTCAGATGAGCCAGATGTCCAGTGGATTCTCTCTTATACAGAAGAAGAGTTGTCAAAACTCCAGCAGAATGATCCTTGTTTGAAAAAACTAATTGTTTGGCTGCAAACTGACATAACCCCTAGTCAAAGGGAGTTGTCCTTATGCAGCCCAGCAGTTAAGTATTTCTACCTCAATAGAAGTCGTTTAAGTTACCAAAACAACTTATTATGGTACTCCTGGAAGAATGTCCTTGGGGAAAAACAATTATTAGTAGTTCCAGAAAGCCTGAAACAAGAAGTTTTATCCCTTAATCATGATATACCATTAACTGGACACATGGGTATCGCAAAGACGCTCTTGAGTATCCGAAAGTCTTTTATTTGGTATAAGATGTCAAGGGATGTTGAACTTTTCGTGAAATCCTGTCAGATGTGCAACAGGAGTAAAAAAGCCAAAACCAAAACCAAAGCAGGACTTGGACAGTACCACGTAGGATCTCCATTAGAACGTGTGCATGTGGATATCCTAGGTCCATTTACTCCAAGTACCAAAGGTAACCAATATGTCCTAATGATTGTGGATCAGTTCACTAAGTGGCTTGAATGTTTTCCATTACCACATCAGAATGCAGAAGAAACCGCCCGATGTATGGTTGATGGATTCATCTCACGTTTAGGATGCCCAGTGGAGATTCACACTGACCAAGGAAAGAATTTTGATGGTAAACTGTTCGCAACTGTCTGTGATTTGCTCCAGATTACCAAAACAAGGACTACACCCTATAGACCATGCTCCAATGGTCAGGTAGAGCGTTATAACCGCACCCTACTGCAGTTAATTCGGTGTTTCCTGAAAAGCAATCAGAAGTCCTGGGATGAACACCTACAGCAACTAGCAGGTGCTATTCGCTCAACCGTCAATAGACACACTGGGTTTACCCCGAACATGATGATGCTTGGCAGAGAAGTCATGTTGCCAGTTGATTTGATGTTCGGCTCTATCGGTCAAGGAGAAACAACTTCTGCGGAATATGTCACAAAGCAACAGCAAATTCTTCGTCAAGTCCATACCCTTGCAAGGGAGTCCTTGCAGTCCAGTCAAGACAGACAGAAAAGGGACTATGACCTCAAGTTGAAAGTGACTACGTATGAGATTGGTGATCTCGTGTATGTCCTTGATTCAGCTAGAAAAATTGGCATAAGTCCTAAGTTACAGCCCGTATGGAAAGGCCCATATGTCATCTCCAAGGTTATTTCACCTATTATTTTTGAGGTAGCTGACAAGAGGAAGTCATTTGTCCTACATCATGATAGGTTAAAGCCTTGTGAAGATCGTGCCATTCCTTTGTGGCTTCGCAGAAAACGAAGTAAAATTTTGAACGACCTTGACCAAGAGGATCCTGAAAATGAAGATGATTTCTGTTTGGATTGGCTATTCGAAAATGAGCCAGATGATACAGATGTCAGTCTGCCAGAATACTGTCAGGAGAAAGTACAATTGTTTCCAGATGACCCAGTTTCGCCAGAATCTACGCTCGAGATTGAACAATGTCTTGATTCTGGAGATCAGCTACCTGAATTACAGCCCAGCAGAAGTGGCCGTGAAAGGAGGAGACCGCGTCATTTGCAGGACTATATTTAAGTAGTTAAGACTTAGATAAGATGATTCGTTGAAATTTCCTAGCCAAGTGCTTGAGGGTTTGGTGTTAGCATGACTAGTCAAGTCCCTAACATCAGTGTCTCGTATTTCTGTTGGGAAGTCACAAATATTGATTATCTACTCTTCTTACTACAGGTGTTGCTATGGAAAAATCAAAGAAAAATTCACATTCTCCAGCTAAGGAGTCCAGACAGAATCGTGCATCGCATCAACGAAGATCACAGTCAAGATCCCGTCCCTCAGAATCACATAGATCACGTGCATCTCGTCATAGATCACGTTCAAGATCTCGTCATTCTAGAGGATCTTACAGGGAAGACCGTGATAGGTCTCGTTATACCAGTGCCTATAGCACTCGCACCTACACCTCACGAGCACGTGAACATTCTCCAAGAAGATATTCTTCCCGCAGATCTCAGAATGAGCAAGTTACAAACATGTTGAAAGAGCTCTACCAATTTGTGGATTTCAACCGTATCCGCGATATTGTTGAACGTACAGCATCGGAAATGAAATCCCACAATCAAGGTCTGCTTATGGAAACAAGTAGCAGGAGAGTCAGAGAGATGTTGGCAGAAGCATCAGGTTTTCCGAGTTTTTCCTCGAGCTCAGCGTCAGAGGTCACTCCAACAACTAGGACATCTTCATCTGTCAGTTTTCACACCCCCATTGCTACTGTGTCTTCGGTTGTCTCCCAACCAACTGTGTCCAAGACTACTGTGTCTTCGGTTATCTGCAAGCCAACCACGTCCAAGACCACTATGTCTTCGGTTGTTTCTAAACCAACTCCGCCCAAGACCAGGACAGTGAAGGTAAAGGACTCTAACAATAATGACACCTCATTAAAAAGGCCATCATCTGAATCCTTGGAGGTAGTGGTTATAAAGAAGAAACCAAGGAGGCCAGTTTGCTACATGATAGACTGCGGCCAGGCCATACCCAGCCTTAAGAAGCATGTAGTGGGCAAGCATCTATCCTTAGCTTTTGCCACTTGGAAAAGCATGTCACGTGACAAGCGTTTCACTAGTTACAGTGATTCCTTGGCAGCTGTAGAAAAGGTCCTTGGATTAACAACCCACGATGAATTGCTCAGCACAGTTCTTGAAAAGAAGTGGTATCCCGTGGACACAAGGTTTACCCTAGGTGAGGAGGATGTCCAAATCATCAAGGAGTATCACCAGTGGTTGTCCGGGGAAACTTTGGCATCTGTACCATCCATCGATCCGCCCAATTGTGTCGCCGTGTTGACTCACTGGAGAGTGTTTTCAACTGTTATCAATTGTGTCGGGGAGAAGGTGACACTGCCAGAACCTACAGATGTCAGTGCTGAGGAAAAGGTCTCATCGCCAAAGGATAGCAGTGTGAAACAGCAGGAAGAGGAAATGGAGGTGGAATCATGTAATCAGCCAGAATCTGGTAGCAAGTAGTCTTGCTCTCTCAGAGGAAGCTGCATCATCTGTTCCCTGTAGTCAGTCAGAATCTGGGAAGTTAGCAAGTAGTCTTGCTCTCTCAGAGGAGGCTGCATCATCTGTTCCCTGTAGTCAGTCAGAATCTGGGAAGTTAGCAAGTAGTCTTGCTCTCTCAGAGGAAGCTGCACTACTGGATTCACCTGTTGAGGAAGCCAGAAGCGTCGGATCATCCATTCTAGGAAGTCCACCAAAGGAGGAGGCAATCCAGGATGTCGGCGTACCATACGACTATGCGACCTGGAAGAAGAGGAAAGAAGTTTTCTTGAAGGCCAAAAGTTCAGATAGAGTTAGTTTCATCGACTCTCACATGCACTTGGACAAGCTTCAAAGGGCTAGCAGATGTCAGGACATCGATGATATCCTTGACAGGGGGCCAATGCCAGCGACTCCAGTGTATTTACAGGCCGTTGTCGCTAATTTCTGTCATGAGTTGCCTGGCAAGAAACTTCGTCAAATGTGGAAGAGGGATTCCAGGATATTTCATTCCCACGGAATTCACCCAAAGTTTGCTCACACCGCCTCTGCCCAGGATTTTACTGATGTGAGGAGTGCCATCATCAAGGATCCACGTTGTGTTGGTATTGGTGAGTTTGGCTTTGACTACTCCGCGCATTTCAGTTCCTACAAGAAACAGCAAATTACACTGTGCAGGAAATTCCTACAGCTGTTTGTCAAGGAGGAATTGTTCAGCAAGGTCTTGGTCATCCACTGTCGGGACAAGAAGGGGAGCATGGAAGCATCAGAAACCTGTCTAAAAATCTTTGGTGAGGAGTTGCCAACCTTTGACAGGGATGTGATGAAGACCCACCATCACTGTTTCAACGGGGGAATTACTCAACTTCGTAATTGGCTTGCGTGTTTTCCGAGGATGATGTTTGGGTTCACTGCCCTCCTGCTGCGTCAGGACCGTCACCCTGAACTGGAGAAGGTCGTACAGCGCCTGGAGTTGGACCAGATCCTCTTGGAAACAGACTCGCCTTACATTACAGCCCCTGTCCACAGTAAGTGTAATTACAACTCTCCTTATGGTTTAGAAGAGGTGGCTCGCCGGGTGGCGCAATTGAAAGACACAACTGTGAAAGAGGTGTTACAGGTGACCAGCTGGAACGCCAAGGACCTGTACGGTCTCAAATAAGAGTGTACACCTGGATACGTTAACATTGTTTTGCATTGTAAGTGAACTGTTGTGTGTTTCTAAAAGAACCTATTAACATTGTTCTATGTCATGAACTGTTATGGAAGAATCATCAACATTGTTCCAAGCGTTTTACTGCTACGTATCTTTCAAAATGGAGAGATGATCAGAATGTTCACGTGCTCAAATTTCTCAAAGCAGAGGGATTATCAACATTGTTCTACCAGTTTCAGAACTGTTGCGGAATCTCAAAAGAAAACAGAGGGATTACCAACATTGTTCTACAAGTTCAGAACCGTTGTGTCCACGATCAAAACCATGGTCTGTCTACTACCATCACGGCCAACCACAGATATCTGAGGGTCCTGTTCTCAACAAAACAGGGGGGAATGTTGTAGCTACCGCCCGGGAGTTTCGTCCGGAAAGCCGGACGCCTGCCGAGTGAGTTTTAGCATCTCCCCACTGGAAGTGCTTGTAACAGGAAATGAACCTAAAGACTAGGCAGTTATCTGTGCATATCCAAAGGAACAACACCTAAAAGAAATCATACAGCATCACTACAGATAACTACTGGTGAGTCTGTTATTTTACAATAATACTTTCTGTATAGATAACTAGAGCATTTTTACAACTACTCAATTAAACACAAATTCATCCATTAATAAGAGACGAATTGCAAGTTTGATGTTACCTCTGAACTAAGCCATCTAGTTGTGTTTAAATTATGAAATAGCTCACATAAAACTGTAAAATAAAGTGCATATTTACAGTAAGTCTTCAACCATAATGCCAGGTTATATCATTTTAAATTAATGGGGCTTATATTAGTTGAAACTTATCACTCATTAGGTGTTTGATAAATCAGACAGTAACATACTTTAATAAATATGGAATATTCACACACCAAACTGTATCGTTATATGCCACTTTGCACAGCTAAAAATTAAACTATGTCATATAGTGTCAAATACGGGAATCCTTTCACTGTTAAACTACATCAAATTGTTTGTTATCAGTGATCAAAATCAATGACAGGGACTGTCATGTGACATATACACATACATATAATATTGAAAACTGTCACAGTAGTTTAAGTATAGCCTTTTTACATCTCCATACACATTTAGACTGACTGTAGTGTTTTGGCTATCTAGCCACCATCCGCCTACAAGGTTATAAGGATTCAGTTTATTGTTTTGATTTTGCATGGACGTATGAAATATGCTTTAATTTTTTACTTACTATTTATTGGTGGCCTTTCTACAGTTATCTTCTCACAACAAAAATATATACATAGTTGAGGTTTATATTCCTTTTATCATGTGACTCTGTGTAAGACATATGTATATCCACATCACAGATCATAATACAATATCTTTAACTGGTAACACAGAAGTAAAGAACTTCCCTGGACAGACACTCTTTCAGTTGTCAGATGCGCGCAGTGTTTGTGTAGTTATGACATGTGAGTAGGTCTCCTGACAGAGAACCAATCACTTGACAGTTCCACAATTAAACACTTCTTGTCTAACTGGCTGGTATTTTAATGTTATAACAGAACTTAATAGCATGGAATAAAGTAACACTGATAAAATTTGCTTCATAGCTCTACTATCACTGAATATTCAGCTAAAATAAGTGAATAGAGTTGAATGTCTCTTAAAATGTACTGACACTTTTAACTAATTGCTCATTTATCAAGTCATTGTTAATCAAATGGAATTTATTTATTTCGGGTTTTACATTGCTTTCAACACTGTACTGTACAGGTCATATTATGATGGGTAGTGTCTACCAGCTTTCCCACTTGAGGCCGTGTGGGAATCAAACCCCAGACCTCAGAGGTGGGAGGCGAGAGTGTTACGTTTACAGTGCAGAACCCTAACAATCTATATGTACAGGCTTCCCGTCCTGATATGACCTGTACACTGTTGAAAGCGATGTAAAACCCCAAATAAATAGAAAACTGTAAACTGCCGACTAAAGGCAAGCAACTGCCACCTTTCCTCAAATGATATTAAAAGCATCTATGTGCATATATCCTGCAGTATTAAAGTTTCAACATCCTTGTTAAGCATTTAAAATTTAATAGCACTGAACCTGATATATATATATTTAAGAACTTGTTCTTTGATGTTATCAAATGCATAAAATTGTAATAAAGAATTCACCTAATTTGTCATATTATGTGATGAAAAATTCCAATTTCATTATATTTTAAACCTAGCACTTAAAATAGGAGCATCAATCTCCAAAAATGGCATAATGTGCGATTTTGGGTTTTATGACCCCCTTCTAAAGACTCACAAGATCTAAGTTTCAGCTGAAATTTACCACTAACTTGTCTGTTCAATCAGCAACAAAATCTTGTTTAGTTCTGTTGATATACCACTGGTTAAACTTATTGTAAGGCAATATAAAAATAGATTAATCCATCTTGAAGAGAGTCAGATAAACATAACACAATATGTACTGAACCAGTAGTAATGCGTCGATCCACATGTCTCCCAGAACACTCGATTGACATTCACTTTGATGCTTTATGTTCATAATTTAAATACTTAGATTTGTTATGACCGTTCTACTGTTTGTGTTATTGTACACTTACTTAACACCCAAAGAAAATACAGTGTCATAATACATTCAATAAACTTCTTCATTGGCCTGTAAGTTGCATTTGTAAAATTATTCAGTCTTTACGTAATGGTTTCATAAGTTATCCCCTTTCAGACACATACAGAGTCATACAGGTGTGTAATAGATAAAAGAACTTGCTTGTCTGTAAATGTTAGTGTGTCAACACACCTGAAAGCATTCCACATGACTCAACCCTTGATCGTCTCAACAATAGAATGCAAACATAATGATTAATATTTGTACAATAGACCTATATAGAAAATCAAGATTTGAGAGAGATATAGAGTTACACAGAAGGTGTAGGCCTCTGCCAACCATGGCTATTTATAATATAAATAACTGAAAACTCTCATTTCTTTAAGTTTTCCACTCAGTTGCTTCCTTTCAAGCTAACATACACACATCCAGGATAAAGCATGACAGCAGTGGATTTGTAAACTTTTATTACAAAGATACATCACATAAAGTATTTTGCACCATATGGTTGCAGGCACACCACAGTCTGACCTTTCTCCACCACCATACATCACAGAAAACACCAGTAATCACATTGTCGCACGTACCTCAATCTGACCTTCCTCCACCCATGTACATTACAGAAATCACCAATCACATTGTCATACAAACTTCAGTCTAACCTTCCTCCACCAACTTACATAAAGCAATATTTATCACATGATCACACACATACACACCTCAGTCTGACATTGATCCACCTAAATACATTAAAGGAAACACCAGTAATCACATGGTCACACAGAGCTCGGTCTGATCTGCCTCCACCCACATACATTATTGGAAACACCAGTGGTCATGTGGTGACACACACATCAGTCTGACCTTCCTTTTATTTACATAAAAGCAATGATTATCATATGACCACACACACCTCACTTTGACCTTACTCCATCTAGATACATTACAGAAAACACCAGTTATCACATGGCCACACATGCCTCAGCCTGTCCTTTCTCCTTTCATGCACATTCAGACATTAAACCAAGAGATGATTTTAAAGAAATTTTATCAAAGGAGTCAAAGACCATAATGGCCCTGGTTGCTGAACAGAATACAAAAGTCATTCATACATGAATGAAGGTTTTTAACAAAAGTGAGGGGTGACAGAGTATAAAAAAGAGCTGTATTTATCAATTGAAATTTGGTCATGTACAGCACAGGTTTCGTAACATATATCTTATGCCCATTCTACAGGCAGTATGTTCCACTGTTACAGGTTTCTGATGCAGCAAAACAGCGTCCAAGGACGCTTCATACCTTCCAAGATTTTAGCATTCACTATACAGGCAGTGTAATTTAAAGACATTTGGCAAAATGCTGATGTCCTACAACTACTCTCCGCCGTTCATATGCAACTTTGTGACTCAGTGACAAAAAGTCTATTTACCTTGACAACATAGTCACAACCTTATATACACTATGGATTACACCTTCAGTTACCATAGAAAGAAAATTCAACTCCATATGTTCACTTTAATCTGACCATGGTTCCGAAGTCAGAGGAGGAGATTTTAAACTGTTCAAAACTTCTGTTGGATATGCAAGGTAATAGACGTTTCACCACTGTGTCATATGGTCACATAGGAACCTAAGGACGACAGTTAAAGAACAGGGGTGTTTTATCAAACACGGACTAACAAGGGGGATACCGGATGTAGTGTGAATGGAGTAAAACTGGTTACCTATCGCTCAGGCAGGCTTCATAAAACTCTCAGCTTATTATACACTTCTACACGATCAATACATACATTTCTTATAACTCTTTTTTCACATAAAAGTTTTCCAAAACATGTTGTGTAACAGAAGATTAAGGACTTTTGCCTAACATTTAAATTCAGCAATGTCTTCTTTTGTAATGTGTACAGTTATTGTGTATGTAATGCAATCTGTTTTTTATGAAAACTATGAATTAATCAGTCAAACATTGAACCTTAGGTATATGTCGTCTTCTTGCAATGTTATGACAACTTTAGTTGTGAAACGTTGAGTCTTTTTTCACAAAATAGCATAAAATAGACAGTTACATGGCCTACCTTTCCCATTCCTGTTCAGGAGTCTGTGAAGGCATTAATACCTCTCTTCTTTATGAATAACACCTTGTCCTGAATAGAAACGTGTTTTACAAAGTGTCCAAGCAGTTTTAGTCATAAATATCCAGTGTCTTCTGGCAGTCAATTTTAAACTCTTGGAGCAACAAATAAAAATATTTCATATATGAGAAAAATAGTAAGATATGCAATAATGGAGTCTTAGATCCTACATAACTTGTACATTTGTCTTTTAGCTTCACAGAAAGGCCTACTTTGGGATTGTAAAACATACCAGTCCACACCAAGCCAATCAAAATTCATAATTTGACAAAAAATTATACAATCATACCAGATCACATCCCTATTGCTCGTATTGTTAAATCCATAGAAGTGGGCTTTCGATGCCTAATATCAAGAAAACACCTGTTGTTGCTGCAAAGAAGAAGACAACAACGTCCCCCAATGCCAGGATTAGTACCAGGAAAACAAGGAGGATTGTAGATTAAAACAATTCTTATTTTACTGAACAACCTAAAAAACTGTAAGTAACCTTCATCTTCTGCACCATTCAACAACACTGGCCCTACCCAACAAGGTACAACAACAAATGATGCTATATTGGCATACCTAGCTAAAATTGATGAATTAGCTGAGTCATTCTGTCCTCAAGTTGCCTCAACATTGCATCCTAACCATCAGTCACTGAGGTTCCAAGAATCCAACGTCCCAACGATACTGCCTGGGCATTTGGGGCAAGGGACTAACTCTCAAGGCATGGGCCTTCACCAGAATTCAAAAATACAAGGCAATCCACTATCCTAGCAATCCTGACAACCAGGTGTGAATCAGGATAACATCATCTCAAGGATTGATGCACTGAAGGACAAACCTACAGTCTCAGGAGCTGTAGCAAACGTTTTAGCATCATATAATACTCAGACTTGAACCCACGTCCTACAAGGTAAACAGCCAACACTGTAAACAACATCATGTTGTTCTGGTTGTTACAATCTCACATGCAATGTTCCTCCTCAGCACTGTTGGCCCAATGAGGGCTATCAGGGCTCTGCAGGGAAAAATCGCATAGCATATAATGACCTTACCGTTCCCCAATGGGCTGTGGGACAGCTCAGGAATATATATTAGATTGAAGGCCCCACCCTAGTCAAGCAGTCACCACTGCAGGTTATCCTCGCTCTCAGGGACGCCACCTCACTTCCATGGCAAATAGCTAGGAATGCATGGGCCCATTCCATGCATGATGTCGAGTAGGGCGCTTTAACTTGGGCTGATAACACCCAATGGTTGTTAGATAGGTTAAGCAATTCACAAATTGCCATAGCTAATATACAAGCAGTGTCTCAGAAAAAAGTATGCAAATATTACAATGAGGGCCACTGTTCACATGAAGGAACAATGGGCAGTTCAGACATGATTCTGCTTATTGTAGTCGGCAAGGTAGGAACAGTGTTCACCCATAAAGTGCATTTCCAAGATCAAAGGACAGGACAGAAACATTGATAAATAGGTCTTAGGTCCACCACTTGGGCCTAGGTGTTCGTCACATTGTCAGAATGAATTAGGTGTAAATAGTAAGTTATATATGGATAATCTGAATGTTAAAACCATATCCAATCCCCTTGTGGGTGTCACAACAAATAAGTCAGTTGAACATTCATGTATTCCTCTAAAATGTAGTCAGAATTCTATGTTTGAGGGAGTTAAGTGTTAAAGTAATGGTGTTAAGTGTCTGATTAGTAATCAGGGAACTGTTTTCTTGTAATGAACTAAGTAATGAATCAATGTATACATGTGTTGAAAATATTGTAAATTCTTCTGTTTTTCAACAGATGTCTGCCAATACCAGGCCAAGAAGACTCTGTTGGCGCACATCACTCAGGCCTCTATCAATTCAACTAACACGGGTGACAGGTTAGTGGAAACTAACAGTTATGCTAACACACATGCACCAGGTATATCAGTATCTTATACTAATTTGCAGTCTAGAAAGGCCAATGTCCAAGTCCTGCAGGTGGAACATAACCCTAAGGCTGCTTTCAATGCGGTAAATCAACCCCACATCAACACCCTATATTATGGTCAGGGCATTCCTTTGTCTGGAGTGCATTTTTCTACCAAAAGACACATGTCGTATTCATCACCAACTATGAAACAAGGGCTTCGATGTGGGCATAATTTTGGCAAGGACACCACACTCCAATTTTGTGCAGCCATGTTAACAAGTTCCCCTTGGCCCTCTGTATATTGAAAATTCAGTCAATATGTATGTTATGTAGCCTGACAATGTCAATTCAATAGTAAGACAGGACGTTGATCCACCTCTAGCATTCAGTAACTGAATTCAATAACATTGTATCAGTAATTGATCAGCTTATAGAACACCAGGATCAGCTTCGTCCATTAAGGCAGCCACCTGAAGCCGAAAGTACGATATCATGCACTATTGTTGGTTCTAACCAACAAACTGCTCCCATTACCACACACAGTCATCTCCCCACTAGAATTCAAGTGAGCTGCGTGGCGTATGATGACCAAGATAGAGCCACACCTCAGCTTACTGACTTTCTCTTTTTTTCTGAAAGTTTCAACTTTATTGGTCTAGATAGGGAACCAGTTACCATTGACACAGTTAACCAGTGCATTGCCATTGGTAATATTACCAGGGAAACAGGCAAAGCCAATTATCAATAAGCCAAGATTCCTCTAAATTTAGGCTTAAAAATACATAAACGGGAAACGTATCTACTGTGACAGACTACCCTTTTCAAAAGCTTATTCAATACCTTAAATTTGGCTTCCCTCTATTAATTGTAAACCCTGATAGCATCACCAATCATACTGTCGCAAACTATTTCTGTGCTCTACAACATCCCAACCAAGTAACTGAATACCTCACAAAAGAGAAGGCCAAAGGAGCCATATTGGGTCCAGTTGATGTTATTACCACAGAACAATACCACTGTTTTCCCCTTCTCACTCAGCCTAAGGATTCAGATAAAAAGAAAGTGATCCTGAACTTATCATATCCTTATGGGGCGTCATTAAATGATGCAGTCGACAAAACTCATTTTGATGGCATGAAGTTTAACTTAAAATTTCCATCAGTAGATGATATAGATGCACAAATTCTAGCAATCGAAAGTGACATATACCTAAGTAAAATTGATGTTGCAAGAGCTTCAGGAACCTGCAGGTTGATCCAGTGGATGACCTTAAGTTTGATATCACAGGGTAGGGCAGCCATTATGTGGACGGGGCTGTCGTGTTTGGCTGGATTCATGGGACCTCAGCTTTTCAGATGATGTCAGATGCCATAGCCCATATCATGCAAACCAAAAATCACAAAAGTTTTGCCTATATAGATGATAACAACATTGTGGGCTCCAAAGCTCACACAGAAAGGACTTTCCATGATCTGACTGCCCTCTTAATCAAACTAGGCCTTCCAATGAATTCTGATAAGCGAACCCCCTCCAACTAAGGACCTCACCTGCCTTGGTATCCGCATAGATATTGCCAGTAACACCCCTTAGCATAGATGACCAAAAATTGCAGCAGATATACAAAAAATGCATCCACATGAGCACCAAGGCACACATTAGTAAAAAAACAATGCAGTCGCTATTGGGTAAAATTACTGTACCTTCATTAATGCGTTCTTCCTGCAAGGGCTTTTGCCAGTAGAATATTAGACTTGTTCAAAGCTAACTGTCATGCCAAAAGAATACGCTTGAATGATATTTTCCACAAAGATATCCAGTGGTTTCTGAAATTCTTGCCAAAATTCCACGGATTTACCTATATTAGGAGAGAAATCATTCCAAACTGTGACACACTGCACTTAGACACCTCCCTCACTGGTTTGCATGGAATATGGAATGATAGGGTATATTCCACTTCAGTTTTCCAAATTCCTGGTTTTGATCTAAAAATAGTTCACCTTGAAATGATCAATCTAGTGATTGCCCTTGGCTTGTGGGGCCAGTACTGGTCACATTCTTATGTGCAAATTTATTGTGACAATGAGGCTGTTGTCCAGGTGATGAAGACCAGAAAGACCAGAGACCCTTTTCTTGCAACTTTAGAAATATATGGTTAATTTCAGCAATTCGGGACATAAAACTGGACATACACCACATTATGGGCAGGAAGAACACCACTGCTGACCTCGTATCTAGATTACACTCCCCACACCCAGTTAACCAAAAATTGTTAAAACCATACTTGATAATTGTGTGGGACAGGGTCCCTTGCCATTTCTTTCGTCTAGACATTAACATATAATTTCAGGTGCCAACCAGCTCACAAGCATTCAGACCTTCCACCACGGAAAGCCATAGAAGACACTTCAGAACATACATAGCCTTCCTTATTTTCACTGGTTCTTCTGTCACCATTCAACTCCACAATATATTGGCATTCATAGAATTTCTCTACCAGAATTCCATCTCACCTAAAGTTGTAAGAAATTATATTTCCTCTATTGCCTGACAAACCGAATTTTACTCAATCCAACACCAAGACATCAACCACCCAGCTGTGGCCAGATACCTCAGGAACATCTCAATCCATTCAAGATTGCAACCCACCCCTAGGGGCATTTTTTATGCTAAGACTCTGTGTGCCATATCCCTGTCCTTTGATCACCTATCTGATCCCATTTTATTTAGGGCCATATTTCTGTGTGCTTTCTATGCATTCCTCCGCAATGTAGCACCCCACAGTTTGATGCAGATAAACACTTCCTTAGACAGGATGTTTTTTTGCCTCACCTGAAGCTCACCTCATAATTAAGTAAACCAAGACATTGCAAGATAACAATTCCCACCATGTAGTGCAACTACCAGCCATCAATAACATATACCTTTGTCCAGAGGATTGAAGGCTCTCCTGAAATCCAGAAAACTCCCACACACCCATCCCTTATTTGCAACACACACCCCACCATTCAATCAGATCCTTGATTCACATATTAGGCAAGTCCTTAAATCTATTCTATCTATCAGAAATATTTCACACACTGGCCATTGTTTCCACGCTTTCAGGTGTTCTGGGGTGACCTTGGCGTTTGACCACAGCATCCCACTTCAAAACATCATGTCCCACGGCCGTGTGGACCTACTTGTGGAATGCTTCACACTCTCCATCCATCATCCCCTCCACTTTTGCCTCTGTCATTCCCTCTCTACTGTAGCTGGGGTTTGGTGCTTTAAAATCTGTATTCTACATACTTTTAAATCTTTTATCCTGATGTTAACCATATACACTATATCTATGCTAACATGTAAAATAAAAGTGCAAACCAAATCTTTCACTTGTCTTCCAAACTAACTGAAACTTGACCTTGATCTGTAAACTTTGACTGCCACTTAGCTGGCAGCTTGCTGGACCTATGGGTCAAGGCACATGGGTTCAAATCCTCAGGCAACTGTTGCCAGCAGGCTACTTTAGGGGCCTGCTAGAGCAGTTTGCATCCACCTTAAACTCTTCTAGTCACTCTGTGCCTCAGTCTCCAGGAAAATTTTCTTGTTAGCAATATAGCAACCAGTGAGATTGAAACTGAGGCCTCAGTCATTCGTTCTGGGTAAATAAGAACCATTTTGAATTCAGATACAGAGGGTAACACCTTGTAACTGGCGGCCATGGCTGAGACCTGGTGACCCCTCTCAACTTTGACAAGACCTCGGATATCCTGACCGCTGTAGCTTTCTCAGGCCCGGGCAGGTCATTTTTGGCATAGGTACTTTCAATGCTCTCTTGGCTGCTCCCCAAGAGTCTGAACTGAATGAGCTTCCAGTTAACCTTGACCCCTGAAGTCTTGTCTTACCTCCAGGGATGTTTCCCATTGCGATTGATGTGGGTTTTCTGAGTTTGAGACTAGGTGAACCAGGCAGACCCTGGCTTCCCCTACAATTTGACACTTTCACTACTCTTGGTTATGCCCTCCCAAGAGTTTGAACCTGAGAGATCTGCAATATGGTAGGTTTGATCCCCGTGGACACTCTCACCAGCAGGGAGGTCTCCAACCGGATTGAGCTACCTTGGCTTGAAAGAAAAGGCGGTCCAGGCTGATTCAGGCTCCCCCCTATCAGACTGACTAAGACAGCTGCACCCTGTACTCTGTTCACAATCTCTTGGTAGAGTTTTAACTCGGATACTGCAGTTTTTCGAATCCTTGATTTCCCTTTCAAGAATTCACATGCTGAGGACTTCTTAAGGCAGACCAGGCGTTCCCTGGCCACCTACTCTCGACCTGACACTAACAACCACTAACACTGTGTTACAATAAGGTATGTTCTTGACCCAAATGGGTATTACTTGTATGCCATCAGTCATTGTTTATGTGTAACCTTGGTGTCAATTATTTTATGTATACATTTTGTGCACTATACTGTTGGTGCTGGAACTTGACCTTAATCTGTGACCTTTGACTGCCACTTATCTGGCAGCTTGCTGGACCTATGGGTCAAGGCACATGGGTTCAAATCCTCAGGCAACTGCTGTACATCTGGACACAGATGAACATATTATTCGTTGACTATAAGGAAGGCTATTTGTGTCTTGGAACTAATTGTGCTGTTGTGAACTTTTACTGGAGCGAACTACATACAGTGTCTGGGTAGATTCACCCCACTTTGAATATTGTGCATTGATATACCAGAGAGTGGATTAGCTGTATTGTGGACATTGTTACCTCTAAATATAGTGTATGGTTCTACCAGAGAGTGGATTTACTGCATGTTGAACATTGTTCACATCTTGAAGCAGACAGTTACTATTGTGCAAACTTTCTAAATATTTCTATACAGACTTTTTGTGTGATTGGATATCAAAAGGATCACTGGGTAGGAACATTTTGTGTTATTGGACATTGAACAGATCACAGGATTCAGATATATGTGTATTAGTGGACAGATCACAGTGCCGATTGCTGGATACAGTGGACAAAGCTTACTGTCAGTTACAGTGGCCAGGTCACATTGGTTTCATTATTGTTTCATTGTATGTACTATTGAGAGCATACCAGTTGACTGTAATCATTATTTTTTAATTGTTAAATAAATTTAAGTTAAACCTCTTTTCTTTTCCTTCCGTGACCATAATTTGTAGGGCATATGTTGAGCATTTGTTGGGCCATTGATAGAGTATAACTTGTATTAACAGTGCATAAACACATCAAAAGCTTAACCATTAAAACTTCTACTTATGTCAATGCATATTTTAATTAAAGTAATCAACTTATTAATGCTTAAAACAAACACAAAGGACAACAGGACAAATTTCAGTTATTAACTTAGATGTGTCAATCATTTCTATATATTTTGATACAATAAAAACAAATATAAACTCGATAAAATATCTTTCCAGTGTTATGCAGTCTGTATCTAGATGATATAGTTTCAAAAATAGTTATGTAAAATCAGCACCTTTTTCTGCATTACATAAGGAATAACAGGTTAAAGGGAAAATAACGAAGTTATTTGTGGGTCACAGTGTAGCACACAGAGGATAAAATAACACAGAAACATAGCCAACACCACATGATAACTACTCCTCAGGTTGATTTACAAAATGTTTTAACTTATTTCTGTTCTATTAATTCCCACTTGTGTCATGTCAATACTCTTGTAGACACTGTGACTCGATCAAAATTGAAGTATTTAACGAAGCATGTTGAGCAATGGAGGACTGAGAATAAAATGTCAACAAGCCTCCTCTTATGCTGTGTATCGTAATAACACTCAAACATTCCAGTTTAACTCTGCCGTGTAATCTCTTTTTAATTAAATACTTTGAATAAGTCATCCACATTGACAAATCATGCCGTGTAGCTATGTTAACATAAACTTTTGAAAAGCGTGTTTTATACCGTAGTTTAAAAGCCAAGGCTTTGTAGATTGCCTTTGTTCCTCATACCATTTTCAAAGTCTGTTGAAATATGAATATTTCGCTATTTGAAGAATCAAAACTTCCTTTGAGTGAAACTGTGTTACAATGGTTTAAAGTAGACCTCGTCATAAAAGTTCCCTTGGTAGAGCTCGCATTATTTTTAGTCTTTTTTGTCTTAGGACTTTCTTGAATTGTGGCATGATCTGTGTTTTACAAAGGTTGTAGCAGAATTCAAACAGGCTGCAGTAGATTCTAGTTCTACTAGTACTTTTTGTATGTAATCTCCATCTAAAGACAGATTCTAAGCACATAATACAGAAAATCAAAAATCATATATACGAAGAAACATTGTAGGGGTCAGTGCCACAATAAAGACCCAGACAAAGCCAGAAACTAGGGAGGGTGCTTGTTTGTAAAGCTTTACATTTTCAACTTCTTTCTGACTGAGTGGAGAGAACTGGCTGAACATACATATCACTCCAATTGTTCCAAATCTTTGGAGCATCAAAAACAAGCTTAGACCAAAATGCTTAGAAGACTTCTATAACTGAGACACAGTGTGGAACCTCAGCATGACTTCTAAATGTATTGTACACACTATGTCTTGATTTAAAAAAGGTTCAAAATATTACTATTGATACACTAGTCAGGTATAAATACAGAGCAATGCTCAATAGCCCACCAATGGAGAATCTTTCCAATAAAGTTCAAAGCTGGGGATTCAAATCTTGTTCAATAGCAGAAACATAACAGAACAGAGTTCATTACACAAACAACACAACAAAAACGATGATTGTTTGTCAATTATGGATTTATTAAATACCATCATTGATTGTTGTGCAAATTTATAGAAAATGTCAAAAGGTTGTTTCAAGAAACATCGCTATTATACTTAAAGTAATATCAAGAGAACAGTGAATGGATTGATACTCTTCTTTCCCCAAATACCCCCTCAAAGACTTTTTTTCTGATAAAGATACCCTCAGGTAGTAAAATGTGAAGTGATCTGAAAATGAATTAGTGCTGCATGCATAATAAGTCTACAATATGGCCTTGGCCCTTCTCCACACTCCTCCCCAACTGTCAATAGTAAGTCATTACTAGGTGACGACAAACACCCCCAGCTTTACTGTCCTTAAACATCACCAAAACAAAGTCACAGTATGTTCACAGATTTCTGGCCTTTATCGACTGACACACATCAAACCATCACTCATTACATGTTCCTTCACCCATATACATGTGATAAATCATCAGTCATTTCGTGATTCATACATACTTCAGCCTAACCTTCCTCCACCCACATTCAAACAGAAAACACCCTGGCCTCACATATTTTCATCAATAGGCATCACAAGACACCTCACCTATCACATCTTCACTTGGTTCTTAGACAGGCCCATTTTAACACAGAAAGGACCCTCTTTACACGATCCTAAACTTCCTCCATCCACAAAAACACCAGTCATCACATGGTCAACACATCCCTGCCTGACCTTCCTCTCCAGATGTAAAACAAAAAAATATAAATGGTCAAGACAATAAAAAGTTATAGTCTCCAGGTCCATAGGAAGAAACCACACATTTTCGCCTACTTAAGAGATAATATTTTCTAAATACAGGACAAGTGGTTATTTCTAAATTCAGCATCTATCTAAATGATGATCAATGTTGCTAAAATTATTATTTCTAAACTGCATATTTACTGGTCATGTATTGAGTTTGGACACTAATTTATGTTGTTACCCAATAACACATTGTAATATCTTCATTGATTTGAATTTTGTCTGGAAAGAAGACCAGAAAGCGTTTTTATATGTGCACTGAAAACAAGACCTGCTCAACTTGCATTTACTTCCAGGCAGGTTTAGTGGCATGAGTAAGGTAGGGCTGGCATATGTTAGAAAATCATTGTGGGGGTACTTTTACACCTTTCAACATGGAATATTGAAACATGCCACTGGTGCAGGTGTTTTAGAACAGGAGTAAGTCTGGAAAATTTTCTACTGTTTATGATTTTAGCCAGGCCATTTCGGACACTGTCTACGTTTTTACATGTCATTTGGACTGACTTCTGAAAACAAATATTGCGGCTAACTGAATCTTACAACAAACTCAATTCAAAGGTTTCAGATACTATATGTGTATCACACCAAGGGTCTCCATCTCTTTCAAGTGCTTACACACTTCCTCAAACATTGAGAGTTATATAGGACGTGGCTTCTCCTTGAATAGAGTATTGTCCTTCAGGCGTATACAGTGTTCTGCTTTATCAGTTAAACCCAAGTCTAGATCATGCAGAGAACACAGATTTCCACTTCAACAAATGTTGCTGCATTTCCTCCATCTGCTCAACTGGCAACCGATCTTTCATGTGCAAAAAATTCTTAAGGAAGTCGGCATCAGATCTGCTTGAAGTGATACCTGATACACCACCTCCTTCATTGTCCTCAATCAAATCAACATCTTTGGTGCTGTACAAATCACAGATTTGGGCTTTTGCATTTATAGTAACATCTTGAGAAAGGTGATTTACCAGCTCAACTGGCAACTTGCTCTTTGTCCATCCTGGAGAAATACAATTCACTCTTGGTGTAGCAATGACCCCCTTTGGCAACCCACTAGCCCCACACCATATTGACTTTCCCTACCATAGCATTCACGGATCTATGGGAGTTCTATACTGTGTTGCCAGACGACTCCCCTTGTCCAACCCCTGGGAGTTTAAATGACAATTGCTTGGAATGTGTCCAAGTTTGTGGCACTTAAAACAGCGCACCGGTTTCCTGGCATTCCTGTTGGAGTCCTGTGACTTTTGAAGTTTTCAATGTTGATCTTCATCATTATGTTTGTGTGTATGGCGGTTACTCTGGATTTTTTTTTCCAAAGTGTTTAACCTGGCTAGAATTTTTTCAAAACCTCGTTCAATAGCGGGTGACATCTCTGAGTGAACCTGGTGCAACTTTACTCCAGAGCCAGCGAACTCAGTCTCAATCTTCATTACCTCCACGATAAATTGTGGGCTGCTTGCAAGTTCATCAAATTTATACCTTAATGCATTTTTATCTTGTCATCACACATCTTAGTCCAAAACTGGGTGTTCACCAGTATGTCATAGTTGTTTGGGCTTATGACATTTCCATCCTTCCTCATTATTTTACTTGCAATATCCTCCAGCCTGGCATACCAATCGGTGATGCTCTCCCCGGGTGTGTGGGAGGAGGAGTAAAACTGGGCAAGTAGTACACGAGGTGTATTGACAAACATCATGCCATAACATGTGACAATATCATTCACGGTTGCATCTTCACCCGTATACAGAACGATCTCCTGGGCCTGACCCTTAATTGACCTCTTAATAGCTTTTAGCACTATCCCTTCAGGACATCCCTCTTTGATAAGACACTGGACATCATAGCAAAACTGCTCAAAGGAGCAATCCTTTGAAGATCCTGAAAAGGTGCTCACACGAATGTTATTCACAGTGTTGAATGATCCAAACTGGAATGACTGTTCTGGATGAGGTGTTGAAAACACAGATTGAGGTGGCACAGGATGCTGATAGAAACCACCCATCCGGGGTGGGTTGAACATTGGTATGTAGGGAACTCTCATCTTGGGTGCAGCTGGTGCAACTGGAAATTGTGCAGAAGAAGTGGGTTCTGCTACTGCACCAGAAGTGGAAAGTCCCAAAGCAGCTCCTAATTGTTGCTTCTGCTCCAAACTCCATCCAGCAATGGCTTCTAGCACATCACTCAATTTTGCTGAGCTCTGTATATCAGAAGTTGGCACTTCACTTCCAGTACAAGTAGTTCTTGCCAACAGCCCCAAATATTTCGGGTTTCAATTGCATCTGAATTTTATGGGTTTTTATTGAAACCATCAACCCTTCAGTACCCATCAAACACAGGTTTTCAAGCGAAACACTGGATCATTGCCTCAGCTAACTGAGTATTTGCAAAAACCAGAAAAAATGCGGTATCAGCTTGTAATACGACATCTGATATAACCTCTGTAGGGTTCGCAGACAGACACAAGTTTTGACAAACCTACAAGGGCCTGGCGCCAGCTTTTAATCCACTCACATAAACTATATTTGAAGTCGACATTGTTAACCTTACTACAAAGGTCAACCAGCCGATATCGTAAAATATATATCAACAGCAAACTTCCTTTTATCTTCCGTCTGGTAAATCCTTAGCTAAAGTGGAATGTTTTGCCCACCTAATATTATCAATACTCACGGTTGTGCTCACCTAATCAAAACAAAAGAAGTAGTAATGCCACCCAGTCTAATAATCATTAGCCTCCATATGACTATATCAAGATAGTGACTGAGTATGGGTATAGTTACTGTTTAAAATGTTATGTCTTAACTAGGGCAAGAACCTAAGTTCACAGAGTAAATCACCCCAGCATTGATAATATAAATTGTTTTTCCAACTAAGTTGACAAAAACCGTGCTTCAATACCTAGGGATGTATATAGTACACAATAAAAATTATTTACCAACCTACAAAAATATAATCAACCATTAAGTGGAATGACCGGTAAAACATTGAACAAATACACAATTAAATCATTCAATATTACCACTTTACACTTCAATATATACACACTAGAAATTGTCATTTCAAATACTATTGCATCACCTATTAAGATGCTTAGGTGTCAAGATATCACAGTCATACTAAGTCACAGTCATATTAAATAGGTTAATTTACTATATACAAAATAAAATAGTTACTATGACAAATACAAGCACCATTCCTTTCTAAATGACTAGATAAGTATCAGACTAGTTTTAAACTACATGACAACATAAACGATTCTATAAAATAAATGCAAAATAATCTTCACCAAGAAAACATATACAAAGACAACCTGTTCCTAGATTCAAAGTTAAAACCCAAACCCTGACACAAATACAGTCACTAAGATACAGTCTCTTAAATACGCTGATTAAATATAATCCACCAATCTCCACTCTGCTACAACAACACACACAAGCCAAGCAATGAACTCAACTTCTCTAAGCAAACATCCTCACCAGAAGAAAAAAAGTGGTTTGTTTGTTACATTCCTGCGGATTCTATACAAACAAAACGGACCATCATACAGCAGAAACTTGTAATTCTCTCCGGCCAAAGCAAGCAAAATAAAAACTACCAACCGTTCAAATTGGCCGCAAATGCCGTGGCTACAATAACTAGGAGGTACAGAGCCCTCTGCATTGAAAAATTCATTTTAGTAATTAATTGTAACAGCACATTGATTGGGTCCAAGAGACAGGACTTGTAGGAGATTCCATAATATATATTTAAGGATATCTGTTTCAGTAAATGCCCTAAAACTTTTTCAAGACAAAAATGTACAGAATAAGCAGTGAGGCTGTCAGTTGAAAAATAAGTGTGTATTGTTAAGTTGTATAATTATTATCACTTTAAGTAAATACTTAGGAGAATTATGACTTACTGATGTGCCAGGTTCAGATTGGAAGTAGCACATATTTTAATAAGCGACCTTCTTTGTTAACTGATTATCTGGTCAAATTTTACACACAATACATAACAACTCACATAACTCAGATAATAATTCAGTTTGTGTCAACAATGTGGCATGCATTCTGGTATGATCTATAGAGAAGAAACATGTTGTGTAATGGAAGACTAAGAAATGTAGGTCAACAAGGCTTCTCTAATGTGTATATAGTAAAAGGACACAAACCTCAGTTCGTCTCTGTCATAGTATCTCTCCTTAGTCAATTCTTTCAATTAATCAACCATACTATGAACCCCTAACACATGGTATCTTAAGAGTATGTACGTAGAGTCATGAAAATTTGTGTCTCTTTATACGGCAGTGCAGCAGTAATATCTTGCCTTTACAACAACATGTACAAAATTCTGTGTAGGTATGAATATCTCTTCATTTTTATCAAACCTCTTTTTGCATGAAAAGGTGCTTTACAATGATTTAAAGCAGTTCAACTTTAAAGAGTTCTAATGTCTTCTGGTAGTCAGTCCACTGTCTTGGAGTAACAACAGAAAATGATAAGTCACAAAGTTCTTTCCCCATATTAAACAGTGACAGGTTAGCCTCTCTTTTTGTCAGTCCTCTGAGGAATATGTGATTCTACTTCTAGAATTCTCATTAACAGTCCGACCTTAATACAAGTGTTTCTTTTGTATATGGGCATTTATCTGGCCAAGAACTTTTATTCTGACAGTTTCATCTGAAGAGTCCTGAAAAAGTATAGAGTATAACACCTCTTTTAAAGAAAAAATGATATGTCCTACAAGAGAAAAACGGGTTTAAAATAATAATTTTTAATCTTTGACTTTAATCTCTGATTATTAAAATTGTAAGATACATAATACTAGAGATTAACATTCATTGTGTCCATTCAATTTCCCAGCTTGTAATGGCATTTATAGGTGGTATCATTCATTTTGTACACGTGGGCTTCATGGAAAGGCTACTTTGGGATTGGAAAACTAATCTACAGTTGTCAGACTTCGGAATGATTTCGTAATTTAATTGGAATTTACAATCACCTCAGATCAACTGACACTTGATACTGATTCTTGGTTTTAACTTTTGCTGGGTGTGACTTTTTTAAAATATGCTAGAGGTATACTACAGAATGAATTTGTCAAATACAACCCATGACAAAAATGGATACTTATTGTACTTTATTAGAACTATTACTAAGATGTGTTATTAACATCATTGATTTGAGCATTTGACTGAATTATATGTAATTGAAACTATTATGTATTTGTAAGTCAATATCATATTAAATATAAGGTATGTGTGTTCGAGAAAGTTTTGTTTCATATTTAAGGGAGCATTTAATGGTGGAATTGTATAAAAGTATTCTTATTTTGAAGGTGAATGAAATCTCAACCAATGTTTACACGCTTACACAGGTTTCTGGCTGATTTCATTACTGAGTCACATATTCCACGCAACTAATAAAGGAATAACATTATTTGTAGAAATGATACTGGACTGCTTGAAATATTTTGATAACTTAAACTTGACCTCATTTATAATTTTTATCAGACACTAATCGGTAGTACCTATCTTTACAGGTAATTAGATAAAATATATATTAAAGTATTCTTTATGTTAAGTGGACTTTATAAAACAATTGAGAAATACATATAATTTACATAAATAACAAAAAAAATCACAAACACTCCAATAATAATCTCTGGAAATTGGCGAAGAGAACAATGCACAAATTACACAAGTTAAGAGAACCATGAAAGACAATTTTTCAATGTAAACATTTGGTTTTTGGCTTAGTTGTTGTATCAACTTCTTTTGATCAAAATGCAAAAGCATTATACCCCTTTCCCACATACATGTTTGAACCATCATACTATCCAGTATATTTACACCTGGTAACAGTCATCCAAATGGCACAGTAAAACCAAACGCAAATACAAATTGTAAATAATGGCATTGGAAATCACAGATAATTACATTAACACATACCAGTTGTGTTTTATGTCATTATTGAACCTATTTTACTCCATTTCTACACCAATGATCAATAAAGGTCTTTCCCAAATGGGATTTTCCCTTGCTTATGTGGTTTCTATGAAAAGGGCGTTCAGCAATGGAACGAGGAGGCCAGAGCCAGCACCTGGTCCACTTACTGCACTGTTTTCATGAGAATACAGTTTTACATTAAGTTAATTTACATTAAAACTGTGAACAGTACTCTTATTATGTGTTTTTACAGAATCTGTGAAGCCTTTATTACCTGTAAACGTAATCCATTGCTCCTCAATGTGGAATCAGTGGGCTTGTACCCCTCTTTCACTTACATAGTGTGCACTACTACCTCATATATACCACAAATATCCCAACTGCTCACTTATTTTATGAAATAATGAATGATCATCCGACCATGGGGAGCCTTGCCCAAGCTGTCGAAATATTGAAATATGTTAAAATATTTGTCTTTAGATTGCCGTTTAGTTTCAGTGTCCAATTTACTGACAAGAACCATTGTGTAGGAACTTGTGTTAATCAGTACTTAAGTACACAAACTATTATGAAATTAAACTGAAATTATTATATATTTTAAAGTAAAATATGTATCTCCATTTTACAACACAAAGGTTTGATAGCAGATGGAGTTTTATACAAACGTGACGTAAAAATGAATGAAACATTCGGATCGACTGTTACCTGATGTATTACTGTAAGGTCCAGACGAATCACATGGTGACTGCAGACCTTTGTACTAATTTTGAAATATATGTTAAAGTCGGTGTTGGTTAGTATTTTTGTGTCAACTTTTTACATTCTAATTCTAACATTACTTGTGTATTGCTAAATCTCCATCAAAGAAAGACTTTAAGGTCCAACAAATAATTAAACACAGAACAAAAACTATCAGGAAATATAATAAAACCTAGGATAGGTAGGTTTCTGTGAATAGATAAGATTTCAGCTTCTCTGTAAAGATAGAAGAGATGTGGCATAGCTTACGTCATCCAGCAACTCATCCCATACCTTGACAACATCATGGGAACCACGAAAGCCAACTTGCTAAGTTGATTTATTAACAGTGAAAATAAATTGTTTACCTCAAGAACTTCACCCTCCATCCAGAGCTACCCCATGTGTTGTAAAAACTTCTCCTGGAATTCAACAACCTCTGAAATAATTAGGATAATCAGCTGAAAGAACCTATAGTCTATTGTTGGCTGATTGACAACTGATCATTGATTAGAAGGCACTCAATGCAAATTCTTAAGTGTTGGAGTTATGTAAGAATATGTGGTTGTGTTGGTGACAATCCTAGCTAAGCTGATCTGTACATTTAGGGACTTCCTGACATTAAATCCTGAACAAGAAATTATAAGTTAAGCCCATTACTCACAGGAGCATTTGCAGCCTTCACAGCTGCTTTGTGTGCAAGATGCTGTCTGAGTCTCCTAAGATCCCTCAGTTGTACGAAACAGGACTTACAGACAAATAAGAATTGCAGTTGAACCATACTCCCAGATAATATACCACTTTTGCATCGGATTACCTAGAATATTGAGGGATTTGTGTTTTTCATGATGCAACTTTGAACAAAAACTCTATTTTATCAGGATTAAGTTTCAACTTTTTTGCTAATAGCTAATTTTAAAATCATCTAAACACCAGTTTAGTCTTTAAAATGACTGAATCGCAATCGAATTTGTAAGAGAGATGTATGAAGAACTGCATTTCATAAACATAAGAATGAAAACTTTATAAATTGTTGTCTACCATTGACCTTACTGAGAGGTGTAGTATAGAAGGAGAATAGCATGGGACCCAGGACTGAACCTTCAGTGACACCATACAAAAGTCTCCTCTGTTCTCAAAAGATTGAACCTATCTTGCAATATTGGAAATGATTAGTGAGATAGGATCAGAATCATGTTAATGTGGTGTCACTAATGTCAATTCCTGTCTGTAAGCAACTGAGAAATGTAGAATGGTCATTAGTGTCAAACGCCGCTGATTGATCCAGAAGAACTAGTGCCAAAGCTTCGCCTTTTGATAAAGATCTACTCAATTTGAAACAACGTGATCAGTCATCTGAGAAGAAGAATCTGAGAAGAGAGCCACCGTGGTAACAGGAGTCTCAAAAGGTCAGCATTTCAGAATGTTTCAGGAATATTGGAAATATTATCAGAGACACAAGACACAGAGTGATCAGCAGGTAATTTTTCAAATTCTTAAGAAGGAAGAGTACCTACTATAATTGTTTGAGTCCTGCCCATTTCGAGAGATTAGATTTCTGTAATACAAAGCTTTATCCATTAATCCTTATCCATAAGAACATTTTAATTGTACTCAATCAAGACTTATATGAAATGCAGCAAGTAATGCGACAAATAAGTTAGACAGAAATTCTATCTCAGGGTAGGTGCCTTACAGTTTTCTGGATCTACATTTTATAAAAGCAGCAAGATATTTAGACTGATTCTAGCTGTAAAGAAAGACAATAATGAAAAAAATAAGCATGGGCAATGATCACACTTGAATGTTTAATATGTGATTTTTCATTCATGTATCAGTGGATTACTATACAGCAAAACAACAATTATTCAGTATTAGTATTATTTTCAAAAAAAAATAAGTCTTTGTTTTTTAAGTTTTTTATATACTGTCTGTTCCTGCAGCATTATTTTAAAAATTCTTGTTTTGCAGGGAAAAAAACTAGTTGTAATTATGAGCTTATATTCTTTACTTGAGGCAAAACACCATGGTGGATAAAAAGTGAGAATTTATATAATGTCAAATCAAATATGTTCAGGCTCAGTGTACATTCATGCTCACTCAGAAGTGAATCAGCCTCATAGCTGAAGTCACACACAATTATATGTCTGTAAGAAATTAACCAAACACAGTGTTATGTGTAGGAGAAATCACAAGAAAGTGTGGATTCGTGAATCAGAAAATACGAGGCCGAAGGCCGAGTAATTTTCTGATTCACGAATTCACACTTTCGAGTGGTTTCTCTGGCTTAAACCACAAAAAGAGGCCATGTAAAAACCAATGTTACATATATGTGGCCTAAATCTCTAATTATATTGAATGTGGTGACCTGAACATTGAAAAAAAAAGTGTTGATTCTGAAAATGTTCGATTAGTTAATTAAATCTTTTGTATTCTGCTGGTGCATTTGCCCTTAGCATTTATGGTGTAAAACTTGCAGCTTTGCAGCCATGTTCAGTGAGAATATATGAAAAAGCCTGGTCCTGTTTATTATTCAAAATAAATATAAAAATATCAGTGATTATAGGTTGAAAGGATTTTGAAAAACATACATAGCAGAAATGGACTGTGCACAGTGATGTGAAAAGGTAAGGTATATCACTTTTTGCTATTTTTCATTGCATTTTACTGGGTTTTTTGTACATTTTATTAAATTTTAAATTATATGTCAAAATGTTAATATAAATGTTAACATACAAATTATTGACTGCAACTATCAAATGACAAAACATAATTCTGTACTAATTTCTCAGAAAATACACCATCATTAAATATTTTCCCCAAAATTGATTTAGTGTCACATATTGTTTATTGTATTGTGTAAAATTGTTTTCAGTTTTGCTGGACTGGATAGCAATCCTATCTGAGAACTCGGGGGTACAACAAACCAGAGAGTAATGAAAGGTCAGGATCTCAATTTAAATCTATGTACCAAGTCTGCGGTTATTGCTTTAAAGAAAATGGATTCCATTCATTGCTTCACTTTGGATGGAGGATTTTCCCGCTGAGTATTTGCAGCATATCTCAATTCAGATAAAGCAATGTGAAATGATTTAAAATCAATGTGCATCATCAATGAGCATCACTGTTTATTCACAAAATGTTTTGGATTTTTGGATGAAGAAAAATTGTGCTTCAGTCATACAGGATACCGGAAGAAGCTTGTTCACCAAGGAAGCTTTGTGATGCTCCATCTTACATTTGGATATTTTTCTCACAGGATAGTTGTACAACTTAAACACTTGCAGTACAAATACACTCAGAGATTGTAAAATTACTCATAATGTTAAAAGCAATTTTTGTTCCAAATATTAAGATTATTTAAAGTCAGTGTCAAGTTTCAAACTTTTTTTGTGAAATGAATATAATTTTCATATATTTTGTACAACTGTGGTTTAAATGTGTTAAATCCTTGAAATGATGTCTTGTAAAACACATTTCTTAAAAAATTCAACATTAAAATAATTATTGTCATTATGTTCACCTGATTACATTACAATCAGGGCCATTTAATGAAACAATCTAAAAAATGTGAATTTTTATTCTAAAAAGTGTTGATTCTTAAACTAAAAAGTGTGAATTATCAACCTTAAAAGTGTGGATTCTGAAGCTAAAAAGTGTGGATTCTGAAGCAAAACGTGTGGATTCTGAAGCTAAAAAGTGTGGATTCGTGAAAAAGAATTCACACTTTTTCTATTGTCTGTTACCAAAAGTGTGGTTTAAGTATGTCTACATACACCCACAATATGCAGAATTCATATTACACACAGATGTATACAGGCACACATGTCAAATGAAATGAGGTTTCGTCCTAGACGGGAGTAATATTACAAGCATTCTTTTCGAAAAAGTATTTAAACTATGGAGTATTTTATAGTTTCTATGCTTCCGAGCTATGAAACAAAATGTCACACTCTGGAAATATCTGTAATTCATTGCACATCAATCACTTGCTCATGTACAGGCTTGCATCATTTGCTCTCAAAATACCACTGAATATAACCGTAATATACAAGTTATTTAACATTTTGTTCAGATCAAACTATAACCAAATGAATATTTGAAAGAATGTATTTTATAATGAAAATAAAGTACATTTCAAGATGAATTGTTTGATATTTTACAAGTTCAATAGAACATGATGGATTGTCCATTCCATCGACTTGCGACATTTGAGTGAAAAAGTTTGAATACAGTATGTAAAAAATGGAAAATGCTTTCATTAAAAATTCATTGGCATCCCTTACTATCAATTCATTAATGTAAATAAAATGGTGCCCAAAATGTGTGCAAACATCTCCAAATGTAACCCCTTTTAACCATGTTTTTGTGTATCCTAATGCTCTCATTAATTGAGGATGTCAAAAAGGAAATCATCAGTGGAAAATCTTTTCATGCATTGAATTCTAACATTGTCTTAAATACAAGCCTTTCTCTTTAACCAATAAATGTTTAGCCTGACAAAAGCCTCCATTGTCCTTAAGTATATACGTATTTACAAAGTATGTTGCAAAGCATCAGAAATATGAACAAAAACATCATCAAGAACAGTAATGTTATATTCATAACACAAGTGCTTTAATTGGAGTGTTCACGATTGTATTGTCAGTAAAAGCTGATTTTTACCTCCGCCAAAGAGGTTATGTTTTTGCCTGGGACCGCCTGCCCGTCTGTCTGTCGGTCTGTTTGTTTGTGAACAAGATAACTCAAAAACTTAAGGACGGATTTTGATGAAATTTTCAGGATATGTCTGAAAAGGTAAACAGAAGAAATGATTAAATTTTGGGAGTGATTTGGATCACACTCTGGATCTTTTGGATCCATGAAATATAATTTTTAAACACAGATAGCTCAAAAATTATGGATGCATTTTGATGAAACTTTCAGGAAATGTCATAAATGGGATAATCTGGATCATCAGGATCCGGGCTGCCAGATGTGTTTGTGAACAATGTAACTCAAAATTTATGGACGGATATTGATGAAATTTTCAGGTTATGTCTGAAAAGGTGAAAGGATGAAACGATTGAATCTTGGAAATGATCCGGATTACTCTATGGATCTTCTGGATCCATGAAATGTAAGTTTAAAGACAGATACCACAAAAAGTTATGGATGGATTTTAATAGAATTTTCAGGAAATGTCCTAAATGGGACAAGGAACAAGTGATTAAATTTTGGGAGTGATCTGGATCACTGTCTGGATCATCTGGATCCAGGCTGTCAGATAATTTTAGGATGGATTTTGATGATATTTTTAGGATATGTTAGAAATGGTAAAAGGAAGAAGTGGTAAAAGGAAGAAATGACTCAATTTTGCGAGTGATCCAGACCACTATCTGGATCTTCTAAAAATGTACTTTTTAAAGACAGATAACTCCAAAAATTATGGATGCATATTGATTAAATTTTCAGGAAATGTCCTAAATGGGACGAGAAACAAGTGATTAGATTTTGGGAGTGATTTGAAACACTGTTTGGATCATCTGGATCCAGGCTGCCAGATGTGTTTGTGAAAAAGATAACTCAAAAACTTGTGGACGAATTTGATGAAATTTTCAGCATATGTCTGAAAAGAAAAAAGGATGAAATGATTGAATTTTGCAAGTGATCCGGATTACTATATGGATCACTGTCCGGATCATCTGGATCCAGACTTTTTTTAAAGGAAGTTATAGCGAGATAATTTTATGGTGGATTTTGATGATAGTCCAGAAATTGGGCTCGCTTCGCAGAGCTCTGCGCTCTCTGAATGCTCTTGTTAAGCAATGGTTTTGAATGGTGTAACAATAATATGGTGCCTAGTGTAAATAACATGGAGTTTCTTGTGTTTATTCATTTATTTGGGGTACACTGTACAGGTCATATCATGACGGGTAGTTGGAAGGGCAGAGGAAAACTGTACAAACAGTTCATCAGGGTTCTGTACTGTAGACTGCTGACCAACGACAAGCAACTACCAGCTTTCCCACTTGAGGCTAGAGTTTATTGTAAACACTGAGACTGATCAGCTGTCAATCTGAAGAGCTAGAATAAAGTACTACTAGCTGAGACCAGTATTTCTCTGATAAAGTTACAACACAAATGTTACATGGTGTCAGGTGATATCCATTTTGCGGATATTTCCACACAATGGATAGTGTTAAACCTGAAGCTTTGGATCTTAGCAGTTCAAACCTATCTGAAAGTTGGAAAAGATGGTCACAGACAATGAAATTAGTTTTATCTGGACCACTTGCTTCTAAATCAGAGGACCAGAGGATGTGAAATGCATCTTTTTCCTTCTCATCGGTCAGGAGGCCAGGAATGTATACAATACTTGGGCCTTAACAGCAGATGAACAGGACGAAACAGATGTTTTGTTCAATAAGTTTGAGGAATACTTTAAGCCCAGAAAGAATCTGAGAGTTATCTGGCTCAATTTTAATAGGCGTATTCAAGAAAGTATCAGAGACAGCAGATCAGTTCATCACTGACCTCAAATTTTTGTCAGTGGACTTTGAATATGGGGAGCTTAGGGGGAGATGATTTGTGGCAGGCTGGTAGTTGGTGTTTATTCAGAAGAGGCGAAAGAAAACCTTTTTTTACATCAACCAAACTTAACACTACAAAAAGCTACAGAGATACTAAAAGTAATTAATAGCAGTCCAAGCAACATGTCAAAACTATAGGCAGTAACATTCTCTGAATGAAGTGCATCGCAAAACATAGAAGAAACGGGTATCAAAGCAACAACACAAGTTGAAGCAAGCTGACAACTCAAAAGAATGTACAAAATGTAGAAGAAAACACACACAAGGTCAGTGCCCTGCAAAAAGTGTAGGTGCTCACTTCATTGTATCTGTACACAACAGTAACACTAAAGATGAAGCATTTGCCACACTGCTCTTAGGTAAACAGAACTGAACAAGTGAATGTAATTCCCATAAAACAGTTCAGACAAATGAACCTGAAAGAGACTAACTTTAACCACACTGGCACAAAACTTACTAGATATAGTGGAATGAGGTTAAAGGTTAAACACAAGTGTAATATGCAGTGCATGTACAAGGATTCAAAAGGTGTTGCAAGATTCTGCATTGTAGACACAGATTCACCAGCAGTGCTAGGGCTTCAGACATGTTTTGATCTAGGCCTCATCAAACTGGTGATGCCACTGTCAACAAGTAGTGAAGTAGATAGAATTCTACAGCAGTACATTTGTGTATTCAAAGGTCTTCGCTGTCTGAAATAGCCATATTAAATTAAAATTGACAAGAGTGTCAACCCAGTGATGCATCCACCAAGAAGGATTCCAGCAGCAGTGAGGGACAGGCTAAAAGCAACCTTGGATGAGATGGAAAAAATCGAGGTCATCAGAAACATTGATGAGTCTGCAAAATGGGTCAACTCCATGGTCACAGTTGAAAAACCAAATTCTAACAAGCTGAGGATTTGGTTGGATCCTAAGGACATATTTTTGCAGCACATATGGTGGGGGCAAAGGTCTTTTCAAATCATGCCTATTGGCAACAAAAGCTTAATGAAGAAAGTCAGTTACTAACTACTTTCAACACACCCTTTGGTCACTACTGCTACAAAGGATTCCCATTTGTTGTATAATGTGCACAAGAGGAATTCCAGAAATGAATATCTCAACATTTTGAGAAAATTTCAAAATTTGAGAGTATAGACAGATGTAGATGATATTCTTATTTGGGGCATCACTGAAGCTGAACACAACAAGAAATAAGTACAGGTCCTGAAGAAATGCTCTGAGCTTAATGTGACACTCAACAAGGAAAAGTGTACTTTCCAGGTTGAAAGTGTGAAATACCTTGGACAGGTAATTACAGCTAGCGGTATGAAGCCAGACCCTCAAAAGGCCAGAGTTATAATGGATATGCTACCACCAGCTGACGGCAAAGTTGTAGAAAGACTTTTAGGGACTGTGAATTAACTAGCCAAATTTGTACCAAATATGTCTGCAGTAATATAGTCAATTAGAAGTCTACTGCGAAAAGATATCTAGTTCATGTGTTTGGATAAATTTGCTGTACTTTTGGATACTTTTTTGTTTACACGCAGTGTGTGCTTCTAACAGAGTGGATTTACTGCATTTTGGACATTGGTCATATGTTGAAGCAGACAGTATAGTTGTGCAAACTTTCTGAATATTTCAGACATTTTGTGTGATTGGATATCAAAAGGATCACAGAATAAGGATATTTTGTGCTATTGGACATCACAAATCACAGGATACAGATATCTGTGTATTAGTGGACATTGGAAGGGTCACAGGACAGATTACTGGATACAGTGGACATACTTAACTGTCAGTCAAGTTGCCATGTCAGATTGCTTTCATTATTGTATGCACTATTGAGAGCATACCAGTTGACTCATTATTTTTTAATTGTTAAATAAATTTGTAAAGTTAAACTTTTTGTCTTTTCCTGTTTCAACTTAAAGGCAACCGATAATTGCTACTGCACTTGCCAGTGACAGCAACAGCTGGTATGACTTGAACAAGATTCTCTTTTTTGAAACCTAAGCATGTTGGCCTGAGTAGTGGTGGATGAGTGTGAGATGACCAGTGTGAACCTATTGGTTTGTTCAATTTCTTGTAGGATCATTAGGATGGCATTATTTGAAAAAGTGCTAGCAATTTGAAGAGATTTGTAACAGTACTTACATGGTTCTGTATGTATTATCCATCCTGACAAACCATTATCTTCCTAGTTTTTTTGACAGAGGTGTTATCCTTGGCAGACACCGTCACTGTTTTCCTTACTGCGGTAGTTGGTGTTTTCTTGGATAATAATGACATATTCACTAGTCACAATAACACAATACTAAAATCAAACTCAATGTGAAATTTAAATGCCTAAATTCTTAAATTGAACTAATTAAAAACATAAACTTATAAAGATTTAAAATTGTGTGCGATTCCATTGACTCCAAAGTTTATAATGACCAGAAACCTTCAGAAGAGCAAACCAATGAAGTGTACAGTTACCTTTTTGGATTGTTCATAATAAACAAAATATGCATGACAGCCCACAGTAAAATATTTGCGTTAGTTTTGTAACTGACTGAAAGGACAGCCTGACAATACATACTCGACAGGTAATTTTACTCTATTCACTGGTCCGCCTCTTCTTCTGTTTAGAATTACCTAATTTCTTTTGGTAATACTTTGAGCCTTTTCCCCATCTCTCCCTGGATAATGAGACCCTGCTTAATAACGTGGGATCCCATTTAATTTATACTCAAAGTCTGTGAGGTTCTAAGTTTCAGAGCGAAAGTGTTAGAGGTTCTACCCCTGTTAAACTAATTGCAAGAACAGAGTCTACTGTACCTTTGCAAAAGTAAACAAGGTTTATGGGCTGATTTGCCATGGGTTGAGTTTTTGGGAAGGTCGATTTTTTTCTGAGGGCTGATATAGCAAAGGGTCACTTGTCCAACTCCTCTTAGTAAAACCACCCTAAATTATATCCAACAACCGTTTCTGTAATACGGTTATGTCCGATTCAAATCCTGGCCAAATTCTTTCTACTGTGATCCAAAAAAGAAACAATAGGGTGGAAATAAGTCGCTTGACAGAGCTTACACTCTAATTTTTTGTACGTATAGCTGGACTATTGTATCGTTCTTTGAGGTACTGTTATGGCCTACAGTCAATGACTGAATGACCTCTCTCACAACACTCTCTGGGCTTATTGTCATTTTCTGAACCACTTACTCAGTGGTGATAATTTCACCGGTACTTAGGGAATAATTTACAGTTTGAAAACTTTATTCCTTCAACAATTCTTTCAAAAAATCTGTGAGAAGCAAATAGCATCTGTCCATAGATATTTTTCATTATTTGGTATAAAGAACTGTTCCAAAAATCGTAAAAAACTGTTTTCATTGCAGAAGATGTTTTCTCGTCAGATATGTGTAAACTATCTTAAATAGAAAATATTACCTGTTTGTGATTTGCTAAGTGTAATTCTTTAAGTTTGTTACATGTAGCACTCTATGGTCCCTTCAGAGACAAGGTTTGAAGTTTGTAGCATGTTGAATATTGTGTGTGATTATGTGACGATTAGCCGAGACTGGTACACACTTATTGCTCGGTATGAATGTGTGGCCTATCTTCAGTTTTGTTTTCATTTGTATTATTTTTATTTTGCAAATTTACCATTGATAGTTCAAGGGCTCTGTACAGAATCTTGCAGGTAACAATGAATGGTTGTCATCATATTATTATGTGTTTTATTGCCTCAGTGTAACCTCTGACGTCATCGAGTATTGTTAATAAATGTTTATTGTCTGATACATGGAATATGCTTGTCAGTTAAACAGTTTTTAAAAATATTTACAAAAACTAGAATAACTTACGGGAAATGCGTAATAGATACAGGAGGCATTGCAATTACACTATTATTATAGGACAGCTTTATACCATTTGCAGTAAACAAGAAACATCACAAAGGCATGTCTGATTTTGTGATAGTCATAGTTCACACAGTTACATGTTGGGATGACATATTTAACTCTTGTTTTGTGGTACAATGCATATCTTGTATACTAGGCATGACGTTTTATAAAAGTAAATTTAGTGGTGATTAAGAGGTTGTGTATGTTTCCCACAACATGATATTTCAAGGTGTTCTCAGGTGTTAAAAGAACATTCTTCATCGATTTTAATGTTTGTTGCTAGTAGGCAAAACCACAAGTGATTATATTGTATGTTTTCTGCAGGCATCATACATTTTCAGCAGCACAACTTATTCAATAACTGCCAGATCGCCATTAGGTTGAAAATAACTCATAGTGCCCTAGAAAATCATGCAATTTTACTAATATTTATTAAATATTTTAGCTTGTAGACATTTCAATGTTATATCTTTGCAATTCTAAAAGCACTTTATTGAATTATGATTTGGATAGAACCCATCCCAAGAAAAAGGAATAAAATTCTGACATCACACACAAGGAGCAATGGTTCAAACTCTCCATTACGATTCCAGTAATTGATGTTTTCTGAATATAATATTTTGTTGCACATTTACTGTGAACAATGACAACAAATATTTTAAACTTTTCTGTAATTTACAAATACACTCAATATATCATTAAAATATGTATTTAAAGCAAATTTTCTCTTCCATTTGATCACATAGCACAAAGTGTTATTGTAGATATTCTAAGCTAAATTTTTGAAACAAAATCTCCTCTCATTTACAGCCTTTACTCCTTCAAGTTTAGATCATACTTTTTAACATACACATGAAGTATCAATGGGGTGGTATTGAAAGTCGCTGTATCCATGATTTCAAATTTGAATATTTTTCAACATAAATAAACTAAAAAATTATACTTCTTCTAAAAGGTGATGTTTTGTTTATTTGTGGTCCAATGTTAGCATTCTTTCAACTTACAGTTAGTTTAAGGAATGAAGATATGGTTTAAACAATAAATCTTAAACTCAGGAAAAAAGATTGCAAAGAGAATTACAATATCGTTTGGGAAAGTTTGAAGAAGGTGAAAGACAAAAAACTATTTGCTGTAATTTATGAGGTGGGCAAATCATGAAGTGGATATAGTGTTCAAATTAATTTTGAGAGAAAACAATACACTGGACACTGTGTCTTGATGAAGCTCATCCTAAGAATCAAGCTTGATCTTCATGTTGGGTCAAAAAATGGTGAAATCTGACCATTCAAAAATATTTGTAATGTTTAATTCACAATGGATTGTAAAGAAAAAGGTCAATGAGAAGATACAGAGGGTTAAAGCCACAATGAAAAAAGAAACCAAAGTGATGTCAACCCCCCACATCTAAGATCAGAGTTGAAATGGCTTGCAGACAATCTCCCCATTTCTGAGATCAGAGTTAGAATGGTGTGCCATCTGCCTGGGCGAGGCTGACGATAAACATGGCAAAGTATTTCTCTGATGTTTTTCATTTCAAAATGTAATGGTACCTATGCATGTGGTTTTATTTATTTATTTATATTTGGGGTTTTATATCTCTTTCAACACTATACAGGTCATATCATAATGGTAGTTGGAAGGGCAGAGGAGGAAACCAGTACATACAGTTGGTCAAGGTTCTGTGCTGTAAACTGCTGACCAATGGTATGCAACTACCAGTTTTTCACTTGAGGCACGGCGGTAACTGAACCACCACCTCAGAGGTGGGAGGTGACACACTCTGCCACCTTGGCCCCCTTATATGATTTAATACAAATTTATTTATTGCCAAAATTGGGACAAAATCATAAATATTTTGTACAATTACAATACTAGTACAATAAAGGTGCTGAATAAGTAAAAAAAACAGTGGGAGTTTTATCTGTGACATTTCATCTGAAAAAGGAAATGATGCAGCCTTTGGAGAAATTACATTTCCTCAAATACTCTGTGAGACGAAATATATCTTAGATATACAGATAGATCTTTATTCAGCATTAAAACAATAAAATAATACAATTACTTCAAATAAGTACTAAAATGAACTTATAAATAAACATCAAAAACCTGTAAACTGACTATAGAACGTTAAGAACAGAGAAGGACAAATGAAATATGTGGTTACATTTTATGACACAAAGCTGCTAATTACAACTGTAAACCATGAAAAGTTGATTGGAAATGTTAGTCTGTCAGTTGACTTAAGGTCTAAATTCTAAGTTTAAAAGTGCTTCACAAAAAAGGAGAGAAAAACACAGACGGAAAAACAGAAAATGTAATAGTTACAATTTTGTGCACAGATCTACTACTTCTTAGACAGGTGCTAACTTTTTATATTTATTGAATTTTTTTTCAATGTATTTGAAGCTTATTATAGATTACAACAATCTTATATATATGTTGGAATTTGTACAGTTTCACTCCTATAATACTGAAGTGTCTACTTTTCTCAAAAGTTTTTGTGTCATTCCGGTAAATTTGTATCGCAGTTATGGATATGCTTAACAAATTCATATGGTTACATTAATTTAGGCTGCAGCAAATTTCTATCAGCTTAGAGTATATTTAAATATCTTGAATTGCATTATGTCTTATAACTTAAAACATTTGAATGACTGATATATGTTGTTTCTTGAATCATTGTATTTCAAGAGCCAACAACCTCATCCACACAACTTTGCACTACTGGTTAAAAAGTGCATTAACAAAGCACCTGTGTATGCCATTTTGAAACCTTCATGTTGGACATATTTCCCTTCTTTCTGCAGTTGCCCTCTTACAGTTTTCAAACATAAACAACCAGTTTAGCAGAATGCTAGGACTTGTGAGAGTTGATTTGCTTTCTCAGGGACATTTGTAATACTGCACAAGAAATGGTACAATGAAAGTTTTGTTAAGTGCACATAAATTGTTTTAATTTACATGAAAAGTTATATTACTTGAATAAATGTCTAATAATTATTCAAAGACAGTATTTTTGTCACCTTTAACCCACGCATGCAAAAAATAATGATTTAAGTACACATAAACAACAGACATGGAATATTATTGGGTGTACCTGAATATGTAACAATATTTACATTTGATTTGTGACATCCCACATTTACGACTCTAGTTACTCTTATAGACAAGGCAACAAACCATGTTTTAACATTTACCACACTAATGGCTAAACTATAAATAACAATATTTTCGATTTTACTTTGCCAAATAAAGTCCACATGACACTTGTGACATTTATTTACAAAATATGATGTTTACACCATTTTTGTTCTAAGAGATACAGAACACCTAATTTAATCCTGTGTCACTTTTCAACATTGCAATGTCATCAAAATGTTTTGGACAAAATACAAACAATAGTCATAAGATACATATATTTTCAAAGTCTAAAAATTTCAAAATTGCGAGAACTTGGCAATACGGTTGAAAACTATTAAGGCTTTAGTAATAGATATTTGGGGATCTATGGTCTGCTTTTCTACTTTTGGCAAAAATAAGGTGCATTCAGGTTATTTTTTAACCGATCCTACCCTTGCATCAAGTAGGAAATGTGTACAGTATCCATCTGAGCATTTCATGAAATAGGCAAATATTGAATTGTGTTTGAAAAATAAAGTTTGTTATTTTCACCAAATTATTTGAGTGCTTTAGTGATGACATAAGAACCAATTCAGTACACATTTTATGTGTTTGTAGAAATACTCAAACACTTCACAGTGTTTACGGTTTCACATCACAGAACATTGTTATTTATCACATGATCTGGGGATTTTATAACTGATACAAGTATTTTTAACTGATTGACTACTCAGATGATACATGGAAGTGATTACTTTGTGAAACTCTGTTACATAAAAATCCCTAGCTCAAACGAGGGCAAGTATAACCCAATCAAAATCACAGCAAAAAATCTAGCAGAGGGCCTACTCTAGAATGTGATACAGTACATGACTACATCCTGACCCAATTAAATGATGATAATCTTATAAAAAGATGGAATTTGTCTTTCCTTTTCAATAATAAAGACATTCAATTTATAATTAATGCTTTGATACAAGATGAATTAATGTTCATATAATGGACCTTTCATTTTGTACATTTTACATGTTGTGACAATCGCTTTAAAATTGTATTTTGAAAAGTGCCTCATGTTAAAAAGTAGGTGTAATATCATTTATTGTTCTGTATATTAAATGCATTAATATACCAGCAATATTTAACACATTTTCAAAATTTTCAACTTTCTATTTTGAAACAATATGTATTTTAGGTTTTTTCCTTACACTTCTCACACTGCTGGTGCAAATTTATCTGCTCGTGGTAATGTTCTTGCATTTCTTTGGCATGAAGCTCAGTTCCCATTTTCTTCCAGTACAATACCCTCAGAATTTTGTCCAGCATATCTGGTTGTACACTGTTTTCTAACGCCTGTAATATAATTATTTCATTTAGGTTTTGGTTTAATGTCACTTTGAACACTGTACAGGTCATATCACGACGGGTAGTTGGAAGGGCAGAGGAAACCAGTACATACAGCTGGTTAAGGTTTTGTAATGTAAACTGTTCTAGTGCAAAAAGGTGAAAAGATATCCCCGCCACCCCAACTTTATGGTTGAGGGGGCAGCCGCCCCTGCTTCCCCCAGTTCCTACGCCTATGCAATTGGAAACTAGTTTTGTCTCATTTACAGAGACTTTACTCCTGTATCAGACTTGTGAGACCTGGAGACTATTCTGAAAGAACAAATGCCAGTTATATTGAAATGCCAAAACACATATGTCATGTAAATTGAAATGACCTTTCTCTGTTTCGTGGACTGATATTACTTCAAATAATAAAATTTTTATTTGTGACTTCAAGGGTATGGGTCATGGAAATAGGTCAATGTTTTAGGTGCATTATATAACCGAAACTTCTAAAAGTGCTTTGGAACTAGTGTGATGGAAGCTTCGAGGTGCAATGAGGTTCTATGAGGTGTGACTGGGTTTTTTTTTGAAGGAAGGGGGATATTCTCTAGTTTGGAAGACTGATTGAAGACATCCACTTCAGATTCGCAGACCTGTAAGAATGTAAGCATATCACCCACCCCATTGATGTTGATGAGGAAGTATGATTTTTATAAAAAGGCGCTTTGATCTAATACTTCGTATTTGCAGAATTGTACACATTCTGATTTTCACACTTTGTTATAGGATTGCTGCAAATCCAAAAATACATGGATGCATAATGACTCAATCTTTGAATTTATCCTGAAAAATATAATTTCATAAACATCCATTTCATACTTTTAACCTTTATACAGCCATTTTCAACAAACTAGTATTTCAGGCTAAATGCCTTTACTGTTTTTTTACAAAATTGTTCAACTCAAAATATATTTCAATTGGCAGCAGGATCGAAGGACTATTCTTGATTACCCCCACCAAATTGAAGTGTTGAAAACCCATAAACTATATGATTTATAGACAGAAAAAAATCTTATAGGTAGAGATGAAATAGTGTCTTTTAAACCAAGTTCCATGTTTCATTGTCGCCACTCTCAGAATAATGCAGCCAGTAGGGTAACCTTATCTGGTGTTATTAGAGAGGTTTAGTACTACGTTTTTGAAGAGGCACTTAGCATTAAATAATTTCTGTAAGAGATAAGTTACGTTTCAAGTGGATGTGTCTATTATATTAGGGTTTAGCAATACGGCAATATAAAGGAATGGAGGTCAACGTAGTCTCTTTGATGTACTACAAAACGAGTCTGCTTTGTAAATATGCCTTTTGCATGTATATAGCAAAATACTGTGAACTGAAACTTTACTAAAATATGATGTACATATTTATCTGCCTGTGTGGCTGTAACATATTTATTTGTATCATGTAGTTTTTTAATAAAATAGATGGAGTGAGTGAATGTAAGGAAGCCCCCCTTTACGTATAAAACGTAACTTAATAAACTCCAAATATGCTAAAAATCACCTGATACACATCTACTGCTGACGTAAATACGTTTGGGTTTACATTTTGATAGCCAAAACGTATCACTAAACCTCTCTATTGTTACAATAACATTTTCAAGTTTCTTGATATTTAAAGAAATAACTATCCACCTCATGCATCTGTTAACTTTAGGAGTGTGATAAATTTCAGTGTCTCTTATGTTTTTTCCTCATAAACATAATTACATTCAATTTTTTGCAATTACGATATTTTTACTTCACATCATTGTTGACCCTGACATGAAGTGAACAGGATCAAACGTAAAGTGACTAGGATAGAGTGAAACATAATAGGGCAAGATAGTCTCATCAGGATAGAGCCAGGGTCAGGATTAAAAAATATGGTGGGCCTGTGAAGTATTAGACATGTATAATATTTATCCAACCCACAAAGTATAACCAAGAACCCCTAACTGACACTGTAACCAGTTCTAGTTTTTTATGAAGGATAACCCCACTAAACCTAATATTAGCAACATTTTACAACGAATCAGGAATATTTATAGTTATAAGTTATAGTTTAAGCAAGTTTAAGCATCCGGAATTATCATTTTACTCCTTCCTGCATTCTGCTTCAGAGAGGGAAGCAGTGCTGCAGTGCCAACCAGGGCAATCCTCTATTGCTAGTTTTGTCTTCGTATCTCACTTTATAAAACTACACACATGATGTTTCAAGTTTTTGATTCATGCAGCAATCAGTATGTAACAACATATCTAAGTACTGGCAATATTCAAAACAGGTATTATTGCAAAATATAAAACATACCTCTCTGATAAGACCCAATGCAACCAAGCCATTTTCAGCCTTGTGGATTGCTTGCCACCTTACAGATGTGACGATGTTGTAACTTAAACATGAGGTGAACTCTTTACCAATTTTGTACAACAAACCAATCACTGGTTCGAGTTGCAGAGTTTTTTTGGCAACAGAGAGTAGGCATTCTGAACATAAGTTCTGCACTTGAAAGTGTTTTCTATCCTGTGAAATATATAAAACTATACTATGCATTAATTACATAATTTTAAAGTAAATCAAAAGGAACTTAAATACATTTCCTGTAATATATGGAACCTGTGAATTTTACACACTAGAAGTAACTGTAACAAATAAATGTCCACAAACTATTGTAGGCATGAGAATTACACTTGAAAGTTCTTCATACATAGTATCCAGTGCTGCCAAATTCAACCAACCTTCTTGTTCTCCCACCCCCAAGTCTTGTAGTTATATCTACTTTAAATCAAACTAAATCAGGCAAATTATTCACATATTTTAAAAAAATTGAATTGCAAATCCTTCTCAGCTTCGCATATCACAGGACAACCTTTTAAAGGATGTCCTGTACACTTTCATACTTCTTTCTCCGCAGTTGCAGTCCAAGTGACTTCATCCTTTTTCATATACCGTGAGATGTGGTGGTCTATAACTGATCTATGAAATAACTTCTGAAATAAATGTGTTTTCCAAAGGATGAAGTTTTAAGACAACAAAGAGGCACTCCAGTATAATTCATATTAATGTTACACAACTGCATTAAACCCTATAAAAGATTGGTGTAAGTACCAGTACAATTAGATAAGAATAAGGAAGAAAATACTCACATATGGCACCACACTAGTGCTCACCTCCACATTATATGAAACATACTTTTTCAGTGTATCTGTTCTCTGACAAAATTGTTGCAATATTTTATAGTATTCTGGATTGTACAGTACAACATTTATTATATGCATTAGTTTGCTCCTGATGTCAGGATATCTCTCTAAATGTAAATGTCCTGTACCATTAGGTAGTTTGTTGGAGATATATTCTGCAAAACTGGTCATGTCATCCTCTTCGCAGATAAAAAAAGCATTTCTTTTCAAGCTTGTTTTACATTTCAGCCATTCCAGTTCAAGGCGGAGTCCTTGCAAATTTTGATATGATCTCAACCGTGTGAGCAGTGTTAGTAAGAATCGTACAAAGTCATGTTGTCCGAAATAGCCAGCAATAATGTTGTCAAGGAAGCTCTGAGTGAAATCTCGAGGGTCCATGTTTGATGGAAGATTTTGGCTCATGATCTGTGCACAGGAAGTCATGTTTTCCTGTGACATGTGCCGGTAGAAGATTTCCTCCAGTTCCACACGGTCAGAATTTTGTAACCAGTAAGTTGGCTGAGGTTCTTCTGTTCTGCTTACAGCTTGTGACAGCTGGGACTTGAAAGGAAAAGAACAAATTTTTATCAATGTTGAAACTGTATCAATAAACTACAAGAAAATTTTTAAAATATCAAATCCTTTACTCTGTCCAAAGACAGGTGTTTAATTTGTTGGAATACAAACTGAATTAGATTTCTGATACAATATAGGATCATAATGGTCAATAAGAAAAAATAATCACAAGAAGAATCAATCCTTTTGAAAAGAACAACCATTTCTGATATTTAAGTTTTTCATAGAACATCAATAATGTGTTTTTCTTATCGCATCTAAATCTCCTTGAATCCTCTGAATTTTTTTTTCATTTGAGCCAGTAAGTTACAAATATGTCATCACTGTCCTATGTCCTAGTCATCAGCAAGTTTGGCATCTAATCACTGGCTGTCACCTCTGAGTTTTGATAATACTGAGGACCTGTCCCAATATAACCCTGGCTGTTGAATGGGACGTAAAACTCCAACTTTGACTTTGAAAATTACCATGTCTGACAAAGTTGATTAATTTTACATAAGTCGAGGAATAAAATAATATATTTGTTGGGTGTACATCTTTAATTAAATACTTTAACTTTGCAAATTCACGTACCACATCACAGTGCAAATTTATTTTCAAGTTTTGATGTTTCAAACATATGAGAACATCTTTCTTCTCCTCTGTCATTGGTTGAAGCTGACGTAAATGGTGCTTGAAGTGAAGTGGAGGACCCGGTATGTCCATGCAACACATGTTCAGTAGTTCTGAGCCAGACCTACGCTATATATGCAATACAAATGAAATACAATGAAAATGTCAAAATGTTTTGGACATTAAGAAATATAATTTTGTTATTTGCATTGACTGTATCTTGTATGTTTCATATAACTGTATAATTTGTATAATATGTGTGACAGTTTGGTGATGTAACACGCCAGATGACATACACAATCATTACAAATTGGAAAAAAGTAACAAATTTAATAAATTATTTGTCATAATAAGACTGTTATTTCTGTTTGACATGGGATTGGGTAAATAAAAATGTCTGTTAACAAGGACGCTATTCTCTATAAAGAAAATATTGCATGAATAATTGACTCACTGCCCTAACAGCACCAAGCTGAATAAAGGAACCAAGCAGTGGAAACAGTAGACAATGTGTGTCCTAGTTGGAGTGTTGGGTACCTTTCAGTAACACCTCACAGGATATTTGTGCTTACCTGTAGTCCAAGACCCCCATATTTGGGATACCAGTCGTGTGATGAAAACTCAGGCTTAACAGTAAACCTGCTGCTTTGATCAATCGTTATTTGTTGTTGATCAGCTACTTTATAGCCTTCACCCTCAAAATGCTGAAATTAAGGATATATTAGCGTGCCTAAAAATAACAAAAAGTAGTTTTACTAATTTTATGAATTATGGAGATATAAGAAAACAACATAAGTATACAATAATGCAAAATAAAAATATGTATCAGAAATGAACATTTGTATGGATATAATTGCCTTTTCTTAATTAAAACAATTGATCAGGTCTTCTCAGTGGTAGATTTGATGGACATAGTATACAAATAGCTAAATGACATAATGACTGGAAATCTGTGTCTGACAAACAAAATAAGATCCTTATATTCCTTAAAATTGGAAAAATACCTGTTTAACCTTCTCATAAGAGCAGATTGAGTCCCGGTTGTAGCATCCAAATGTTGTCACTAATTCCAGTATGTTCTTTCTTTGTTTATAGAACAACAGAGATTGCAAAGTTATGGATTTCATTTCTACCCCAGAACCACTTGTTACAACACCAACATATACACCACAAAAATGGTTGAGAAAGACATAACATTCATTTCCATAAAACAACCATGTCGGCTTGTGGACTTTCATCTTCTCAGCATCAACAAATTCACAGTCTTTGTCTTTCCGATACATCAGGGTCATATTGTCATAGTTATAACTATGTGAATGATGCAGAGGGATGACATACAATATGTTATTTTGAGTGGACAAACAACTTGGACTGAATTCATATATGTCACTCATTGCATTTGTGGGGGTTTTCTGCCATTTCTCTGGTAAAATGGAAGCTCTACATGGTTTTGAATCTGCAGGTAAAGTGTTTGGTGGAATCACAACCCTTACACCTGTATTTGCGAAGTGGAATGATACAGCTTTTGAAGAAATTTCATATTCCAACAAATCCTGTAATAAGAAAATTATATCAGATTTATGTCAAAACGCTCATAACAGTGAGATAGCATAGACAACATACTTTTGTCTTAAGTCTAACAAATTTCCCTTTGCAGTAAGTCAAATTGCTATTTTTTAAAATATTACTTTGTAAACACCGCTATTATCATACTTGTATGCTTTATTAACAAAATATTATTACTTTAGTTTGCCACTGTAATACAGTGGTGAGCCACTTGCCATTCAGATCAGAGTGTGAATCATGCCATCAAGTGGGAAACCTTGGTATTGCTTATTGTTTGTTAGCGGTTTAGAGAATAGAATTTTGCAAGAGTATACTTGTTTTCTCCACCTTTCTAACTACCCTTTGCAATATAACTGATACAGGGTACTGAGTATGACATGAAATACTAAATGAATAAATAATGTATTTACCTCAGCACAAGTAGCCATTTCAGCATTGTCCTCTGAAAACAAAAGAACTCAGTCTGAAAACTGTGTCTCTAAACAATGAGCACATGTATTTCAGCAAACTATAAACCATTTAAAGGGTAGTTATGAACATAATTGTGATGTTGCTGGTTCTAAGACATGTGTTGTACAAATATAATAAAATAAGTGAATCTCCAAAGTGCTCATCAGGAAAATAACATGAATCATATGGTGCATCAATTTAATTCTGAAGCCACTATTACAGGGGATAAGCTTAGATTTAAACCAAAAAAAAACACGTCTGCACATTCAGAAAAAAATCTATTGGTTTAGAAAGGAAACATGACAGAAAGTGTTCTAGAAAAGAAAGACAAAAGAATTTTGAAAATACCTTCAAAAACATGGACTGCTCTTTCAGAGTAAAGATATAAATAAAAAAGGATGCTTGTTAAAGTAAAGTAGTTTAAAACAATATAGAATGTGCCAGTAATTCTGAAAGACCTTATAAATGTGTAGATGAATCGACAGATAAAAGACAAATTTGTAGCAGATGAAAGTTTGCTAAGCTTTCAGCAACAAAATGTCAAAACTAAACAATGGTTTATAAATCTACACAAACTTTCCCAATAATAAGTAATTTTGGAGCAAAAAACCCAGTCTTTCTTCAATACTTCTTCTAGTTTGGTACCCGTGGTACAAATCTTTTGCAGTATAGATAATCTTTTTTTTTCATTATTCAGGAAACTAGGCCTTTGATTTACTGACATGATATTTCCATGCAGCATGATATTATTGGCAGTTTTCCAAAGGTGAGGGTGACTATGTCCAAATCTATGAAAGCAGAGTGATGAATTACGTACTTGAATACAAGAAAAAACTTACTTTCCTGACAACAATGGGAATTATGTGCCTATCTACCCATACTTCACATAAAGCTGATTCTGAGATATCCTGCTTAAATGACATGTATTTGCAGTTGAAAAATTCTCCATTTTGTAATTTTAAATTGTACAGTAATCATGCACGATTTATGATTTTTAATTCATGCAGTTTGAATATTTTGATAGACTTAAAAAGAAAACAAAAATGTGTATTAGATGGTGTTACATCTGTATAGTTCATTTGCTGTACCATACATTTGGTTACATACAATACCCAAAGCAATAATGTTATATTGTAGTTCCAAATTAGCTTTATTTTTCATGATTTATTGGCCGTGACTCAAGATACCAGTTATTATAAAATGTCAAAATCACCTGAATGTTGTTTAGGTTATTAGGGTCTCTGATACAAGAAACACCTTGACATGATCTTTCATCAGCCTTCATTTTTGAGACCTTAGTGAAAACTTAAGACCTAATAAGTAAGATGTTTTGCAAAACATTTTCCCCTATATTATTATCACTAAAATATGATTGATAGTTTATAGTTGCCTTCTTTGTAAGCCAATTTATATAATTTATATAGATTTTATTTAAAAAAAAACTATGTAAAGACTGCTACACAATTCAAATAGGACATATCGAAAACTTTTTTTCTAAAGACAGACCTATAAATACACAAATGTTTCACTAGTTTAGCAAATGCATAACTCCTGAAAGTTTATATCCATCTATCCCAAAGAGTTTATCTGCTGCCTTTGAAAAGTTGAACAGGTGCCTGGACGGTATACAGGAGTAGATGTAAGCCAGTAAACTGAGACTCAATCCAGATAAACTGATTTTATTGTATTTGGTTCATAAAAGACAGAGGGACAAATGAAAAGCATATTTTTCATTTACCATTTTGGGTAGTCCTATCTCCTGTGCTGAGTGGGTCAAGAATCTGGGTGTGTGGTTCGATTCTGATTTTTCCTTTTTCCAAACATGTTGAGAATGTTTGCGAAAGTTGCTTTGTGCAACTCCGTGATTTTAGACATGTCAGGCGGTTTCTTACTCATGATGCTTCTGTACTTGTGGCCAATGCTTTTGTTAGTATTCAGTTGGATTACTGTAACTCACTTTTCAGGAGTCTCTCTAAGTTCAATCTTCATTAATTACAGTGTATCCAAAACAGTGCAGCTAAAATCGTATCAAACACCAGTAGATACACCAGTACAACTTCTGTGCTTAAGAAACTGCATTGGCTTCCTGTTGAACATCGCTCAGTGTTTAAAACAGCCACACTTGTTTATAAGTTTCTCCACACTGGTTTCCCCAAGTACTTTGCTCCATATATCTCTTCCTATAGCAGCTCCTACAGTACCAGGCGCAGCCAGAGTGGTGGTAATTTCCTTGTCATTCCTATGTTTCAACCCTAAGTGCATAAATCCGTCTTCCTGATGAGGTTTCAGCCTCGTCCTTCAGAAAAATGCCTCAAAACCTACCTTTGCACCAAGGCATACTCTCCTTAGTCTCACTCACCCCTGGCGTTCTCCATGGTGCTTGGACTCTTTTCTGTCCCTGGATATTGAAATTGGTTGACTGTTTTTGTTTTGTTACATCTTAGAGTCCCCTTTGAGTAGGGAAGATTAAGCGCTATAAAAGTCCAATTAGAATTAGAATCCTGGGTAGACGTAAATAAAGCCCAGACTTAGCCTTAGTCTCAATTTTAAGTCTAAATCTGGGCTAAGCCCATTTGTGAAATCAGCCCCAGGGGAGGTAGTTACATAATCTTTCAGGCCAAACATTAGGCTTAAGTTTGCAATATATGTTTACAAAAGTTAAGACCTTTGGTGAAATACTGTGTCATGCACCACATTCACTCTAAATGAAATACATGTTTTATTAAACCATACTTGTACATCACAATCTTTTTGTGTATCAAACCAAAATGTTAGTTATTTATGTTCTCAGTTCTAGGCTGTTTTATTTTTCTGCAGATATTTGAGTCACTTACTCTCATATCCAACATATAACAGTAAATATATATATGATTGGACCATTTCATCCAATAGGCTTTTTTGTTGATTAAAATTGTTTCCTCGTGAGATTAAAAAAACTAAATGATTTGCTTTATATGAAACCACAAAAAACATACACATTTTTAAACTAAAGGGTTCAATTGAAGACAATTGAGGAAAATGAGGAACGATTACCTGTTTTCTCTGGCTGTTAAATGGGTTGAAAACTTAACTTTTAGTTTTACCAATGCCTGTAATACTGTTATTTCCCTATTGATTTTAAGGATCAAAGTGACCAAGACTTGTGAATACTTTTGATTGTTCTAGGGAGCATTGACTTGATTGTTTTAATCTAATTTAAAAAAAACAGGAAGCCACAGTATACATGCCTTTCCTATTCCCAAATAATTAACTTGCTAAATAGCTAAACGGAAATTTGTAATTGACTGTACAACATTGACAAATGCTTTTTATGAATATATAAAGTATGATGTTATGACCATTTTATGTAACAGAAATCTCTTAATTGTTGATAAAGTACAGAGAAGAAACTTTCAAAAAAAGCTACACAAGTCAAATTTAGTTTTTGGGACCAGTTTAATGCTCTTTTAATGCTTTGTTGAGAGTGGTAGTAAATGTCTGCAAAACAAGCCTCCCACCCTTCTACTTAAGAACCCTCATGGGAAAAATGGACAATAGACATGCTCTGATATTAAGTGTAGATGATTTGACCCTTGAAGTTTTATTTGCTCTTGAGAAAACTTTTGCTATTTGATCATTTAATATTTGTGGACTACTTCTATCACTGAAACTGCCATACAATTTAAGGTACAATATTATGGCATTGTTGTAGATTTTTGACTTGTGCAGTTGTAAATCCCTCACCTGTGTAGTTGTGGGTTTAAATGTAGTTTATTGTGACATATTTAGAAAAACTGAGAGCCTGATGATATAAGTTACCCTGACATCTATGAGGGCACAGAAAGCACTTTCTTGGTAAGTTACCTTCACTCTGATTCTGTTGAAAACCAACTGCTTGTTTCTCGAGGGTTAATTCTGGCAAGTGAGGACTCATCTCTACTGGAATGCTTGATTCACCTTAAAAAGAATACATCTTTGACTTAAAACAGACACGGCTATGGAGCAAAGCTTTGTCTATTCAGTTAAATATGTATTTTTATACTGATATACAAAAGTAACATTACAAAACAATAGAGGGTTGTGACTTGTGTTAGCCAAATATTTCTACGATCAGTGTAAGCCATCATATTCTAGGTGATTTTCTCGAGTTTTTTTGTGCCTGAGATACTTCTTTTTCTGAAACAATTCACAAGAACATGTGTTAATAGTAGCAGACAGAACTACTAGGTATGAGGCTTACAGTTAATTTTTAACAACCTGCTTATTCTGATTGATAATTCACATATTCAAGTCAGTCACTGGACCATTGCAGTTTGAATTCAGCTTAGAATTTGATATATTCAACTTCTAAATTCAGTTTTGTAAATGGTATATTCAAAGCTGAAAACATATATTTGGTGAAACGTTTTCTGCTCTGTAACTCTTAGCATGCGTGTGTGATCGTTTAGAACCTGTGTTATCACCTATAGATATAGTCAGTCACGATTATTTTACTGATATGTTAAACATTGCTCTAAATGCAGATGTATTTCAATGAAAAATTAAAATTACCTTTAACATAACAGAACAATGTAGCTCTGTAGAATATATTATAGTCATAAAATAGATTGCAGCATAAAAATTTGAAAGTATTTGACTATTTTTGAGTTGACAAGTTCATTCCACACCTGTTTTCCCTGGTTGGTTTATGTGATTTATCATGTAATGCAATTGTTTAATAGATATTGACTTCATCTGCCATTGTAATTTGTGTGAGAAAATAAATGCAGAAAGCCAAGATTCTGCACCAAAACCATCACTAAGCAGAAAGGGATGACTGACGTTCACACTTCTGTGTGCCTGGGCATTGAACATGAGACGCACGACACAAGAGGTTAGCATGTTACAATGAATTAATGAACAAAGAGGCCAAAAATCTGGACATTTAAAATTACTAAATCATTGAGTAAATTACAGGTAATTGTATTAGGACAATTTGAACTAAAGCTCTGGTTGAAAAATCATCTGCTACATTCACTGAAAATAAATTGAGTAGCAGTAATATTGGTCTTTTGTCTCACAGATTTAAAATGAAAATTTATGTTATTAATGGTCACTGGTTAAATGTACACCAGATCTTATCCGTAACGATTTGTAGGCTTAACTTCTTTAAAACTGAGTCACTCACCAATATCTTGCTGTGGATGAGTCAAGGCGGTATGTGTAATTTTGTTCTTTTTGCTCCTCACATCTTGAAATAAGAGAATATGGAATTTGGAGCAAATCATTTGACAATAATAGAACAAACATGTGGAGTGTTTTCATTGCATAATTTCTGAAAATCGTTGAAAATTTATTGATAATCAATTTGTGACAAATGCATGAAGCTGTAAGTGAAAGAAAAAAATTGTCACAAACATGGCTCAGGGTTTAGAAAGCTCCAAAGTATTTGAAAAATAATAAAAATAATAACTGAACTAATACTGAACCATTTGTTAATTTCTAAGTTAAACGCCTAAAATATGCTGGATTTGGCATACGCAGCAGGACTAGATTTCACTATATGTGTATTTCTAGGAGTAAATATAGGACAATTCAAGTTATTCTGACTCACTTGATGCAGACGTTTTTGCATATTTTCTCTTTCTGGTTAGTGTACATTGTGCCATGGCTTCAACACTGCAGATATATAAACAATGTTACTTAGAGCTGGTCAAGGTTCTGCACTGTACATTGCTGAAAGATGGTAAGCAACTACCAACGTTCCCAGATGAGGTCAGATATTTGAACTGAGACCTCCGAGGTAGGCAGAATTATCTAGGGTAAAAATGTCCCCCGCTTTGCTCAACTAGAAGAAGCTATACCATATCGTGTTTGGTATAATTTACTCATATACAAATGGTCTACACATTTCCCATCATGGCATGACATTAGAATTGGTACTTTAGAAATTTATAAAATTGGGTACACTAAACCTTTCTAATCATTCATTTTAAATTTCATTTTAAAGGAAGAGAGGTAGTCGCGATCCTGTGTACTATGAATGTCTCTTTAGATTTCACAAAATCAAGGAAGGTATCTAAAATTAATGTGTAATAGTTACAAATGAAAAATTGTAAGTGAGCCTCAGTGTTGCAATGTACTTTCAAGAATATTTATTTTGTTTACTTTGACAATATTATGCTTTTACATACAACAAAACTAAATGACTGACTAAATAGGTAAAACTTTAATAATAATGTCTACGACTCAATCTCTAGGGACATTTACTGTGAATCTTAAAATAATTTTCTTACTAATACTTTCAAAATTATCAAACATCCTTCAAAGATAAATGTCTTAATGATTAATAATTTTTTCATGTTGTCTACATCGGGTGAAGTGTCTGTGAATGAAGCACTAACAATCATTAATCATTATCTTATTAATGTAGTGAAACTTTTTGTTTATTGTTCAAGTTTGTTAGTTATCTATGCATTTAAATTTGTATTTTCTTGTTAATGACCAAAACTTTCAAGCCTTGATATAAACGCATGAATACCAGCAACAAACCTATTGATAGATACATGTGTGATACCTTTTCGTGAAGTATTGCTGTAATGACGTCAATCCCTCATTGAATACATGTTCTGGAGGGTCCTCCAGAAAGCTAGTGTCAAAGTGACACTTCTTTATATATTCGTATCCTTCTTCATTTTCAAAAAAACTTTCTGTAAATCTGTCTATAATCAAGAATGATAAGTTATTGTTTGATGGGTTTATTCTTGATATTTCATTGCAATGAAGATTCAGGATTCCTAATTGTGTGTGTTGACTCCAATCACATACTTCTGTAATCTGATTGTTTGCGATCCGTATCCTTTCTATGTTAACTGGCACTTTTGCAGGATCAATGTTTGTGAGTTTGTTCTCTGACACATCCAGTCGAACAAGGTTCTGATGCTCACTCAAATTGCATAGTTCATCGATTTCATTGGACCAAAGGTTTAACTCCTGTATATTTACTGGTATTTTTAAAGAATCAATGACTGAAATTTTGTTATTTGACACATCCAGTTTAAGAAGTGTATGGTGCTCACTAAAATCACACAACTCACTGATCTGATTTCCATGCATTGTTAGCTCCTGTATATTAAGTGGTACTTTTAAGGGATCAATCACTGTAATTTTGTTGCATGACACATCTATTTTAACAAGTTTTTGATGCCTACTTAGATCACACATTTCATAGATTTGATTGCTCCACATGTACACCTCTTGTATATTGACTGGTAATTTCGACTGATCAATGACTGTAAGTTTATTCCATGAAACATTCAGTTCAACAAGTTCATCGTGTTTACTCAGATCCCACAAGTCACTCATCTCATTCTGCCATATTTCCAGTTTCTGAACGTGTTCAGGAAGACTCTGAGGCTCTATTAATGTCATGTCATGGTTACTCCATGACAATTGCTCAAGGTTATGGATTTGCCTATACCTAGATCTGTCTGGCAGACTGTGTAATTCATTGTATGACATATCTTCCTCTGTAAATGTGACATCTTTACTAGGTTCACGTAATTTGGCTAACGACTTACTGTCAGTGAGCTTCCCCTTCTCAATCATTAAGGCCATATTTGGTGTGAAGGGGAATCTAAAAGTACAAAACATATTTCAAATCATCTGCCAATATGCACTAAAACAAACTTACCTTTATGTTAATGTTAGCACTTAGAACAAAGTAAATTCAAGAAGTAACTCAAAAATCAATTAATAATAACAACAGTGACGTTATTTTTACGGACCATCTATGATAATACATACACTGTTTTTACTTTGTCAAAGATTTCTTAAACATCCATGAACTGATTGCTTTATTTCTAATTTACACAGTTGCCTCAGAGTCAGTAAAGGATATCATTAAAGCAATGTGACTCACATGTTCACAGCAGTTATTTGAAAGTCATGAAGACATTATGAAATAATTCACTTCAGTAACCTATGTGTGTAACTGGGTTGTCTGGATCCATCACTACTGCACCTGAAATATTGCCATGATTACTGCATAGATGTGATGAACACCCAACACTTCAAATTTATCAAAAAATTTCAAATTTTACTTACAACGTAATACAACTAACAATATTGTCACAATACTGAAGTATATATTCAATCATTATTTATGAAATTTAAATATGTATAAATATATCAGTAAAATATATAAATCAGAAAATTAATAAACCTGTGATCTGTATCACCAAATAGATCAGCTGGATGACCTGCTAAATGCTATTAGAAAGCATAAGTAGTAACACTGACCCTCTACTGTAAATGCACCTCAAAATAGGTCATGGTGGCCAACAAATGAAATAATTAAGTAAATAATGACTTATTCAAGTCAACTCCATTGTAAGATTGTGGTTTGTGTTGGTTTGTTTTTACCATGATCAAATGCAGAACCATTTAAAAGCCAAAGCACATTTAGCTCCTCTGAAAGGCTTCTATTTGATAAATATCAAAAATATATTTCTGTTCTTTTTTAGACTGCAGATACCCAAACAAGTCAAGCAATACATGATACAATAGTGCTACAATATTAAGAACAAAAGCTTTTACATCTGTTGAGTGTAACAGTCATGTTAAACAACATCTCCTGCATTTCGGCAGCAGGTACTGTCACAGAGATGGTCAAAAATGTGCAACAAATTTGAAACAAAGATGACAAGGATTCAGTGTTATATACAGTTTTTACACATACACATGAAATATGTTTACACATTTACACATAAAATGTGTTTTCACAAATTACTCACTATGTATTAGCAGCCTTTATACAGTTGTCTTCACACAGCAAAAATAATTATTTTAAGCAATTTCACAGTTGATCTTTATACTCCTTTCGAAGCTGATGCTGTTTAATACATATCCAAAGGACAATATCCTGGTGACAAATAAACCACACTTTGTGAGAATGTTAACAAATGTCTGTTGTAATCTGTAAATGTGTGTGAATATGTATATAACTTCTGGAGTCTGATAATGTGTGAGTTGGAATGAGTGTGCAGTGTTTGTGTTGTTATGACATGTGGGCGGGTCTCCAGACAAAGAACCAATGATATGACAGACATACAACTCAACAGTTCCTTCAAAACTGAATAGTATTTTAATGAGATAACCCATTAATATCCTGCCAGTCTTCAGATTGAGGTGAATCCAACTAAGGATTTCAAGATGGTCATGAACCAAGATAGGCATGCATGGACCTATTGTTGCGGGTAAGAAGTTCAAAATGACTTGAGTGCTCTGACAGAAAGGAATTTGATGAGAAAATGGGAATTCTTTATAACAGAATAACAGTAAACTAAAGCAGTTCTGATGAAAATACTCCATAGTCCTATTAATTTATCACACAAAAGCAACGTGAATTAATTGAATATCTCATTGATTGACATAAGGGCACTGATCTGAAGATTTCTGGTAGGATTTGGGATCTTAAGTTGGCTTTAGGTCCTTTTTAAGTTTAGCAAGATCTCAGTTTGAGCTCAAATATAAGCACTTATCTGTCCGTTGGACCAGCACACACTATCGACACACCTTCATTTACTTATGGATTGAAACATAATATCAAGTAATAGATTTAATTGATCCATCTTGTATAGAATTAGATTGGGGTGGATCGCAATGTGTTCTGGCACAATAATAGCCACTCACTCCTTATATATCCCCTCTACAATTCAAATTACATTCACTTTGACGTTTTGTCCTCAAACATTAAGTTGTAAGATATGCCATGACTGTTCTATAGTTCGTGTTGTGGTATTTTTACTGATACACTAAAATAAAGGTAACTTTATTAGACCTAATAATACAGTGAGTAAGCTCTTCCAATTGCCACTGAGACTATTTGTTAAACAATAAAATCCTTCTATAGTGATTTATACAAGGGATCTCCCTCCAAACACATACAAACCCGGATGTGTAAAATATTTAAAGGAGTTTACAAAGTTAACTGAGAACTGACACTGTGTCAACATATTGGTGAATATATTCCACTGGATCAGCCAGCTTAACTCTCAGTAATAGAATGCTATTCAAATGAAGGCTTAGGCAATTAAACCTTTACAGAAAACCCAAGATTTGAGGAGATATAAAGCTACCCACAGAGTGAATACCTTTTCCACCCACTGTTGTTTACAATATAAGAGAGTAAACACTTCTACTCTACAAAAGTGTATAACAGTTTCAAGTGTATAAGATTATATAATTTTTTGTACATCGTTGTTATGTCTAATGGCTCATTTCGTATTTTTAATTGACTTATTTTACTTGTTATTCAAACAAACTGTTCAACAATTAATTCAAGATACGTGTAAATGATGTCAGAGTTTAAGATTTATTAATATCCTTACATCAGCAACACACAGTATATGTGTAGATATAACTTTTTATATAAAAATACACTGTACTCACAAATACATTTATATTCCTGTGATATAACAATTTTCCTCAAACCGCAGTTTGTGAGTTCAAATCTCAAGACAAGAGTTAAAAACATTGTAGTTGTTGAACAGTGTCCATTGTGTAACGGATTAAAAACTGATTTGCATGTAAATCTTACATTCTGCACAACCAAAACTTCAAACACAACAATGTACACTTAAATTATCTTTGATAATGGAAAATTTTTCCTGAACATTAAAGAGAAAATAAGGTGAGGATGTAAATAATAATTCAAATAACCTGACAGTCAGCACATCATCAAAAAGAACTGTGATTCTCTTTCATATACATACATCCTACAAAACACCAGTCACCACATGGTCACTCACACCTCAGTCTGACCTTCCTCCACCCACATACATCACAGAAAATACCAGTCATCACATGGTCACACACACCTCAGTCGGACCTTCCTCCACCCACATACATCACAGAAAACACCAGTCATCACACGGTCACACACACCTCAGTCTGACCTTCCTCCACCTACATACATCAGAGAAAACACCAGTCACCACATGGTCACTCACACCTCAGTCTGACCTTCCTCCACCCACATACATCACAGAAAACACCAGTCATCACATGGTCACACACACCTCAGTCTGACTTTCTGCCACCCACATACATCACAGAAAACACCAGTCATCACATGGTCACACACACCTCAGTCTGACCTTCCTCCACCCACATACATCACAGAAAACACCAGTCATCACATGGTCACACACACCTCAGTCTGGCCTTCCTCCACCCACATACATCACAGAAAGCACCAGTCATCGCATGGTCACACACACCTCAGCCTGACCTTCCTCCACCCACATACATCACAGAAAGCACCAGTCACCACATGGTCACACACACCTCAGTCTGACCTTCCTCCACCCGCATACATCACCAAAAGCACCAGTCATCACATGGTCACACACACCTCAGTCTGACCTTCCTCCACCCACATACATCACAGAAAACACCAGTCATCACATGGTCACACACACCTCAGTCTGACCTTCCTCCACCCACATACATCACATAAAACACCACTCATCACATGGTCACACATACCTCAGTCTGACCTTCCTCCACCCACATACATCACAGAAAACACCAGTCATCACATGGTCACACACACCTCAGTCTGACCTTCCTCCACCCACATACATCACAGAAAGCACCAGTCATCGCATGATCACACACACCTCAGCCTGACTTTCCTCCACCCACATACATCACAGAAAACACCAGTCATCACATGGTCACACACACCTCAGTCTGACCTTCCTCCACCCACATACATCACAGAAAACACCAGTCATCACATGGTCACACACACCTCAGTCTGACCTTCCTCCACCCACATACATCACAGACAACACCAGTCATCACATGGTCACAACACCTCAGTCTGACTTTCCTCCACCCACATACATCACAGAAAACACCAGTCATCACATGGTCACACACACTTCAGTCTGACCTTCCTCCACCCACATACATCACAGAAAACACCAGTCATCATATGGTCACACACACCTCAGTCTGACCTTCCTCCACCCACATACATCACAGAAAGCACCAGTCATCGCATGGTCACACACACCTCAGTCTGACCTTCCTCCACCCACATACATCACAGAAAGCACCAGTCACCACATGGTCACACACACCTCAGTCTGACCTTCCTCCACCCACATACATCACAGAAAGCACCAGTCATCGCATGGTCACACACACCTCAGCCTGACCTTCCTCCACCCACATACATCACAGAAAGCACCAGTCACCACATGGTCACACACACCTCAGTCTGACCTTCCTCCACCCACATACATCACAGAAAGCACCAGTCATCGCATGGTCACACACACCTCAGTCTGACCTTCCTCCACCCACATACATCACAGAAAACACCAGTCATCATATGGTCACACACACCTCAGTCTGACCTTCCTCCACCCACATACATCACAGAAAGCACCAGTCATCGCATGGTCACACACACCTCAGTCGGACCTTCCTCCACCCACATACATCACAGAAAACACCAGTCATCACACGGTCACACATACCTCAGTCTGACCTTCCTCCACCTACATACATCAGAGAAAACACCAGTCACCACATGGTCACTCACACCTCAGTCTGACCTTCCTCCACCCACATACATCACAGAAAACACCAGTCATCACATGGTCACACACACCTCAGTCTGACCTTCCGCCACCCACATACATCACAGAAAACACCAGTCATCACATGGTCACACACACCTCAGTCTGACCTTCCTCCACCCACATACATCACAGAAAACACCAGTCATCACATGGTCACACACACCTCAGTCTGACCTTCCTCCACCCACATACATCACAGAAAGCACCAGTCATCACATGGTCACACACACCTCAGCCTGACCTTCCTCCACCCACATACATCACAGAAAGCACCAGTCACCACATGGTCACACACACCTCAGTCTGACCTTCCTCCACCCGCATACATCACCAAAAGCACCAGTCATCACATGGTCACACACACCTCAGTCTGACCTTCCTCCACCCACATACATCACAGAAAACACCAGTCATCACATGGTCACACACACCTCAGTCGGACCTTCCTCCACCCACATACATCACAGAAAACACCAGTCATCACACGGTCACACACACCTCAGTCTGACCTTCCTCCACCTACATACATCAGAGCAAAAAACAACAGTCACCACATGGTCACTCACACCTAAGTCTGACCTTCCTCCACCCACATACATCACAGAAAACACCAGTCATCATATGGTCACACACACCTCAGTCTGACTTTCTGCCACCCACATACATCACAGAAAACACCAGTGATCACATGGTCACACACACCTCAGTCTGACCTTCCTCCACCCACATACATCACAGAAAACACCAGTCATCACATGGTCACACACACCTCAGTCTGACCTTCCTCCACCCACATACATCACAGAAAGCACCAGTCATCGCATGGTCACACACACCTCAGCCTGACCTTCCTCCACCCACATACATCACAGAAAGCACCAGTCACCACATGGTCACACACACCTCAGTCTGACCTTCCTCCACCCGCATACATCACCAAAAGCACCAGTCATCACATGGTCACTCACACCTCAGTCTGACCTTCCTCCATCCACATACATCACAGAAAACACCAGTCATCACATGGTCACACACACCTCAGTCTGACCTTCCTCCACCCACATACATCACAGAAAACACCAGTCATCACATGGTCACACACACCTCAGTCTGACCTTCCTCCACCCACATACATCACATAAAACACCACTCATCACATGGTCACACATACCTCAGTCTGACCTTCCTCCACCCACATACATCACAGAAAACACCAGTCATCACATGGTCACACACACCTCAGTCTGACCTTCCTCCACCCACATACATCACAGAAAGCACCAGTCATCGCATGGTCACACACACCTCAGCCTGACTTTCCTCCACCCACATACATCACAGAAAACACCAGTCATCACATGGTCACACACACCTCAGTCTGACCTTCCTCCACCCACATACATCACAGAAAACACCAGTCATCACATGGTCACACACACCTCAGTCTGACCTTCCTCCACCCACATACATCACAGACAACACCAGTCATCACATGGTCACAACACCTCAGTCTGACTTTCCTCCACCCACATACATCACAGAAAACACCAGTCATCACATGGTCACACACACCTCAGTCTGACCTTCCTCCACCCACATACATCACAGAAAACACCAGTCATCATATGGTCACACACACCTCAGTCTGACCTTCCTCCACCCACATACATCACAGAAAGCACCAGTCATCGCATGGTCACACACACCTCAGCCTGACCTTCCTCCACCCACATACATCACAGAAAGCACCAGTCACCACATGGTCACACACACCTCAGTCTGACCTTCCTCCACCTACATACATCAGAGAAAACACCAGTCACCACATGGTCACTCACACCTCAGTCTGACCTTCCTCCACCCACATACATCACAGAAAACACCAGTCATCATATGGTCACACACACCTCAGTCTGACCTTCCTCCACCCACATACATCACAGAAAGCACCAGTCATCGCATGGTCACACACACCTCAGTCTGACCTTCCTCCACCTACATACATCAGAGAAAACACCAGTCATCACATGGTCACACACACCTCAGTCTGACCTTCCTCCACCCACATACATCACAGACAACACCAGTCATCACATGGTCACAACACCTCAGTCTGACTTTCCTCCACCCACATACATCACAGAAAACACCAGTCATCACATGGTCACACACACCTCAGTCTGACCTTCCTCCACCCACATACATCACAGAAAACACCAGTCATCATATGGTCACACACACCTCAGTCTGACCTTCCTCCACCCACATACATCACAGAAAGCACCAGTCATCGCATGGTCACACACACCTCAGTCGGACCTTCCTCTACCCACATACATCACAGAAAACACCAGTCATCACACGGTCACACACACCTCAGTCTGACCTTCCTCCACCTACATACATCACAGAAAACACCAGTCACCACATGGTCACTCACACACTCAGTCTGACCTTCCTCCACCCACATACATCACAGAAAACACCAGTCATCACATGGTCACACACACCTCAGTCTGACCTTCCGCCACCCACATACATCACAGAAAACACCAGTCATCACATGGTCACACACACCTCAGTCTGACCTTCCTCCACCCACATACATCACAGAAAACACCAGTCATCACATGGTCACACACACCTCAGTCTGACCTTCCTCCACCCACATACATCACAGAAAGCACCAGTCATCACATGGTCACACACACCTCAGCCTGACCTTCCTCCACCCACATACATCACAGAAAGCACCAGTCACCACATGGTCACACACACCTCAGTCTGACCTTCCTCCACCCGCATACATCACCAAAAGCACCAGTCATCACATGGTCACACACACCTCAGTCTGACCTTCCTCCATCCACATACATCACAGAAAACACCAGTCATCACATGGTCACACACACCTCAGTCTGACCTTCCTCCACCCACATACATCACAGAAAACACCAGTCATCACATGGTCACACACACCTCAGTCTGACCTTCCTCCACCCACATACATCACATAAAACACCACTCATCACATGGTCACACATACCTCAGTCTGACCTTCCTCCACCCACATACATCACAGAAAACACCAGTCATCACATGGTCACACACACCTCAGTCTGACCTTCCTCCACCCACATACATCACAGAAAGCACCAGTCATCGCATGGTCACACACACCTCAGCCTGACTTTCCTCCACCCACATACATCACAGAAAACACCAGTCATCACATGGTCACACACACCTCAGTCTGACCTTCCTCCACCCACATACATCACAGAAAACACCAGTCATCACATGGTCACACACACCTCAGTCTGACCTTCCTCCACCCACATACATCACAGACAACACCAGTCATCACATGGTCACAACACCTCAGTCTGACTTTCCTCCACCCACATACATCACAGACAACACCAGTCATCACATGGTCACACACACCTCAGTCTCACCTTCCTCCACCCACATACATCACAGAAAACACCAGTCATCATATGGTCACACACACCTCAGTCTGACCTTCCTCCACCCACATACATCACAGAAAGCACCAGTCATCGCATGGTCACACACACCTCAGCCTGACCTTCCTCCACCCACATACATCACAGAAAACACCAGTCATCGCATGGTCACACACACCTCAGTCTGACCTTCCTCCACCCACATACATCACAGAAAGCACCAGTCACCACATGGTCACACACACCTCAGTCTGACCTTCCTCCACCCGCATACATCACCAAAAGCACCAGTCATCACATGGTCACACACACCTCAGTCTGACCTTCCTCCATCCACATACATCACAGAAAACACCAGTCATCACATGGTCACACACACCTCAGTCTGACCTTCCTCCACCCACATACATCACAGAAAACACCAGTCATCATATGGTCACACACACCTCAGTCTGACCTTCCTCCACCCACATACATCACATAAAACACCACTCATCACATGGTCACACATACCTCAGTCTGACCTTCCTCCACCCACATACATCACAGAAAACACCAGTCATCACATGGTCACACACACCTCAGTCTGACCTTCCTCCACCCACATACATCACAGAAAGCACCAGTCATCGCATGATCACACACACCTCAGCCTGACTTTCCTCCACCCACATACATCACAGAAAACACCAGTCATCACATGGTCACACACACCTCAGTCTGACCTTCCTCCACCCACATACATCACAGAAAACACCAGTCATCACATGGTCACACACACCTCAGTCTGACCTTCCTCCACCCACATACATCACAGACAACACCAGTCATCACATGGTCACAACACCTCAGTCTGACTTTCCTCCACCCACATACATCACAGAAAACACCAGTCATCACATGGTCACACACACCTCAGTCTGACCTTCCTCCACCCACATACATCACAGAAAACACCAGTCATCATATGGTCACACACACCTCAGTCTGACCTTCCTCCACCCACATACATCACAGAAAGCACCAGTCATCGCATGGTCACACACACCTCAGTCTGACCTTCCTCCACCCACATACATCACAGAAAGCACCAGTCACCACATGGTCACACACACCTCAGTCTGACCTTCCCCCACCCACATACATCACAGAAAGCACCAGTCATCGCATGGTCACACACACCTCAGCCTGACCTTCCTCCACCCACATACATCACAGAAAGCACCAGTCACCACATGGTCACACACACCTCAGTCTGACCTTCCTCCACCCACATACATCACAGAAAGCACCAGTCATCGCATGGTCACACACACCTCAGTCTGACCTTCCTCCACCCACATACATCACAGAAAACACCAGTCATCATATGGTCACACACACCTCAGTCTGACCTTCCTCCACCCACATACATCACAGAAAGCACCAGTCATCGCATGGTCACACACACCTCAGTCGGACCTTCCTCCACCCACATACATCACAGAAAACACCAGTCATCACACGGTCACACATACCTCAGTCTGACCTTCCTCCACCTACATACATCAGAGAAAACACCAGTCACCACATGGTCACTCACACCTCAGTCTGACCTTCCTCCACCCACATACATCACAGAAAACACCAGTCATCACATGGTCACACACACCTCAGTCTGACCTTCCGCCACCCACATACATCACAGAAAACACCAGTCATCACATGGTCACACACACCTCAGTCTGACCTTCCTCCACCCACATACATCACAGAAAACACCAGTCATCACATGGTCACACACACCTCAGTCTGACCTTCCTCCACTCACATACATCACAGAAAGCACCAGTCATCACATGGTCACACACACCTCAGCCTGACCTTCCTCCACCCACATACATCACAGAAAGCACCAGTCACCACATGGTCACACACACCTCAGTCTGACCTTCCTCCACCCGCATACATCACCAAAAGCACCAGTCATCACATGGTCACACACACCTCAGTCTGACCTTCCTCCACCCACATACATCACAGAAAACACCAGTCATCACATGGTCACACACACCTCAGTTGGACCTTCCTCCACCCACATACATCACAGAAAACACCAGTCATCACACGGTCACACACACCTCAGTCTGACCTTCCTCCACCTACATACATCAGAGCAAAAAACAACAGTCACCACATGGTCACTCACACCTCAGTCTGACCTTCCTCCACCCACATACATCACAGAAAACACCAGTCATCATATGGTCACACACACCTCAGTCTGACTTTCTGCCACCCACATACATCACAGAAAACACCAGTGATCATATGGTCACACACACCTCAGTCTGACCTTCCTCCACCCACATACATCACAGAAAACACCAGTCATCACATGGTCACACACACCTCAGTCTGACCTTCCTCCACCCACATACATCACAGAAAGCACCAGTCATCGCATGGTCACACACACCTCAGCCTGACCTTCCTCCACCCACATACATCACAGAAAGCACCAGTCACCACATGGTCACACACACCTCAGTCTGACCTTCCTCCACCCGCATACATCACCAAAAGCACCAGTCATCACATGGTCACTCACACCTCAGTCTGACCTTCCTCCATCCACATACATCACAGAAAACACCAGTCATCACATGGTCACACACACCTCAGTCTGACCTTCCTCCACCCACATACATCACAGAAAACACCAGTCATCACATGGTCACACACACCTCAGTCTGACCTTCCTCCACCCACATACATCACATAAAACACCACTCATCACATGGTCACACATACCTCAGTCTGACCTTCCTCCACCCACATACATCACAGAAAACACCAGTCATCACATGGTCACACACACCTCAGTCTGACCTTCCTCCACCCACATACATCACAGAAAGCACCAGTCATCGCATGGTCACACACACCTCAGCCTGACTTTCCTCCACCCACATACATCACAGAAAACACCAGTCACCACATGGTCACACACACCTCAGTCTGACCTTCCTCCACCCACATACATCACAGAAAGCACCAGTCATCGCATGGTCACACACACCTCAGCCTGACCTTCCTCCACCCACATACATCACAGAAAGCACCAGTCACCACATGGTCACACACACCTCAGTCTGACCTTCCTCCACCCGCATACATCACCAAAAGCACCAGTCATCACATGGTCACTCACACCTCAGTCTGACCTTCCTCCATCCACATACATCACAGAAAACACCAGTCATCACATGGTCACACACACCTCAGTCTGACCTTCCTCCACCCACATACATCACAGAAAACACCAGTCATCACATGGTCACACACACCTCAGTCTGACCTTCCTCCACCCACATACATCACATAAAACACCACTCATCACATGGTCACACATACCTCAGTCTGACCTTCCTCCACCCACATACATCACAGAAAACACCAGTCATCACATGGTCACACACACCTCAGTCTGACCTTCCTCCACCCACATACATCACAGAAAGCACCAGTCATCGCATGGTCACACACACCTCAGCCTGACTTTCCTCCACCCACATACATCACAGAAAACACCAGTCATCACATGGTCACACACACCTCAGTCTGACCTTCCTCCACCCACATACATCACAGAAAACACCAGTCATCACATGGTCACACACACCTCAGTCTGACCTTCCTCCACCCACATACATCACAGACAACACCAGTCATCACATGGTCACAACACCTCAGTCTGACTTTCCTCCACCCACATACATCACAGAAAACACCAGTCATCACATGGTCACACACACCTCAGTCTTACCTTCCTCCACCCACATACATCACAGAAAACACCAGTCATCATATGGTCACACACACCTCAGTCTGACCTTCCTCCACCCACATACATCACAGAAAGCACCAGTCATCGCATGGTCACACACACCTCAGCCTGACCTTCCTCCACCCACATACATCACAGAAAGCACCAGTCACCACATGGTCACACACACCTCAGTCTGACCTTCCTCCACCTACATACATCAGAGAAAACACCAGTCACCACATGGTCACTCACACCTCAGTCTGACCTTCCTCCACCCACATACATCACAGAAAACACCAGTCATCGCATGGTCACACACACCTCAGTCTGACCTTCCTCCACCTACATACATCAGAGAAAACACCAGTCATCACATGGTCACAACACCTCAGTCTGACTTTCCTCCACCCACATACATCACAGAAAACACCAGTCATCACATGGTCACACACACGTCAGTCTGACCTTCCTCCACCCACATACATCACAGAAAACACCAGTCATCATATGGTCACACACACCTCAGTCTGACCTTCCTCCACCCACATACATCACAGAAAGCACCAGTCATCGCATGGTCACACACACCTCAGTCGGACCTTCCTCTACCCACATACATCACAGAAAACACCAGTCATCACACGGTCACACACACCTCAGTCTGACCTTCCTCCACCTACATACATCAGAGAAAACACCAGTCACCACATGGTCACTCACACACTCAGTCTGACCTTCCTCCACCCACATACATCACAGAAAACACCAGTCATCACATGGTCACACACACCTCAGTCTGACCTTCCGCCACCCACATACATCACAGAAAACACCAGTCATCACATGGTCACACACACCTCAGTCTGACCTTCCTCCACCCACATACATCACAGAAAACACCAGTCATCACATGGTCACACACACCTCAGTCTGACCTTCCTCCACCCACATACATCACAGAAAGCACCAGTCATCACATGGTCACACACACCTCAGCCTGACCTTCCTCCACCCACATACATCACAGAAAGCACCAGTCACCACATGGTCACACACACCTCAGTCTGACCTTCCTCCACCCGCATACATCACCAAAAGCACCAGTCATCACATGGTCACACACACCTCAGTCTGACCTTCCTCCATCCACATACATCACAGAAAACACCAGTCATCACATGGTCACACACACCTCAGTCTGACCTTCCTCCACGCACATACATCACAGAAAACACCAGTCATCACATGGTCACACACACCTCAGTCTGACCTTCCTCCACCCACATACATCACATAAAACACCACTCATCACATGGTCACACATACCTCAGTCTGACCTTCCTCCACCCACATACATCACAGAAAACACCAGTCGTCACATGGTCATACACACCTCAGTCTGACCTTCCTCCACCCACATACATCACAGAAAGCACCAGTCATCGCATGGTCACACACACCTCAGCCTGACTTTCCTCCACCCACATACATCACAGAAAACACCAGTCATCACATGGTCACACACACCTCAGTCTGACCTTCCTCCACCCACATACATCACAGAAAACACCAGTCATCACATGGTCACACACACCTCAGTCTGACCTTCCTCCACCCACATACATCACAGACAACACCAGTCATCACATGGTCACAACACCTCAGTCTGACTTTCCTCCACCCACATACATCACAGACAACACCAGTCATCACATGGTCACACACACCTCAGTCTCACCTTCCTCCACCCACATACATCACAGAAAACACCAGTCATCATATGGTCACACACACCTCAGTCTGACCTTCCTCCACCCACATACATCACAGAAAGCACCAGTCATCGCATGGTCACACACACCTCAGCCTGACCTTCCTCCACCCACATACATCACAGAAAACACCAGTCATCACATGGTCACACACACCTCAGTCTGACCTTCCTCCACCCACATACATCACAGAAAGCACCAGTCACCATATGGTCACACACACCTCAGTCTGACCTTCCTCCACCCGCATACATCACCAAAAGCACCAGTCATCACATGGTCACACACACCTCAGTCTGACCTTCCTCCATCCACATACATCACAGAAAACACCAGTCATCACATGGTCACACACACCTCAGTCTGACCTTCCTCCACCCACATACATCACAGAAAACACCAGTCATCACATGGTCACACACACCTCAGTCTGACCTTCCTCCACCCACATACATCACAGAAAGCACCAGTCATCGCATGGTCACACACACCTCAGCCTGACTTTCCTCCACCCACATACATCACAGAAAACACCTGTCATCACATGGTCACACACACCTCAGTCTGACCTTCCTCCACCCACATACATCACAGAAAACACCAGTCATCACATGGTCACACACACCTCAGTCTGACCTTCCTCCACCCACATACATCACAGACAACACCAGTCATCACATGGTCACAACACCTCAGTCTGACTTTCCTCCACCCACATACATCACAGAAAACACCAGTCATCACATGGTCACACACACCTCAGTCTGACCTTCCTCCACCCACATACATCACAGAAAACACCAGTCATCATATGGTCACACACACCTCAGTCTGACCTTCCTCCACCCACATACATCACAGAAAGCACCAGTCATCGCATGGTCACACACACCTCAGTCTGACCTTCCTCCACCCACATACATCACAGAAAGCACCAGTCACCACATGGTCACACACACCTCAGTCTGACCTTCCTCCAACCACATACATCACAGAAAGCACCAGTCATCGCATGGTCACACACACCTCAGCCTGACCTTCCTCCACCCACATACATCACAGAAAGCACCAGTCACCACATCGTCACACACACCTCAGTCTGACCTTCCTCCACCCACATACATCACAGAAAGCACCAGTCATCGCATGGTCACACACACCTCAGTCTGACCTTCCTCCACCCACATACATCACAGAAAACACCAGTCATCATATGGTCACACACACCTCAGTCTGACCTTCCTCCACCCACATACATCACAGAAAGCACCAGTCATCGCATGGTCACACACACCTCAGTCGGACCTTCCTCCACCCACATACATCACATAAAACACCAGTCATCACACGGTCACACATACCTCAGTCTGACCTTCCTCCACCTACATACATCAGAGAAAACACCAGTCACCACATGGTCACTCACACCTCAGTCTGACCTTCCTCCACCCACATACATCACAGAAAACACCAGTCATCACATGGTCACACACACCTCAGTCTGACCTTCCGCCACCCACATACATCACAGAAAACACCAGTCATCACATGGTCACACACACCTCAGTCTGACCTTCCTCCACCCACATACATCACAGAAAACAGCAGTCATCACATGGTCACACACACCTCAGTCTGACCTTCCTCCACCCACATACATCACAGAAAGCACCAGTCATCACATGGTCACACACACCTCAGCCTGACCTTCCTCCACCCACATACATCACAGAAAGCACCAGTCACCACATGGTCACACACACCTCAGTCTGACCTTCCTCCACCCGCATACATCACCAAAAGCACCAGTCATCACATGGTCACACACACCTGAGTCTGACCTTCCTCCACCCACATACATCACAGAAAACACCAGTCATCACATGGTCACACACACCTCAGTCGGACCTTCCTCCACCCACATACATCACAGAAAACACCAGTCATCACACGGTCACACACACCTCAGTCTGACCTTCCTCCACCTACATACATCACAGAAAACACCAGTCATCACATGGTCACACACACCTCAGTCTGACCTTCCTCCACCCACATACATCACAGAAAGCACCAGTCATCGCATGGTCACACACACCTCAGACTGACCTTCCTCCACCCACATACATCACAGAAAGCACCAGTCACCACATGGTCACACACACCTCAGTCTGACCTTCCTCCACCCGCATACATCACCAAAAGCACCAGTCATCACATGGTCACACACACCTCAGTCTGACCTTCCTCCATCCACATACATCACAGAAAACACCAGTCATCACATGGTCACACACAGCTCAGTCTGACCTTCCTCCACCCACATACATCACAGAAAGCACCAGTCACCACATGGTCACACACACCTCAGTCTGACCTTCCTCCACCCGCATACATCACCAAAAGCACCAGTCATCACATGGTCACACACACCTCAGTCTGACCTTCCTCCATCCACATACATCACAGAAAACACCAGTCATCACATGGTCACACACACCTCAATCTGACCTTCCTCCACCCACATACATCACAGAAAACACCAGTCATCACATGGTCACACACACCTCAGTCTGACCTTCCTCCACCCACATACATCACATAAAACACCACTCATCACATGGTCACACATACCTCAGTCTGACCTTCCTCCACCCACATATATCACAGAAAGCACCAGTCATCGCATGGTCACACACACCTCAGCCTGACTTTCCTCCACCCACATACATCACAGAAAACACCAGTCATCACATCGTCACACACACCTCAGTCTGACCTTCCTCCACCCACATACATCACAGAAAACACCAGTCATCACATGGTCACACACACCTCAGTCTGACCTTCCTCCACCCACATACATCACAGACAACACCAGTCATCACATGGTCACAACACCTCAGTCTGACTTTCCTCCACCCACATACATCACAGAAAACACCAGTCATCACATGGTCACACACACCTCAGTCTGACCTTCCTCCACCCACATACATCACAGAAAACACCAGTCATCACATGGTCACACACACCTCAGTCTGACCTTCCGCCACCCACATACATCACAGAAAACACCAGTCATCACATGGTCACACACACCTCAGTCTGACCTTCCTCCACCCACATACATCACAGAAAACAGCAGTCATCACATGGTCACACACACCTCAGTCTGACCTTCCTCCACCCACATACATCACAGAAAGCACCAGTCATCACATGGTCACACACACCTCAGCCTGACCTTCCTCCACCCACATACATCACAGAAAGCACCAGTCACCACATGGTCACACACACCTCAGTCTGACCTTCCTCCACCCGCATACATCACCAAAAGCACCAGTCATCACATGGTCACACACACCTGAGTCTGACCTTCCTCCACCCACATACATCACAGAAAACACCAGTCATCACATGGTCACACACACCTCAGTCGGACCTTCCTCCACCCACATACATCACAGAAAACACCAGTCATCACACGGTCACACACACCTCAGTCTGACCTTCCTCCACCTACATACATCACAGAAAACACCAGTCATCACATGGTCACACACACCTCAGTCTGACCTTCCTCCACCCACATACATCACAGAAAGCACCAGTCATCGCATGGTCACACACACCTCAGACTGACCTTCCTCCACCCACATACATCACAGAAAGCACCAGTCACCACATGGTCACACACACCTCAGTCTGACCTTCCTCCACCCGCATACATCACCAAAAGCACCAGTCATCACATGGTCTCACACACACCTCAGTCTGACCTTCCTCCATCCACATACATCACAGAAAACACCAGTCATCACATGGTCACACACACCTCAGTCTGACCTTCCTCCACCCACATACATCACAGAAAGCACCAGTCACCACATGGTCACACACACCTCAGTATGACCTTCCTCCACCCGCATACATCACCAAAAGCACCAGTCATCACATGGTCACACACACCTCAGTCTGACCTTCCTCCATCCACATACATCACAGAAAACACCAGTCATCACATGGTCACACACACCTCAGTCTGACCTTCCTCCACCCACATACATCACAGAAAACACCAGTCATCACATGGTCACACACACCTCAGTCTGACCTTCCTCCACCCACATACATCACATAAAACACCACTCATCACATGGTCACACATACCTCAGTCTGACCTTCCTCCACCCACATATATCACAGAAAGCACCAGTCATCGCATGGTCACACACACCTCAGCCTGACTTTCCTCCACCCACATACATCACAGAAAACACCAGTCATCACATCGTCACACACACCTCAGTCTGACCTTCCTCCACCCACATACATCACAGAAAACACCAGTCATCACATGGTCACACACACCTCAGTCTGACCTTCCTCCACCCACATACATCACAGACAACACCAGTCATCACATGGTCACAACACCTCAGTCTGACTTTCCTCCACCCACATACATCACAGAAAACACCAGTCATCACATGGTCACACACACCTCAGTCTGACCTTCCTCCACCCACATACATCACAGAAAACACCAGTCATCATATGGTCACACACACCTCAGTCTGACCTTCCTCCACCCACATACATCACAGAAAGCACCAGTCATCGCATGGTCACACACACCTCAGCCTGACCTTCCTCCACCCACATACATCACAGAAAGCACCAGTCACCGCATGGTCACACACACCTCAGTCTGACCTTCCTCCACCTACATACATCAGAGAAAACACCAGTCACCACATGGTCACTCACACCTCAGTCTGACCTTCCTCCACCCACATACATCACAGAAAACACCAGTCATCATATGGTCACACACACCTCAGTCTGACCTTCCTCCACCCACATACATCACAGAAAGCACCAGTCATCGCATGGTCACACACACCTCAGTCTGACCTTCCTCCACCTACATACATCAGAGAAAACACCAGTCATCACATGGTCACACACACCTCAGTCTGACCTTCCTCCACCCACATACATCACAGACAACACCAGTCATCACATGGTCACAACACCTCAGTCTGACTTTCCTCCACCCACATACATCACAGAAAACACCAGTCATCACATGGTCACACACACCTCAGTCTGACCTTCCTCCACCCACATACATCACAGAAAACACCAGTCATCATATGGTCACACACACCTCAGTCTGACCTTCCTCCACCCACATACATCACAGAAAGCACCAGTCATCGCATGGTCACACACACCTCAGTCGGACCTTCCTCTACCCACATACATCACAGAAAACACCAGTCATCACACGGTCACACACACCTCAGTCTGACCTTCCTCCACCTACATACATCAGAGAAAACACCAGTCACCACATGGTCACTCACACACTCAGTCTGACCTTCCTCCACCCACATACATCACAGAAAACACCAGTCATCACATGGTCACACACACCTCAGTCTGACCTTCCGCCACCCACATACATCACAGAAAACACCAGTCATCACATGGTCACACACCCCTCAGTCTGACCTTCCTCCACCCACATACATCACAGAAAGCACCAGTCATCACATGGTCACACACACCTCAGCCTGACCTTCCTCCACCCACATACATCACAGAAAGCACCAGTCACCACATGGTCACACACACCTCAGTCTGACCTTCCTCCACCCGCATACATCACCAAAAGCACCAGTCATCACATGGTCACACACACCTCAGTCTGACCTTCCTCCATCCACATACATCACAGAAAACACCAGTCATCACATGGTCACACACACCTCAGTCTGACCTTCCTCCACCCACATACATCACAGAAAACACCAGTCATCACATGGTCACACACACCTCAGTCTGACCTTCCTCCACCCACATACATCACATAAAACACCACTCATCACATGGTCACACATACCTCAGTCTGACCTTCCTCCACCCACATACATCACAGAAAACACCAGTCATCACATGGTCACACACACCTCAGTCTGACCTTCCTCCACCCACATACATCACAGAAAGCACCAGTCATCGCATGGTCACACACACCTCAGCCTGACTTTCCTCCACCCACATACATCACAGAAAACACCAGTCATCACATGGTCACACACACCTCAGTCTGACCTTCCTCCACCCACATACATCACAGAAAACACCATTCATCACATGGTCACACACACCTCAGTCTGACCTTCCTCCACCCACATACATCACAGACAACACCAGTCATCACATGGTCACAACACCTCAGTCTGACTTTCCTCCACCCACATACATCACAGACAACACCAGTCATCACATGGTCACACACACCTCAGTCTGACCTTCCTCCACCCACATACATCACAGAAAACACCAGTCATCATATGGTCACACACACCTCAGTCTGACTTTCCTCCACCCACATACATCACAGACAACACCAGTCATCACATGGTCACACACACCTCAGTCTGACCTTCCTCCACCCACATACATCACAGAAAACACCAGTCATCATATGGTCACACACACCTCAGTCTGACCTTCCTCCACCCACATACATCACAGAAAGCACCAGTCATCGCATGGTCACACACACCTCAGCCTGACCTTCCTCCACCCACATACATCACAGAAAGCACCAGTCACCACATGGTCACACACACCTCAGTCTGACCTTCCTCCACCCGCATACATCACCAAAAGCACCAGTCATCACATGGTCACACACACCTCAGTCTGACCTTCCTCCATCCACACATATCACAGAAAACATCAGTCATCACATGGTCACACACACCACAGTATCTGATAAGTATTTGTACTGAACTTTTTTGTTTTGGGAGGGGAATTGGAATAACATGTAGCTGAATAATTGTTTTTGGAAGATTTGGTGGCCCTGAAAAGGGCCTGGCAGGTCAAAGACCCGCCCTGACTGGATGGCTACTGAGGAGGCTGCTGCTGCTGTTGAGGCGGTGCTGAAGTGGTGATAGTAAAGAGCTGCTGCTGCGGTTGTTGCTGCTGCTGCTGCTGAGGCTGCTCGACGATCTGTGTTGATGTCAGATCTGGTAGCTGGCTTAAGATTCCACTCAGATTGTGTCTGCTCCCTTCGTCCTGTACAGTTAGGACAGATGTCGGGTTGCTGAAGCCAATGGGGCTTGGTGTATAGTACACAAAACTGCTGCTAGCTGCTGCTTGAGTGGAACTAGACGCCTGTGGAGTGGTTGTTGGCAGTAGGCCGACCCTCTGGGACTCCGTGGTAACAGTGGCTGATCTTCTGGGCAATGGCTGATGTCTGCGGTTACTCTTAATAGTTTCGATGTCTCTAAATATCTTGCCCTTTAATTCTTCAAATTCTTCTTGCGTCATCTTTTCGGCCTCTGATGCCACATAGTCAAAGAAGGGCTGCCTGTCTGACTTCTGATGCAGAAAACCTGAGATAAGTGTCCTCATCTGCTCAAAGTGTTCGAGAATCTTGGAGTCTGTAGTTGAAACGGGCGTTGATGTAATGATGGACTGACTCCTCTCCTTCAGGACACTGGACTCGAGGTGTTCTGTATCAGTAGTTGAGCCACGTGATTCGTCCTGCCTGCTGGTTTTTGGACTGGCCTCAAAACCTGAACTTCTATTGGCCCCCTTTCTTCTGATGTGGGTTTTAAGAAAACCCATCTGTTGGTACACCCAGGACTGTCTCTTGGTCATCTCCCTCGGGGCTTGGCCAGACTGGAGCTTAGACAGCTTCCCATAACGGGTTCGCTGGGACTCGAACCAACGTCTCACATCAAAGGGCTGGAGCTTCAGTTCTGCAGATATTTCTGCCCAGAGAGCCTCTCTTCTGGTCCTGTCGTGGAAACGTGAATGTTCCTTGTCATACAGTTCAGGGTGCAGCTTTACAAATTCCACAATGGAAACTTCCTGGCTGTCTGTAAAAGTGGCACACACCCTGGCTCTCTTGGCTGAAGAATGGCACTCCGGATCTTCCTCACACCTCTCTTCTTCTTCTGCCACAGCTTCCCCAATAGCTGGATCTTCCTGAATCTCCTCCTCCTCTCTCCTCTCAGTTCCTTCTTCTGTAATAACTTCACTCCTCTCCTCTACTTGACTTTCCTTCTCCCTCTCATCCATCTTTTTCCTTCTTCTCTTCCCTCCTTTCTCTTTCCTCATAATCCAGTCGACAAAATAATAAAAAAATAGTAAAATGTGTCTCCTAGCTGTGAAATTTGCCCTAAGCTCAAGTATATAAAATATAAAATAAAAACTGAAAACCCCTACAAATCAGTGACACACGTCTCTCAGTAGCCAAACAGTCAGTAACAACGACAATGTGTGCGCGGTCGCTTATATAGTCCCAGACCCCCTCATTGCCTCGTTTTAATTTCCGACGCGTGGTAAACATCGGTTGTTAGTCCCAGGCCTCCTGGGGCGTCCTCAGGCCGCCGCAGACTGAAAATGCGTGGTCCCAGGCGTCCTGGGGAGGCCGGTTTGGATCGGTTAGGGTCGGTTACCCTTAGTCGGTTCTTAGTCCCAGACCTTGATTTTTGGTCTGAGGCTTCCGGGGATTAATGCAACCGACCCACTTTCAGACACATGAAATTCATACGCATCATATTTGAGTCTGGGATTAACAACCGGCCTCCTGGGACTAAGCTAGGGAGGTCTGGGACTAAGGGTCGCAGGCGGCCTGGGACAACACACGACTGTGTAAATTTGGGTCTGAGGAGGCCTGAGGATGCCTGGGACTGGACATTTTGTTGACGGCGGGAAATATGAATCGGTTGCAGTCGTGTGAAATATCAAACATGTTTGATTTTTCACACGGCCCCAACCGACAACAACCGACCCTTACAGAAGGTCTGGGACTAAGCAAATATTTCAAACCGACCCTCAAAAACCCTTAATCGGGAGCCTTAGTCGTGTGGTGGAACACCCACATAACAGGAAATCATGGGCTGGGAATCTTGTAGTGTGCTCACAGTTGGGCTTTGGCTTAGGATCCACTAATTTTCTTGTATCGGTAGATTTGTATTGGTATCTAAATGGAAATCACAAGATACACAAACAGGTGATTTTAACTTGTTGAAGAACATTGGTGTGCTTGATTCTGATTAATTAATGCTTGCTGTGGCAAAAATTTGAAGAGGTTGACGAAGTGGACACTTTTCAGGGTACACACCACTCCTGTCATCATTCATCAGCTCAATGTATGATCAAAGCTAACATGTTATGTCTCTCTCAACATGTATCTTGTTATAGAGACATAAGTACCAAGTGCTGACTGAAAAGTCTGCTTAATGGTTGTTGCAGGACAATAAGTCTTCTTAAGTGACTGATTTACCACAATGACTGTTTTACCTGAAAACATACCTTCATGGCCATAACTTTTTTGATTTTCTGAGGTCCAAAATCCAATGTCACCTTGAATTTTTATGGAACAGCAAAGAAATAAAAGAGCCTCAACTGTACATTTTTAGTGATTAGAATAACGTTTTCGATTGTCAGGGGTTTTAAATATTCACAAATGTTAAAAACTCATTACTGAGTCAACAAACAACAACAAAAAACTAGTTGGTAGGTTTTAGCATATACTATTACCATGAAAAATTGACATGTTTTTGTGTGAGTATAACAAAGATTATCCATGTTTATTTAAAACACAAGTGAGTTTAATGTATTAAAATCTCACACAATGGCCCTTACTGACCCATACTTTTAATGGTACTCCACTTTAAATTTCTACCATTATCACTGTCACTTGACATTGTACATGTCAGATATATGTTAATCATTTTAGTCATGCCTAGAATCCCAAATTTTATTTGATGTATCATAACTCTCAGAAACTCCTGAAACAAATTGATCAATATGTTGCTACTGGTTATTACAAATGTTATAGCCACGGAATATCAACAATTCAGTAAATTCACTTTTAAATTAGTTTTTCAAGCACAATAAATTGAGAATAAATATATTCATATGATACTGAATATTAAATATTTACTTACAGAAATCCTAATGTTCCTATGTCCTAATGATGTGATTTTAATTTGTTAATCACCATATTAATATATTCCCATATTCAGCAGTGTACAGCAAGTCCATCCAAAGCACTTTTGCTAGTGCATGTATACCTTGCATTACATAATAGAGTGATCAGCCCATAGCTGTGCTTATCTTAGTCATTTGTCACAACTTGAACTCAAAAGTCCATGTTTCTTATTGCTTTAGGTTATTTATTTTGTATAAATATAAATATGCATTAACAAAAGTGATGCACAATGGAAGGTGAGATTCCCCACACAGTTATGTTGACCTACACACCAAAATATACTTGTTATTGCATTGAAATAAATTGGAGACATTGTGGAGAAATCTCTCATATTCACTTATGTTCATGACCAAGGATTCATCTTACTTTTATTTACTTTTTTATTCAAACTGGTGTATAATAAATGTAAAATAGTAAATACTAGGCAAATACAAGGCAACATACTTGATTTTGATACACTTATCCACTCGATAAAAACAAACGTTTTCTTTACTTTTGAACTATTTTTATTGTTTTATTATTTATATTAAGCTTTTAACTTGTGAATTGTTATGGTCACAGGCAAGCGAGGTAGTAATTACAAGTTGCCTTTAAACTGCAACAGGAAAAGACAAAAGGTTTAACTTAACTATAAAAACTAGTGATTAAACTCAATTGGTATGTTCTCAATAGTACATACAATGACACAATAATGAAACCAATCTGACCTGGCCACTGTAATTGACAATTAAGTTTGTCCACTTTATCCAGCAATCTGTCCTGTGATCTGTCTTGTGATCCATCCAGTGTCCACTAATACACAAATATCTGTATCCTGTGATCTGTTCAATGTCCGATGATACAAAATGTTCCTATCCTGTTATCCTTTCAGTGTCTGATAACCCAGAATAACTGTACACAGATATGTAGAGAGATCTCACACCCATGCCGTCTGCTCCAAGATATGGACAATATCCAAAATGCAGTAAAAATCCACTTTCTAGCATATTTACACGCACTATGCATATGTAGACAATGTCCACAGTGCAGGGAGTCCACTCTCTAATATAATCACACAATACAGTAGATTCTTCATTATCTGAACGAAATGGGAGACATTCAATCAGGTTGAATAATTGAGGAGTTTGGATAGATGAAGGAAACCGAAAATTTGCTATCTATGGTTTACCAGGTGGGCAATAATTGAAGGAAAACATTTTTAGCCTATAAATGTACACATGGGTGGTCACTGATGAAGAATTTTAATATATTTATACAATAAATATTACTGAATGTCTAATATCGACATATTTACTTCATTTCTATGGATATTATTATTTTTGTTTAAAATATTATGTGGATCTGAGCTGGGTGTGTCTGGTTTTACACTCATTATGGACGTTTCACTTTTGATAAATGTTGTCATGCATTTTGTTCACTGAAACATTCTGGGAGATTATTAACTGCAAAACTCGCACCTGAACACATCTTCATGATTGGGTGTGTTTGGTTGGTGATGTATTGTTGACATTTTCCCCCTTTTAATGCATGTCAGTCTGTGCAGAGTCCTACTCCGGGAGATTAAATTGCAAACCCCAATGGAATACACATACAGTGATTGGCGCATTATCAAAGAAGTTGTGTAGTGGAGTTAGTAGTGGAGTTTCTACTGTATATCCAAATAAAATAATATTCAGAGTACAGCAAACCCACTCTCTGATAGATCCAGACCCTGTATCCAGTTCACTTCATCAAGAATTCAGTATAACACTTCTAAGACACAATTAACTTTTCTTATAGCAAGCCAGATTATAAATCATGTGTGGTCATGCGTATGTTTATGTGTGTCTGTAGAAATAGCTACAACATTATAGGATGAACATGAAAATAAATGCTGTCACCAGAACCTGTGAGGAAGTTCTAGAAACTACAGGTAGCTAAGAGGGTTTCCCTAAGTCTATTTATAGAATCACTGAGGTCAGCCTAGAGGGGTTTCCCCCAGTTTATAAATAGATCAATCCAACATAGTAAAATAAACATAAGTGTGAACTAGATAATATCTATAAAACTTAATAACTAAATTACTTTACATGGTAATACATATAATGCCAAGACTAAACAATGCACCGGCACAGTGCCCATATATATAACACATCCCCCCTTCAAGAAAAGTTTTGGAAGCCAAGGGGTTACAAAATTTTACACTTTTATATATACAGGGAACAAACACTGCTTCTGGACAAAGTGCATTGGCAAAGATGCTTTATAATACTTTTTAAAAGTTCTGTTTATGCATAAAACCCTTGTCATGAACAGAGTTTTATTTAGTAGCCATGATATGCTAAGTTGTACCTTTTTCTAAGTACAATGTTCTCATATTCACTTCTCACACTAGAGTTAACTGACTACCATCACAGTCATTAATAATCAAATGGAGAGTTCCTACTCCATTTGTCACTGATATGACCTGTGATCTTTGGCCTGCAATGTGTTCCTTCGGCCAGGGGATGACATTAAACCTTGCCTCCTGGATTGAAAACATGGTTTCATGACTTCTTATCAAAAAGCTTTTTCTTTTTTGACTGAGAATTTTTCAAATACTGCCGGCTCACAAGCCTTTTTCATCTTATTTCTAAATTTTGAGACATAATCTAACAGGCTCTGAGTCTTCTAAGATAAACAATTTTCTTTCAACAGCTTGAGAGAACCACAGAATGAATGATCAAATACCAACTCACATTGACTAAAGGACTCCTGAAATGACTCCCTAACTGCGAACAATAATAAGCTGATGCCTTCACCCAGTCCTTTTTAATTGCCTATCAATATGTCCTAATCATATTCCTTAAAGTTGAATGGAACCCTTCAAGTGCACCTTGTGATTCTGGGTGATAAGCACTAGATTTGATCTGTTTGGGACCTAGCTGAAATACAACTTGTTGAAATAGTCCTGACATAAAATAAAATATGACCGTTGATCTCACTGGATCTCTGATGGCAAGCCAACTAAAGTAAATAAATGTTGATCAGAGCTTTTAAGATTTTGGGTGCTGTTATGTTAATGGTATGACTTCTGGGAATCTGGTTGAAGCACACATAATGGTAAAAGATATCGGTTTGTGGATTTAGCTTTTGGCAAGGAGTCTACACAGTCAATTATCACTTTCCTAAATGGTTCTTCAAATACTGGTATCAGTCTAAGAGGAGCTAAGGAATTTTTTGGTTTGGTTTTAATAATATTTGACAAATGTTACAAGTCTTTCAAAATTCTGCAATGCAGCGCCCAATCTGAGGCCAATAGAAATGTTTGGTTATCTTGCCATAGGTTTTATTGATGCCTAAATGGCCACCCATTGAGTACTCATGAGCCAATTTCAATATCTCACTTTCATACACTTTTGGCAGAACAATCTGTTGGACTACTGTACTGGCAGGCATCTAGGTGAATGCAGGTTCATTTCTGTAGGGGACCTTAATAACTTGGGCTTCTGGGTCTTAGCATGACCATGCCAAGAATTTGCATTCACTCTTCCATTTGCATTCAAGACTTGGAAGGGGTAACATCTAGGAAATTAAATTTTATTTCTTTCATCTCCATTGTGTACTTGTTTTATATTTTTAGTTTATTTTACAAGTTTGTATTGTAGTTAATTAGGGCTACACTATGGACAGGGTGCAAAGGGTGATGGTGTGCAAACACCCATCCAACTTCAGTCGTCAGAAGATCAGGAATTCTTAAAGAACTTACTAAACTTACTAAACTCTCCTGGCCATGCCCAGCAATCTTTAAATTCTTCTCACAGTGATCTCAACTGTAGTGTCCTGTTGAACTCTTCAGAAAGCAATGATGCGAGTACTCAACCACGTTTGTTTGATAGACTTGTATTGGACGGTTCTAGTACCTCTGCTAGTAAAACAACAAATTCTGATACAAAAGCTCTCATTAACCAAAACATTTTGGAGCAATTAACTGCCATTGAAAAAAGACTTCAGGCCCTCATAAATCCCAAAGCAGAAGTGCTGGAGCTAAACACAATGTCGTAAACCAATCCAGCAGTACACAGACAAGAAGTCACTCTGCAAGAACGCACACAAATGTTACAGATACATATGCAGTACCTAGTACAGTCTCGTTACCCACCCTTGACCATTTGAAATGCAAATGATAATATACAGAAGGTGGTAGCAGAGAGATCATCAGAACTTCAACACCTGAATTCGACAGGTATGTCACAAAAGCTTAAATCGCAATGTGGTGGTGTTGAAGTCTTTGCGAAACACAATATATCTTGGATGGGCATAACAGAGAACGTGTTATGTACAACCAGTTTACTATCGGCCAGTGGATGGCTGGTTTTTGCAGAGCTATGAGAAAGGAAACTAATCAAAATTCTAAATATACAATGTTAGATTATTTAATCTTTTTGTTGGATGATTCTAACGACTTTCCTGGAACTCTTCAAAGGCCAGCCATGCAGTGCTGCTTTGTCATATGGAGCAGGGAGAGATCAAAGACTTTACTGAAACTGATAAAATAGATAGGGTCAGATGTGCCCATGTGCAAAGGCACACCTCTGCTAGTCAGGAAACGGTTAAAAATGCTTCAAAACGCAATAACAACTGTTCTATGGTGTGCCAGTACTGCAACTCTGGAACTTGTTCCCACCAAAACTCACACAAAAAAGGGGTCATGTATAGACCAACTGTAGAAACAAGTTAAAGAGAAAAATCGAGTAACCTTGGGTGTAGGTTCTCCATCAGCCTATTACTTTTCTTCCAGACGTGTTTGGTCAACAATGAAAAATTTTAAATATGCCAAGAAAGAATTATTGGTGGTTAATACACTGCCCTGTCCTGGTTTTGTTCTTTCAAAGCTTTTGATCACAGGTTTGATGGTAAGACGTACTCCCAGGTTCTCTCTGCAGATTCAAGTTTTTCTCACCCACTAAATGGCAACCAGAGTACTCGCTTCGCCGTGATTCTGCAAAAGAATGCAAATGCAAATCTTGTTACCCTCTCCATGGTTGGTATGAAAAGTCGTAGCAACTTTTCAAGAATCAAGAATCATGTGCAAGTCCACATACATAGTCCAAGAACTAGAATTTCAAAACATGTAGATCTGCTTCCATTGCAGAATAGATTTGAGGTGTCACAAACAATTCCCGACAGTGTCTCAGACTTCACCTCCTCTAATGCCAGGGACACAGGGGCAAGAACTGCACTACTAATGGTTGCACCTACAAATTGGAAGACACAGTTTTCAAAAGTACCAAAAAATCTGCCTCTCAGAGTAATGTCACAGAATCGTGTCAAGGCAATGGTGAGGGCGTTTCTAATGATAGTAAACCTTCCAATTTTCACCTCACCCATCAGTCTTGTGACAAATTACAATCAAGCTTAAATAATGACAACACTATATCTACTGAGATAGTACTTACAAATCTGAAGGAAATAGATGACATACCAGTCAAATGTGACACTTCAGATCTTGATACTTCTGTGCAAAATCAGGATGCAACTGTAGGCGACTTTAGTAGGGAGGAAGTAGTTCCACTGTATATATGGGTTAATAACAACTCTTCCAAAGATTATACAGCTTGCATACAGCAAAATGGTGACCAATTTGGGTAAATACCACTTACTGTTTTAAAACTATATCATGGACCTGGGGTCATATGGCAAGAAACCGCTTCCATTTTACTGGCACACAAAATAATCAGGCAAAGTGGGATGCCAAATATTTTAAATTGCAGGATCCTAGTTCAAACCCAGTTACATTAAAGTAGGTGGAGATACTGTCTCACTGATTATTGGGACAAACAGCTCCCAGATCTCATACAATATGGGTTTCCTTTAGAATTTTATAGGAAATTCCCTCTGTCTTCATTAAAAACTAATCATGCCTCTATCCTAATCTATGAAACCCATGTTGATGGATATATTCAGGAAGAACTCGAACATGGGGCCCTCTATGGCCCGTTTCATAATCTAGATTTTAACATACATGTGTCCCCTTTAATGACTACAGAAAAACAAAACTCTACTAACCATCACACAATAATGAACCAAAGTGTTACCAAAGGTGAAGTAAGGTGTGGAGCTATGTCCAGCAAGAAACAGGGAATGGTTCCCAACAATCATCATCAAGAGTGTGGCAAGTTCTAAGAGGTTGACACCAGTAGAAAAGTGGAAACAGTTATCCTTCAACTTTTTAGGAATATGATAAAGTAAAGGGGGCCACAATCAGATTACAGGACCACATAGACAGAAAAAGAATGGACAACCCAGAGGGACAATTTAAAACTAAAGTTTTGAAAAATAACAATTTTAGGGACAGAATTTAATGACTAAGGTTTTAATACAGAAAGACATGGGTAAAAAGTAAATTAAAAAAATATATTAAATGTTATCAGTTTTGATTTACTTATTAGACCAACAGTGGTAAAAGTTATATAATTGTATCAGTATAATTGTAACATTACAAAACATCTACCAAGTATCATAATAAACAAGTATAAACTAACGTCTAATAAATGTCTTCTGAAAGGTTTATTGATTGTGAGTTTGGAATGATCTTCGACATGATATCCGCAGTGCTGCAAATCTCTTGTGTTTCAAAGTCGACTAAAAACCTACCTATTTCAGAATTCATTCCCACCATAGCTTCTAGCTACCGAACACTGGATCGACTCCCTGGGTACGACTTGGAACATGTCTAATGTCTTGATGATTTATGTCTTACAAACTGGATGGTATGCCTTAGAATCCATAGATATGAAGTACTTAGACAACTGATTGATTGATGTCTAAATAGAGTATTAATAAACTATTACATGGGAGAGCCACCATAACACTTTGTCAAGCAATACTACTGCCATAATAGCAAACCCATACTCAGAAGACGAAGGCCAAATGATAAGTCAGATGTATGTATAGGAATTGAAGCAATGTATGTGCTGAAGTAAGAGTCCCTTATTTACAACAATTACTCACAACACATGTAACAGTACATTGTTGAAAAAACAAAAAACAATATTAAATATGTCAGTTGGGGCTTTGATAACACTCTCGCCTCCCACATCTGAGGCCCAGCTTCAGTTCCCGACCCTACCTCAAGTGGGAAAGCTGGTAGTTGCTTGCCATTGGTTGGCAGTTTACATTACAGAACCTTGACCAACTGTATGTACTGGTTTCCTCTGTCCTTCTAGCTACCCATAAATGGCACGAAGATTGTTGTATCACACAGGTGAATTGGTGAAGAAAAAATAATTTGAGTTGACAGTGTCTTGGTATGATTTTACACAGTTAACATTTGCTGCGGCTTGTGACACTGCTAGTGCAAGTCTGTGTGCATAACAATGAATGTGAACAATCAGTGGATTGTGCCTGTTGAGTATGACACCAACTCCATTATTCTTTCCCATCATTACTGTGGCACCATCACTGGCAAATCCCAATAGCTTTGAAGTGGGGATGTTATTCTGTTGAAGATAGTTCAGTAATGCTTCTGAAATCATGGCAGCTTTTCCATCTGGAACATCAACCATACTGGCAAAGCAAATTTTTGACTTTGCCTCAATGATTAATTGAATATATATAATTAGCTTTTTAAGGATAGCTATATCTACTGACTCATCTGTCATAAGACCAAGAAAGGAGGACTTTTCAAGTTTCTGTTTTATATCACTGTCTAATGATGATGATATACATTTTATGAAATCGGTCACAGTCTCATGATGATAATATGAACCCATCTGCAGTGTTGGTGCGCCATTACTTTGCTGTAACTTAATTCAGGTCAGGGAATAAAAACAGGAAAGTTTTTTTTAACAATAAAGTAGGCAGTCTTTATCTGAGCATCTAAACTGTCTGATGTTACATGCTCCTGCTTCTTCTTGGTAACACTCTGTTCTTCTTGGTACTTCAAAGTCTGGATGGCTCTCGTGTGCTGTGGCAGACATGCATGATTTTTCAATGCAGACATCTGAAATGGTATTCATGAAGTGAGGCATTGTTAACTGTGACATCCTTAACTTTAAGTCGACTTTTACCGTGTTTAAAACGGTTTATGGCCATTAAGTGCACAACTACACATTGCAGGAGTCCAATTTAAGTCAATAGATAAAAATGGGGTTACAACCAAGGAGAAACCGTACAGGAACATAATGAGCCAAGGGGGGGTATGCCCTGGCAGAGGTACGTTTTGAGCCTCCTATTAAATGTCATGAGGAAGTGAATTGCAAACTGTGGGAGCATAAAAAGCAAAATGAAGAGAAACTGCTTGAATAGATGAAAGTTTACTACAATGAAGAAATTGAAGTCACTGCCAATAAATTATTTTACTAAATTAATTAATGTTTGTTTAATGTAACTATGCCTTAAATTATGAAAACTGCTTCCCTGATAATATAACCGAAACCAAAATTCTAGGAAAACAGTTACAAATCTCTACCATCACCTAACCTACCTGATTAATTTATTTTATATTTATTTATGTTTTTATATATTTTTGATGACACCCTTTTGATCCAAAGTTTTTTTCAAATCCTGTACACGGACAAACAGACACACAATAGTGAAGTCATAATCTGCTAATAAAAGAACAACAACAAAATCACGGTTAGATGTAGTTAATGCAAGTAATAGCAGTTTGTGGTTACCATACCCTGTATTGGTTTATATTTAGAATGCACTGTGATGACCTGTACATGTGCTGTAACAAAGGCTATTAAAACAGTCATTGTGTATGTGTCAGACATACAGCATGTGTTAAAATGTATTCTTTACAAATTACCAATATACTTTAATTCTAAAAGCTTTGTGTTTTAATCCATATCCACGCACACAAACAATTACAGTGTGCATTACTTCATTAAAAGTTTATTTAAAACTAATAAAAGATTGCAATTACATACCTGAAAATCTCCACACCCTTTTGTAAAGGCATTGGTTTGTTTTGGCTTCTTACAAAAAATGCAAAGCATCTTGTCTGTTGATTGTTCATACTGCAGCCATTTGCTGAATTCAGCATGGCTGAGCCAGTCACTGTTAAATTTTCTCATTTGTTTTCTCTTTTTTGTCTGTGGTTCACAATCCATTTTAAACTGTTCAGACATTGTTGACAAGTCGTCTGCTCAACACGTGCTACATTTAGAAGAAGTGATTTTATTGGCTATCATCTGTGATACTGCACATGCGCGACCTTACTTACAAGCAATTTCATTGGGTAAACTTGCGCATGCAAACAGTCGTCCTCAGATTTGTAAATAAATATGGAATAACAGAGCAATAACAGTGTATGTATTTTACTTGCCTCATCTATTTAATTAAATAGATTTTGAAATATATTGTTAAGTTATATACTTGCGTCCGTGGGATGCATTGTCTTTTAAAATATGTATCCTCTATGAAATCTCGGTGTTTATATATATATTGGACGGCGTCCCCCAGATCGCTGTTATATTCATAGAAAATTTAATTGTTAAATCGCAAAGTGTAACATGTACCAAATTAGGTTCGGAGAAGATTATTGCAGAATTTCAAAGTCTAAATGTATCAAAAATAAGACTTTTTCCAAATGTCAAATCTTTATACTGGTATTGTAATGGATACTGTTATTTAAAGGATTCTGTTCTATATGTGGTCGTTAAAGAATGTGTTAAAGGTGAATGTGTTTATTTTATATATTTATTCTTCTTTCTTCAGGAAGTAGTTTCAGTGGTAAACACACACATGAGGATTTCCAGCAGAATCAAATCAAATCAAAGCAAGTGAACTTAAAAAAACATATATCATATTGTGGTTAATATATCAAATAAACAAAAATATTAACTATAATCTTATCCTTTACATTTATAATGCTTTTTATTACTTAAATCATGGTTTATTTGAGGGTAGGGGTGTGGGGTGGAGACAATGATAATATTAAAATATTTCTTAAATGTTTGCAGGTCAGAAGATGATCACATTAGCGCCTGAAACAGCAGATCTTGAAGAAGAATGTTCAAAATATGGAATTGTGGTTTATGAGGATTATGACACAGATTCACATATTTCAGAACATAACTATGATAATTTATACGGATTGTTTGCTATACCATGTTTGGATTAATTGTGTCTTTTGTAACATTTCTTCTCAAGAAATATAAATCTCATTTACAACTCACATTTATAGATTTTTAAAATAAAAATCAAGCAGAGGATAATGACAGTTATGGATCTCACAGTACAGTTACACGTCCGTTTATTTATTATTTGAATGATTTCAGTGGATATAATACATCTCAAACTTCAAGCTACACTGATTATACAGGGATCCAAACATCAAATCTTACACCTTAGTTTTATAGTGTATACCAATTATGGTGAGAAATTAGAAAAGAAATCAGACTAGCTGTACAGACCAGTCATAATTATGTATACAAGAAATGGTTTACATAAGTACTTATAATCATTGTACATATTAAATATTACACAGATATGTTAATCATCATAAATATTCCCTTTTCATACAGAATTAATTATAAGCAGATGATGTCATAATGTACTTGTATAAGATAGATCTTTTCTTGTAATGAACGTTATGTGAATATATATATTCAGAGATTAGTACTGCTCATGACAGTTTAAACTAGCAGTAAATTAGATTGTTTAATGTTAGTGATAATCACATTATCAGTTATTAAGTCTTTGAAATGGAGGATGATATCTTTAATTCAATCATTGAAATTAACATTAAACGGGTCTAAAACATTATGTCACATGTTTCATCAACCTTATCCCCATATTCAGGACATTTTATGATCTCTTTTCCTCTTTTTTCGAGCATATACATGGTACATTTAGTACAGAAGTAAAGCCTCTCTTACATCCCATCGTACGTGTATAGACACATACGTGTGCTGCAAATATTGTTGAAAAATATGAACGCAACATGGTAGTGGGGTAGCAGAGATTTGCAGTGCAAACAGGCTATATTCTCCCCCCAAAAGTGTCACAGCTTGAAGATCAAAGAACAGATTGTGACTAACTACAGGTCGTACAGTGGGTTTATATACATGCAAGGTACACGCGAGTGTATCTTACAGTATGTATAAACAATGTAAATAATTGGGGACAACCTACAACACTTGCAAGGAGAATGCACGTGCCTAAGTCTCTCCTAAGTTACCCTTGAGACCTGGATGCGTTTTTTGCCATATTGCGTGGACGCAGAGAATAATGTGCATGCCGATTTTTATTGCGGGGTCTCTGCAACCTTGATATTCTGTCATAAAATCGCACGTGAAGCTTAAGTGTCCCTTGCAAGTAAGGCGATTTTTCTCTGTAACCAGGACATACGTGCACGTACGAAGGGATGTAATAGGGGCTTTATGGTAGCAAGTGGTCCTGAATGCTATTCAATGGTTAGCGATGATTTACAAGAAGAACAATACAAGTTATTTTCCTTTATAATAATAATCAGAGCAATTTTCTGCAATATCTTCATCAATAATATGATTAGGTTCCCTTTTAACAAGAATGAATATCTAAAAGCCTGGTCCAGTTTATGTTCTTTTAATGAATCAATTAGTACTTGTATAATTTTTTTCAGTGTAAATAGATGATGGTAGTCATTGAAAAAAGAACTCTGTTTCATAGATGTCATGTTATATTCAATTAATAAATGTCTACACATGGGACATTTTTTATTATGTTCATCAGCATCCGTCCATATTCTAATGAATTGACAGGCACATTCTCCACAAATCATGTGACAGCAGGGAACAGTCAATAATCTAATCTAATCTACTGCTTTGCAGGCGCAATATCTTCCCAACTAAGGGGAACTCAGTGCACTAGTTGACAAAAATCATTTCTTAAAAGGAGAGTCGAGGGGTGTTCAAGGTCAGTGTACCAGGTTTGTGGGTGAGACCGAGAGGGAAGGAGAAGTTGGGAAGCTAGAATCGAAAAGGTGGGTTTTGAGGTGTTTCCTGAAAGATGCAACAGAGGGACTGTCTCTTATTTGGAAGGAGAAAGAGTTCCAAAGAACTGGGGCGTAGTGGCTGAAAGAATTAGAGAAGTGTTTAGTTGATTTATGAACTCTACGGTCAAATGTGGGGGGTATGAAGGAACTTGAGTTTAGGGGTACTACGCCTAGTATTTCTGAAGGAAGTGTAGGGGTGGATTAATCCTCTTAGGTAAACAGGCTGACCTTGGTTGAGGATTTTGTATGTAGTGAGGCCTATTTTGAATTGTACCCTATACCTAACTGGAAGCCAATGGAGTTTTTTTCAGTTGAGGGGTGATGTGAAAAAATTTTGAGGAACGGGTGACAACCCTCCAGAGTGAATTTTGCACTAGTTGCAATCTTCTTAGCTCAAAATCCGTGAGTGATAAGAACAGAGAATTGCAGTAGTCGAATCTGCTGCTCACCAAAGCATTGGTTAGAAGAACTGATGTTTTAAGGTCTAGAAGGGGGCGTATTCTGTAGAGGTCTCTTGCATGAGCTCTAGTGGACTTTATCACCTGTGACACCACTCCGAGGTTCTTGACACTTTGTGCTGGTGAGACCTGATTACCAAGAATATTGATTGGAAAGTGAGGAAGGAGTTGTTTACAGTTGTTTTTCGAACCTATCAAAATGAACAATAAAATATCATCTTGTGTGAATCTATCTTGACAACAGCAACAGGTGCTAGTGGGCAATTCATCAACTGCATATTTGACGAAATCCGGAAATTTATTTCTGCAAATATATTTATAATTTTTTTAATTAATTATTCAAGGTCGTTTTTCTAATGATATACATAGAAAGAGAATTATAATTTGACAAAAGAGTAACTTCACTGTTTATTATAAGGCTCATTTGTTATACTAGTAATTTTACTTTCCATGAACATCAGATAACAAACGATTGCTACTCGATATTTCTTTTCTTCTATCATTGAGATCATCTCACATACAGTCACAACACTTGAAAATAATAGAGAGGGAACATATCCATCCATCCTCCACCCAAGAAAGGCATTAACAGATAGCACCTCCATATCTGTTTCGTATTATTATTAGTATTATTATATTTCGTACATATTACAATGGAATCACAAAAACCACTTCACCTTTTGAAATCTCTCTACAATCTAAACATTCAATATGGGTATTTGGATCGTGTCCAGGGTGATTTGGTTGTAGTAAACAGGAAACGTATTGAAATAGATTTAATCTTTCGACCTACATGTCATTTATAACATCTAACATATCTTTCCATTCATTTATCTTTAGATTAATGCCCTGGTTTGTTGGAAAGAGATTACCAGTTCCCATGTTTGAAAGCCTAATCCCAACAGATCTGAAAGGAGATGTACGGGTCAAATAATATCCCCTTCCTATATGCTTTTAACATTATGCTTTTCATTACTAAGTAATTGACCATATTGGATTATCATCACTAATTTAGGTGTATTTAGTTTAACCCCCCCCTCCCCTTAACGATTTTCACCATCCCAGTCTTTTATCTGTATTTGTTGAATGACATCCTTATCTGATGAAAACATTATATATTTATTACCCCCAATATGAAAAGTTTTCTTCAATGGAGTATTAAGATCAGGAATTTCCTGGTCGTTTTTCTGATTAAGACCTATATCAGTTTGTAATTCACTTGGATTACCATTAGTCACATCAAAGGCTGCGGCACATTTTAAGCTTTCATTGTTTTGCTTACTACTTCCTGCTTTATAATTTTGAGTGATTTGAAGATTCCTAGGATCTTATTTCAATATTATAATATCCTTGTTATCGTGAGGTTTAAATATAGAATTAATTTTCTTTTTGTTTCCATAACTATTACTCTCATTTGTTCTCACGTACATCCTGGTTACAGTGAAAAATCGCCTGATTTGCAAGTGACCCTCAAGGCACACTTACGATTTTAGAACAAAATATCAAGGTCGCACAGGCCCTGCAATGAAAATTGGCATGCACATTTTCCCTGCATGCACGCAAGATATCTAGAAACGCATCCATGCCTCAAGGGTAACTTACAAGAGACTTGCACACGTGCATTCTCCTTGCAAGTGTTGTAGCTTCTCCCCAATTATTTATATTATTTAGACATACTGTAAGATACACTCAAGTGTACCTTGCATGTATATAAGTATCCTTAGTATCCTCCTTAGTATTTTCCACCTCATATGGCGTTCTCCGTGATGTCGACCATAGCTATGGACAAGGACAAGGATTTTTGAAACTATGCTTATGATGTTGCGCCTTAGAGTCTGTCACTTCGACAGAGATTAAGCGCTATAAAAGTTGAATTGGAATTGGAATATAAACCCACTGTACGACCTGTAGCTAGTCACAATTTGTTCTTTGATCTTCCAGAAGTGACACTGTTGTTTGGAGAATACACATTGTTTGCAAGTGCAAATCTCTGCTACCCCACTACCAGGCTGCGTTCATATTTTTCAACAATATTTGCAGCACACTTATGTGTCTATACATGTACGACGGGATGTAAGAGAGGCCTTAGCCTTACTAATCCACTTATGCCTCAGCCATTGTACTTGTTTTGTGTTTTTAAAAGATGAGAGACTTCAAAATCGTAATGAGAAAAATTATGACAAAGGATTGAGTTTAAATAGATTTCTGCAAAGTGTTTCAATCCCCCCAAAATTTGATGACTTCATGTATCATTTAGATATCTAGGTTAGTGCGTGTCAAAAACATCCTGGACCATCAGTACAGGAACTCAAAAAAGTTGTCTGCCCTTCACAAAAGTTATCTGCCCAAATATTTTTACCTTTTTTCCAACTTTTAGAATTCTTTTCATGAAAATATATTATCATGACACAGTTGTGTAGTTTTGTGATTATAAAAAGAAGTTTTTACATTCTTTATTTACTGCTTAAAATGTAACACTCTTGAAACTGTATCTTTTCATGAAACATACAGCATACAAATCACAGTCATCCACATGATCAATAAATATACTTACTAAACTATCTTTCTAAAAGTTACAAAATACAAATTCCTTTTACAAAAACTGCAGAACAAAAGGGCAAATAAAAAAGTTCTTTAAAATGTCAGACACTGCTTCTCTTACAATAATTGGCACTTCATAATGACTTGATATGGGGTGAGTAGTCTATTTCTAAAATGGGGGAGTTGGACATTGGGGTGAATCGTCTCGATACTGTTTTGCCTGCGAAACTATATGCAGAAGATTAGTTAAAAGTTCGAGAAAAAGGGCTGAGATCTCGCGAGAATACCCTATTCTAGTGAGAGTTACTGTTAGCTGGATGCATCAAATAAAATAAACTCAATTTCGTGTCTTTTTCACCTATTTCTATGAGGAAAGATATGTATGTCGCTTCAGATAGTAGACAAATTTCTTTGGTCAGTGATTGTTTTGACTGTTTCGACTCTACCAAAAAAGATGCAGGACTCCCGGTCCGTGTGGAGACAAATTTTCCTGACCCGACCATATATTTGTCAGCCTCGGGCTGCCATTCTGTCACGAAGGTCACACACTGACTCTGATATATGTTTATGTTAACATATGACAACATATGATGAGAGAATTTTATGTATTTGTGTCATTTTATTAAGAAAAATAGAAATAATTATTTTCTTTCTAGATCAGAATTTTGTTAGGTTAGTTTAATGCAATATTTAAATCAGTTCAGAAATTTAGACATTTTAAACCTTAGGAAATAGCATTAACAAAAATTCCCAATTAGGTAAATGTCTTCTATATTCGTCCATGGCTGTGTCAAATGTCTCCCACTCTACCAATGATATTTTACACCATGGACAATTTACCTTATCACCTCTCCCAGTATAAATAAATCCAGCTGTAAAAATATTCCCAGGATTTATTGGATGTGATTTTGTTAAACGTTAAAATTCTTTGATCATATTTTTGATAAAATCTTGGTGGCCATTTACTTGAGAGATTTATATATTCCATTCTGTGACAAGTTTCACAAGATCCAGTCATGGTTGATAACGCAAATCCTCCAAAATATGGTTTCTGGAATGATTGATTTGAAAGATTGAATACATATGATGATCGAGCTGAATCATCCATATCTTTAGATGAATATTTCTCCTGTGTAGATGCAGATTAAACTAAATCTGGCTTTCCAAATGTGAAACAGGCAGGTACTAAGAGCTCGTTCTCAAACCTGAGTGTATCTTTTGGTTGATTGTTAAATATATTTCATATAACTGAAGACAGCCTATATATAAGATTTTTTATGATTATTCAGCATATTTTTATTGCATGATAATCCCTATTTCTTTACTCTCTTTTGATAATATCACATTAGGTCATAGAACGGCAGACCTACAAATAAACAAAAGAAAATGAATGTAATATATTGCATATCATTATTTGAAAATGTATATGAAACATATTGTGCTGACGTTTGTATGTTCCTTTTGATGAGGTGGCATTTTGAACATACTTAGTAATTTATTCCCCAGGTAAATTTACTTCATTAAAGAGTAAATTAATTGTAATAAATTTTATTTGAAAGTCGTTTAAGTGTAGTAAAATTTTAATTGAAATACATTGTGCACAAATAAGATTGATATTCATATACATTCACTTATATAGGTAATTTAGTTGATTCATGCTCATATTAATATTTAAGACATCAGAAATAGAGTACAAATAAAATGATTTTAAAGTTAAATGATTTTAACATATTTTTGGCTGACTTAGTTACCTAAGTAAACTTTATTAGCTGTATTAGGGTAATAACATACACAATTTAAAGTTAAATATATTTAACATGTTTAGCTTATTTAAAATACTTTGCTAATAGTTGAGATAAAATCCTTAATTATCCAGTCATTAACCTATCAAATCCTTCTATTCCTATCAATTGCTTTACTCCTTCATTGATCCTATCAAATGCTTCATTAATATCAATATATAATCAATACATGACCATTAATTCGCTCATTCCTAACTACTTACACCTGATGAAGATCGAGATTCTCCTAATCTGCCAATTTATAACATAAGATCATGGTCTTCTTGATCCAAGATGAAATGGTGGCAGGAGAAATGTCTTTGGAAAAGCCTTGTCTAAAAGGAAACAAATATCAATTCTTTATCTTGTCTCAGATCTTTCGTTTTCAAGTAATATCTCGGAAACCTTACCGGACAGTGATCTGTCGTCTTTAAGGGACTTGTCCAAGGTTGGGGCCAAGGATAACCACGGGGGCCACACTAGGTGGACCTTCTTATGCTAGTTGTTTTTTTGACAAGAAGCTAGAAGGGTAAAGCGAAACCTTAGACCAATTCGGCTGATGACGGATGTTTTTTTCAACCAGGTGTATATCTCACTCCTGCATTTTCCCAAACCCAAGGCCAAAAGGAAAACCGTCTTAAAAGTTAGGTGCTTCAAAGAGGCCTGTTTGAGAGGTTCAAAGGGAGCCTTGGTCAACTGATGAAGGACCAAAGAGAGATTCCAGCTAGGGCTAACCCTGAGCCCTTTGGGTCTATCTTGATGGAAGCTATCAAGGAGGAAGTTAAGATTCTTGTCCCGACTGATGTTAATGGAGGGGTTCCCAAACTTATCAGCAATGGCTGTTCTATAGCCATCTATTGTGCTTGGCTGAAATTTCTTCTCCTGAAACAGGTACAGGAGAAAATATGCAATTTCCTATGTAGTGGGAGTCCTGAAGTCCACCTTGTTTGAGTTACACCAACGGACAAATAGGGACCATTTTGCTTCATAAACCGATCTGGTAGAGCTTCTTTGAGGAGCCTCAATTCTTTCTGCCACTTGGCTAGAGAAGCCTTTTTCCCGGATTGTTTTGGCTCAAGGAGTCAAACATGTAGATTTAGGTTCTGTAGATCCCTATGTACCTTCCCGTTGAATGGTAGAACCAATAGGGTATCCAGTACTGGAAGTTGCAGAGGTATCTAGGAGGACAGCATGACTAGATCAAAGAACCAAGGCATGTTGACCAACCCGGGGGCTATCAAAATCATCCTGCAAAAATTTTTATGTTGTAGTTTGCTTATCACCTGGCCCAGAAGAGCTACTGGGGAAAGACATACAGGTCCAGATGATCCCATGAGGGCATTGACTGCCCAAACCCTCTGATCCGGAACCTGAGAAACAAACCGGGGTAACTTGTTGTATCTGGTTGCGAACAAGTCTATCTGGGGCTTGTGCCACCTGTGACAGATCTGACCGAACACATCCTGCCAGAGATACCACTCCGTCTGGATCCGTCTGTGCCTTGATAACTTGTCCACAATCACGTTCAGGTGACCTGGAATGTGTCAGGCCGATAGGAGTATGTTGTGGCTGTTTCACCAAGAAAGGAGACACTACAGAAGGACACAGAGAGAACAGAGTCCCCGACAAAGTGGCACAAACTTCCTTAGAGCCAGGAGGACTGCCGTCATCTCCAGATAGTATATGTGGAGTTTCCTTTCTGGGATGGACCAAACACCTTTTGTGGTGCAGTCCCCTAAGTGAGCGCACCAACCTTCGTTTGAATTTCTTTCTCCAGGGACTCCGGAATGTGCCAGTTCCTCTTTCGGTGCCACTGAATGGGACGCATGTGGAAAACATTTTTTTTTCTGGGTCGAAAAGATTTAGACCTTTTCAGTCCCATTCGTGGAAAACCTGCTTTTCAGTAGCTGTTAGAAGCCCAATGAGAGACATCATCTACCTGACGAACAAAAGGGAGTGTCCAGCAGAGATCTGATCATTTGCTTCAGGGCATGCCACCTTTTTGTTGTAGGTCTGACTACTCCTTGTACTAGATCGTACTGATATCCTACAAAATCGAATACCTGTTTTGGAATAAACTCTGACTTTTGAATGTTTGCTACCCAACCCAGCTCCTAACACAGGGCTAGGAGGGTTTGGGTGTCGTGCAAGCACAGGACTCGAGAGATTGACCAAATCAGCCAATCGTCCAAGTACTGATGGAATCCGATTCCTCTGGCCTGAGCCATGAGTTTTACTTCCTTCACAACTCTTGTAAACTCCATGGGAGTCATTGAAAGACCAAAAGGAAGGGCATTAAACTGAAAGGTTTGACTCAGGTCCAATATTGGACACCAATGGTTGTTGGGTTTTGGAACCAAAAAGAGACGGTTGTAAAATCCCAGAGAAGATTGAACCTTGACCATTTTGACCGCTTTTTTGGTAACAAGGGTATCTAATGCCTCCTTCAGGTAACTGTTCCTGAGAGGATTGGCATACCCACTGATAAGAGGAAATCTGGATAGAGGTCGTTTGATCTGGAAGGGTAGGGTATAGTCCTCCTTCAGAATGCATACGACTCTCTGGCTTGAACCCAGAGCTGCCCACATTGGCCAAAACTTGCGAAGTAAACCTCCCACAGGAGGAGGCAGAGCGGCGAGAGGGAACACTTGGGGCAAAAAAGAGAATGATTTACAGAAGACACATCTCTTACATGCTTTACTTTGTAATGAACCATTCTTTTGCAACTGCCTGTCTGTAGACACAGTATGTACATGAGTTGCAACAAAACTTAAGTTTACACCAACTTTTTGAACAGGTTTTACAACATTTACAAACTGAACATCTTGACAACTGTTCACATGTGGCACAGGAGAAAGCTTCACATAACTGTCCACATGGTTCACACTTAAATAATAATTGTCATTAAAAGACCCTGCACCACGGGAGGATTTTGAACCATGTGAGGCACTCCAGCCTCTGCCTGGAAGGGCGTCCTGAGCCTCTTTTCTCAAAAAACATGCCAAACTGGAGCCGCAGGTTGTTGGGGAATGCCCTGTTGGTTTGGTTGACTCCTGTTATCCTGAGCTTGTCTCCATTGAGCAGGATTACCATATAGTTGGAACCTGTTGCCGTGTTGGTGACCTAACCCTCTCAAACCTGATGCCATCCTCAGCCTTGCATAAGACATCGTCAGAAAATAAGACCTGCAAATGAAGTGGAGCGTTTCTCAAAGCTGACTAATTGTCTTGTCTTACTCCTTGTTTTAAGTAATGCAAAAATGAGTCTCGTCTCATCAGTGTAAAGTTAACCATCTGAATAAACATCAGCCAGATGTTGAGTGGCTTTCGCTACACAGTAGGTTACATTTTGATTGAAGGAGGTGAGGTCATTAAGGTCATCCAGTGCTTTCTTACATTTTTGCAAGGACTTTCCTTTTGGCATCTCTTGTTGTAGGATACGTACATTAACCTAAATATCCTCTGAAGTTTGCCTCATGCACCTGGTAAATCCTGCTGCATGATTGCAGACATAGGAGCTTTCTTTCATGTCCTTCTCCCATTTTTGTACCGTCTCTTGGGAGATGGGATGGCAGGGAGGTGGTACAGATCCAGAACCTGAAGGTTTAACTACCCCAGCATACAGACTGTTGAGTTTGGCGGCATCTGAGACCCAGAAGGAGACCTGTCTGGTTGGATGTGAGATAGCAGGATTCACTGGATGAAGGCCATACCAATGCAGTTGAGATTTTGGTGGTCTGAGAAATTGGTCTGTATGAAAACCTCCAGGTTCAGAATTGCGAGTTTGGTATCCTGTTTGAATAGTGGAAGTCATGGCTTCCCACTTCCAACAGAACCAGTCATCTGCCGGTAATTGTAATGATCCTTTCTTAACTGGCTGGGATCTATTGCCTGTAAAGGGATTGTCATTAGAAGTAGCTCCAGGCAATTCTACATCCAGTACAAAGTTCCAGTTCATGTAAGCTTTGATTCCTCTAATGATTTCCCGCCAAGACTGATCTTCAGACACACTGGGCTCTATTTCCTGTGGTATTTCCAGTTCTGAACCAGTTCAGTTCATCTTCTTCCTCTTACGGAACTGGTTGGGCTGGATAAGAGTCACACAGGTCTGGTATGCCGATATTAAAAATTGGTTCTTGGTCACCAGGGACCAGACCAGAATTGTAGATATCAGCTAGAGGAAATTACCTTGTCATATCCGGTTCACTGTTAGCCGGTACCGGTTCATCTGGGTCCCCGGCCGAAGTGGCCAGACTGGAAGGGGGTAGCAGTGGAATCAAAGAAGGGGGTATCAGACACCACAGCTGAAGTAGCAGAGAGTGGTATTTGAACAGGAAACACTGGTTTCTATGCACTGCGACTACCAAGAGTCAAAAAAATTTCTAAACATGCAAATCTTGTAGCCCACTCTTCTTATAAAGAATCCATTTGTTTTTGTAGAAACGACTTGCCAGTAGGTAGTTAAGATGTAACTTGAGCAGAAGCTGGCCTCACAGGGGAGGAAACCAAGTTTGAATCTGCGGAATTGACAACTTTCAGTACACTAACAGTAGATGGATCCACCAGAAAAATACTTAAATTGCTTTAAATGTACTGGATACATAACTCACAGTCTTTTCCAGCAACACAAGGATCGTCACAATCCTCTTGCACATTTTAAATGGGGGTCATAAACAGCCATCACATGACCACATGTGCCCCTTCTTTGACCTACTGATGCCATGATATATGGTGAACCGAATGTCCAATATCCAGAAAAAAATTCATCAAACACACTAAATTTAAGAAAATATAACAGTAAAATTAGACGCCTGAATGCAAATTGCACCAACTGAAAAGAGGAGGAGTGCTGCCATCTGGCGAATCGCGGGGAGGTCTTCTGACATCACTGGCTACAGGATTGTTGAGATACTGCGCACTGAAGTAAAAATTTGGAGAAATTTGCAAAATAGTGTGTTTTACACACAAGAAAACATCAAAATGTTAGTCCATAAAGAATTCCTTATTTTCATCTTCTAAATATATGTGACTTCCTTCAAATTAATATTTTTCTATAGAGTGGAAATGGACAACATATTTAACATCTATTTTAGATTATTATATGATGACCATCTAAAAATGAATGTTATTTACTTGAAACGTCATCTTGACACCACATGATGACGTGATGGCAAACATTAAATATAAGTATTGTGCATACAAATAGTACAAAAATAAGCTGATAAAAGCTCAAACGACCCACACTTTGATAACATGCAAATTCATGAAGTCAGGTATACCATATTACCCAGCCATCCAGCGATGCTGCCAGACTCTGCCAGAGATATTGAAATTTTTTTTACAGTATTTAACACATACAGTCCCCACACTGCTGATGCATGTTAATCTGCTCATGATAACACTGTTGTAGTTTCTCAGCATGCAATCTTGTACCCATGTTTTCCATATACAGCACTCTGAGAATTTTGTCGAACATCTCAGGATCTAAACTTTTACTTAAGGCCTGTAAGAAATAATGAAATGACAAAATTATTTTGAAAAATTATTAATAATTAACTCAATAATATGAAAGACTTCATGCCCCTTTCCCACTATAGATGGTATGTCCTGTGGTTACAGGTGTTCCTCTGTTGCAGAACATTTCATCCAAGTTGTTCACACTACAGACAGTGTAATTTTCGGTTATAGGTGTTTGGCAAAATGAGCCTGTCTTTCAACTAGTGCTCAAGATTCCTATGTGACCTTGGGACACAGTGGCAAACAGTCCAATACCTTAACTCACCCTATGTTGCCCTATTACACCGAAAGATGACCAAATCACAACCTTATGTACACTGGGGACTACACAGGTGGGTTACTGTACACAGGTGGTCACAAAGATAAATGGTCATAGAGATAGACAGTCTTCAAATCTCTCACTTCTAGGTGGTGTAAATAAACAAATTGCACAAACTAAGTGACAAAATACACATAACAATGCTTTTCCTGACATTTAGTTTGTCTTATATCATTGTAAAACCCTTTAACCGTTTTTTTGGGTGATAATTTCTGAAGACTGTTTATCTCTATGACCGTTTGTCTCAGTGACCACATATGCAAAATCATCTGTGCATGCTCGTGGTACCAATCTCAATGTACCAACTTAGCTATCTCCAATTTTCGACTTACTAATTCAATAATTGACTTATGATTTATCTCTATTTATCAACTTAGCATCTCGATAAACTTTTACATGTCCTGCTTTAATCATTTAGCTACCTGAACAATCAACTTTTTTAACCTTTCATTAAAGCTCATCAACGGGATAAGAACCTACAGAGGCTCTTCTAATCTGTTTATGGAATTAGGTTATTCCTTATTTACCTAATTAGCCCCCAAGATAGAATACCGAAGTCAAAATCGACCCCAGGAAAAATTACTCTGGTCGAATTGTCCTCCCAATTTCTGTGTTCTCAAAGAAAATGTGATAATCAAAGATCACAAAAGTTATGTGCAAGTGAACAGAAGCAATGGCTTTGACCTAACATATATGCACATTGAAATGTTAACTGCAATTTTGCTAATCATCACCTAAGAAGAAGTAAGCTAATATAAATAAGTATCTCAAATGCCTAAAGGAGAATATTTAAAGGACTTGGTCTCAGTATCCAAATATCTTGGTGTGGCAATCACCCTTCGCCAATTGTCAGCCTTGTAAATCAAATAAAAAGCATGGTCATGAGGAATCGATCATTATTTGCCAATGACAGGAACCAGGTTACAGTAAAGGGATGTCTACCTGATACAATTTGAATTATTCACAAAAAAGTGTTAGCCCTAGCGTCTCCCATCTAATGGAGAATAAACACTACAAAAGTATTCTTGCATTACTTTTTATAGTTTTTAACTTAGGGCCAAGTTTGCAGGGCCAAAGGTTTAAGGGTGTCAAATTGCCAAGGGCTGATTTGGCAAAGGGACTATTTGTCCAGCTCCTCCCAATGACAGTCAGGTCTGAGATGCAGATCAATGATCTCATAAGTTCAGATCAGCTTCACTATCTACACTTTCCATTCTTCTTTGGTAGGCCCTGACTATCTCATTTGGCTTACAATTATTCCCTTTGTTTTTGTTCAGTTACACCTATAAAAAATCCACATTAGATTCTCCCCATGTTTAACATTTAAAATGCAGTGTAGTTCTCTCCATCCAGTGAGTCAGTCAAAAACCTTTGATTTTTCCTTGTCCTCATCTGGAAGGATATTCCAACACTTTTGGGTTCTACTACATTGTCATTCTGATAATACAAGTAAATTTTCAATAATTTTGAAATAAGTTGCACTAAAATGATTTTAATCTGACATAATTACAGTTAGTACCATACCTGTCTGATGTGGCCTAATGATTCAGCATCCGTAGTGGCTTTCTGGATTTGTTGCCAATCACTACCAGTGATAATGTTGTAACTTAAACACGAGGTAAAATGTTTTCCAACTTTGCGTAAGATAAGAATTACTGATTCGTGTTTGAGGGTTTTCTGAGCAACAGACAATAGGCAGTTTTGGCACAGATTCTTCAATCCATAATGTTGTCTGTCCTATGAAATATACAAACCTATATAAGTATAATTCATTGCATCAGTTTATGAGTAAATTATAAATCATCAATATTGTTATTATAACATTTTCTTATAGACAATGCCACTTTGGTTTCCGCAAACACAAAGAACCTTTATGCCTGTAAACAAGAAAGACTGTAACACGCTCGTTTCCCACCTCTGAGGGTGCACATCTCAGACCTGACCTTAAGTGGGAAAGTTGGTGGTTGCTTACCAGTGTCAGGTAGTTAATGTTGAATCTTGACCGACAAATATGTGTTGGTTTCATCTGCCCTTAAAACTGCCCTTGAAAACACGTAATATATAATGCGATGAAAGTGATGTTTAATCTGATTGATCTAAACTTTATTGTTCTTATTCCAAACCTTGTAGGTGTTCCCGCTAATTAAAGAACAAATTTTTCTTTTCTTTTGGCAGGACCTTCATACTGGATACTGTTCTCAATCTGGAGTTTTGCAAATCTCTTATAATTGGTATAATTTGTTTTTGTTGTTCTCTGATGTCTCAATAAGTGATGATTAATAATTTCAGCATACTTAAACTTGCAAAATCATATTTTACATTTACTGAAAATTTCTGCTATACAGTGTAATAATGCTATTTTCTGTAAACTTTGAACTAATCCTATCTAGTTTACTGCTTTGCAGGTGCAATATCAACCCTGTGCTATTTAACAAAGTGAGTGTTCAAAGGCATAGTGGAGGACAGAGGGCCGAGACAAAATGATTAAACAAGTTTGTAAAGTTTTTATGTTATATGGTAATCTTAGGGTCTAAAGGGGGATATGAAGGAGCTTGAGTTTTGGGCTACTATGTCTGGTGTACTGGTTACCAGGTTTCATAATTTTGTAAGTGATGAGGCCTATTTTAAATTGTACCCAGTATTTATCTTAGGTTTTTAAATTGGGGGCTGATATGGGAAAACTTGGAAGAATGAGCGACAACCCTGTACAGTGACTTTTGTATGCATCTTAACTTCCTACACTCAAAATCTGTAAGAATCAGGGAATTGCAGTAGTCCAATCTACTGCTCGCTAAGGTATTTTTCATAATGACTGATATATTGAGGTCTAAAAGGTGAAGAGTTCTGTGGAGGTCTCTGCTATGGACTTTGTGGATTTTGCAACTTGGGAGACATGGTGTGAGAGACACTGCACCAAGGTTCCTGACATTTTGGGCTTGTGAAACCTGATTTCCAAGAATGTTAATCGGAAAAAGAGAAAGGAGTTGTTTATGATTGCTTTTAGAGCCTACAAAAATAAATTCAGTTTTATCAGGATTTATTTTTAATTAATTTGTCACCAGAAAATTCTGAATATCATTTGGACAATCAATGAGTGTTTGCATGGATTGAGAGAATTTGTGGGTGATAAAACAATAAACAAATGCATATTCATTGTGCGATTTTCTAGATCATCCTTTCTCAAGTGACAAACTGAATGTATTACACATCCTACTGGAGACGTTTCTCTTAAGGTGGTAATATTCTATTAATTTATAACACCACATAAAGTTCACTTAACAATGGAGACAAGTACTTTAACAAAATGTTCTTCATGCTAAAAGTAATTAACATCAGAACACCATGGAAACATTGTCCAAATGATTAAGCTTTTTTATTGAAGTATTTAGCCAGATGTGCATAAGCAGGAATAAAAATGCCAGAAGATACTCACATAAATCACCACATCAGTTCTGATTGCATCACCAAGTACATACTTCTTTAATGCATCTCTGTTCTTGCAAAATGTTCTCAATATGTTGTAGTATTTGGGGTTCTGCAAAATCAAATCCATCAAATGCATCAATTTTACTCTGGTATCTGTGTGTTGATCTAACTGCAAACATTCTCCAACTTTTTCTAATTTGTCAGCCATGTAGTCTGGAAAGTCTCGCATTTCATCTTCTTTATAGAGGCTGTAAGTTTTTCTTTCCAAGCTTCTTTTGGCTTTTAGCCACTCAAGTTTGAATATAAGTTGTTTTAAGCATTGGTATGAAGCCAGATTTGTGATAAATGACTGTAAAAATCCAACAATATCTTCAGGACCATGGTACCTTTCTTGAAAGTGGTGTAGGAAGAACTGAGTGAATACCCGTGGGTCCATGTTTGGCCTGAGTGTAACGTGCATGATCTCTGCACAGGAAATCATGTTTTCATGTGACATGTGCTGCTGGAGGGCTTCAATTAATTCCACACACTCAAGGTTTTGTAACATAGTAGTTGCTTGGGATTCTTCTGCTATACTTGTGTGTGATGATAGTTGGGACTGAAAAAAATTGGAATAAATAATATTGAAAACAATTATTTGTCAATTTAGTGAATAGAAACAACAATGAAAATAATATGCTGACAATAATATGCAAAGGAAGTCAAATTATTCATAAAGAACATATATTCCTGGTGGAATACAATTCTATTATTTTCTACTTTTACGTAATGCCATATCTTATGAAAATATGTTACTTCCCCTGTCTGCATGGTGCTTTTCTTTATTATTTGTAAACATATTTGTACTTAAAGTCCATTAAATTGCAATATTAATAATTAACTTAAGTTTATGAGTTAATACCCTTCCACATGGACAATTAGCAGTATGTTTCTACTGGCAGAACCTGTCAGGTGGTGTGCATTTGCTAGGTAGCATGACCTTCTTAATTCCTGTGTAGACAATCTGACATCATGGCATCTTTTTTGTTGCCTAAACGTAAACATTTTGTAAGCTGGGCAGGTTGGGAAGGCCCCTCTTGTCCATTGAGTAAGGTATTAATTTCATTTGCTTATAAAATTTACAATTTTATTGCATTAATACATCTTACTAATGGACAATTAGCTACAATAGCTGCCTGGTTGGTGGGTAGCTTATTAGGGACTTAAAATTGAAGTAAAAAGACACTAGCAATATCATAGCAACATCAACTGGTCCCCTTTATTGGCTGCCATTCAACAGGTTACTAAATCCGATCAACATTTCTGCCCTTCTTTTTTACGACCAACTCTGAGGTAAGGGAAGAGAGGTATGACTTCAGTCCCTGGAAAGGTGAATTCTAGATAATCAGGAGCAGACCACTTCCACCTTGAAGATCTTTGGATAAAGTGTCAGTTTGTTTACTTATGTATGGGATAGTGGTGGATCTGCTGGGCAGCCACCACAAGGCCCAGGTGAAAGAGCTCTGAATCAGCCCAGGCCACACCTTTCAAGTAATACTCTGTGAAGGTGTTGTGGGATTTCCAGTGATAATGAATGCTGTAAAGAGACTTCTGACTGGAAGGCTTTAGAAATGGCAAAGGCCCTTACATCATAGGCTTTAAACCTGATGTAGGATGACAGATTCTTGCTCACAGTCTGTTTCTTCCATCATGAGATAGTGGCAGGAGAGATGTCTTTGTCAAAGCCTTTCTTGAAGGAGACAAATATCAGTTCTTCCTGATGTCTGAGGTCCTCTCCAAATATCAATGCAGGGCTCTAACTGAACCTAGTGACCTATCAGCCTTGAGAGACTTAACCAGAGTTGTGGTCAGGGCCGGAATAACCATGGGGGTCATACTGTCTGGACACTCTTTGGCCAGCTGATACTTCAAAAGAAAGCAGGGTGAGGAGTAGAAAGACCCCTTTGACCAATCCGTCTGGTGTCTAATGTTTATAAAACTGAAAACATTATTTTTGGTTCAAAAACTCAACAAATCTTTCCCTGTTAATACTCTTTGTAATTTCATCTCTCCTGCTGAGGTGGTCAAGAAACTTGATGTGTGGTTGTGATAATGATTTTTCCTTTTCCTGGCATGTCCGGAATACTTTTTTGCTCAAAGCCGGTCAAGTCTCTCAGCTCTTGATCTTCATAAGCTGCAATGTGCTCAAAATAACCTGGCTAGAATGGTTGCCAACACCACTTCCTGTCAAGAAGACTCTTTATTGGTTGCCCATTGAACACTCTATATTCAAAACTGCCTTGCTGGTATCCAAGTTCCTACATAATTTTTATCTTTCCTTAAACCTAGACATAGTGCTTAAAACACATGCAAAAGCCAAACTGATAGTGTGTTCCTCGAGGTTCCACACATTGCCACTTCAGTATATAAGTCTACTAAGCATTTTGGCCTGACTGAAAAGCTGAGATAGAAGGTTGGGCAGGCACAGAGAGACCTGGCTTGACATGGCTACCAAATCCCAGAACTAAGGCATGTTGTGCCACCCTGGAGTAATCAGATGATTCTCCTGTAAAGGTAGTCCCCGTTCTTCACCTCCACCTGGTTCAGGATTGCTACTGCAGGGAAGGTATATGGGCCCATATCCTCCTAAGGTAGCCTGAGTTCATTTATTTCCCAGGCTAGGGAGTCTGGAACAGGTGACACAAACTGAGATAACTTGTTTTTTAACCTCTTTGCAAACAGTTCTACTTGAGGGTGGTGCTACTTGGTGCATATCAGTTGAGGGACCTCTGCAAGGAGCGACGTCTCTGTTCGTCTGGTCTGGCCCAGCCTGGATAGATTGTCTGCTACCACATTCACCTGACCTGAGAGTCAGTTCTTGAGAGTCACCTGTTACCTTGAATACCAGATCAGTATTCTCCATAGTAGGGCACAAAGAGGGCTCGGACTCATGCCTCCTTCCTTGTTTAAATAGGTGACAATTGTTGTCTGTCGCTTTGATTACAATCTTGCTTGAACAAAGGTCTTGGAACACCTTTAGGATCATGAAGACCTCCTTTAGCTCCAAGTACTTTATTTGCAAATTGCACTCTGGTTGGAACCAAGTCCCGGTTGACGTGAGAGCATGGCTAAGGGGGTGTAGTGATTGACCTTGGAGGTCATTTGCCTCTTGATGCTACCATGTTAAGTGTGGGTGCAGAGATATTGCGATTGGGATCATTCTTGTGATTCTGGGACCTTCCGGGATTTTTTAGGTACCACTGAATAGGTCTCATGTGGAGACAATCTAGGTGGGCATGTTTTTCTGTAGCTCTTAGTAGACCTATGAGCTACCTGACCTGAATGAATGGGTTGGTGAAAAGCTGCTTAATTTTAAACTTGAAGGTCTGCCAATGATCCGAGGTTGGTCTGACCTTGCCCTTTCTGAGGTCACAAAGTGATTTTCTAGTATAGGCATTTGCATGGCATATTACGGTAAAGGCATCTGCACAAAGTCATTATAGTTGTCAGTATTCGGTATTTCGGGTTGACTTCATGCATGCTTGGGTTTTGTTTAATATGGATTACCAAGATGTGTGGAATGGTTTGGTTTTATATGATTTGCTGAGGTGTTTGGGGCTTGTTTGAAATAGTTAGTTTGTGTCAGTTACCATTTGGTTCTTGTGCTGGAAAGAAGCTTGTTCCTGTTGAATTTATTTAACCAGCCAGTTGGGGTAAATTTATTTCACTTCTTTATATATTTATTTAGACTTAAAATAGTTTTTTACTAATATTCTTACGCTATATAATTTTAGGTATGTTTATCCTTCAAATACTTGAATATTATATGAAATGTTCATGAAATACTGTCACTTATTATATGAAATATTTGTCGTGTTCTTGTCAAATCACAGTTGCTTCTTGGTTATTTAAAATGTTATGTCTTGTGTTGTATTTCTTTTGCAGCTGGTTTTTAGTTGTGGTAGCACACTTGATTTTGATGTTTTGCTGGTTGATTGGTGTGACTTTGATAAAATTGAAGCTGGATGGTGGTAGCTGATCCTTGATGATGTAATGCTACTTATTTTGATGCTGGATGTTCCCTGGTTGTTGTACAGGACATAGAATTTCAGATTGGACTTTATTGATGATGGATGTGTCTCAGCTGGTGAATGGAATGGTAAACATTCACTTTAACAATGGACTTATATTTATATACTTATATTATATATATATAAATACTTAAACAATAATTGTTGAAATATATTTGTATGTAAACTGTGTATTGTATGTGTGAGAAAAGGGGTCTTGGTTTATTGTTTGTCCAGTCTGGGTGTATTTTGGATTGAATTGAGTGTTTTGTGTGTGTTATGAATGAATTGTGTTTTCTTTAATTGTATCTATTTTATTGAATTTTGAAGCGCCAAAGATTAAGAATAAAATATATAATACCGGATCTCAATCCTGAACCTGTGACATTGAGGAAGATTTGCTTCCAGTTTCTGGTTCTAGCTCTGACTTCTCCATGTTTACTATCCATCCCCATTCCTGACATGAAGCTACTAGGGTTTGGGTAAAATGAAGATAAGTTTGGTGGGGTGTGGCTCCGACCAACCAATCATATACTAGTGATTGGTGGATTCTTGTACCCCTGTGTTGAGCCATCAGTTTGACTTGAATGAATACAGTTGTGAATTCGACTTGAACAGTGGACAAACCAAATGGCCTTCACTTGTTGTTGGGTTTTGGGACTAAGAGCAGTCTGTTGAAAAAGGCTAGAGATGTGTCATTCTGGACCTCTCCTAGTGCATTCTCTGAATAAGTGCATGTAATACCTTAATCAGGTAGCTGTTCCTGAGGGGATGTACATAACCAATTATTATTTTGAGGGAACTGGTCAAATTTGGTAGGTTCAGGGGGGGGGGGGGGTTAGCCTTTCATATTAGTATTAATATCACCTTAGAGCTGGCACCTAGGGCAGCCCATGTTTTCCAAAACTGGTTCAGTCTGGCCCCTACTTGCCCCAACCTCTTACTCTGACTCATGTGACTGATTGGTTTCCATGCTAGTGGACCGGATCCCCTACCAGTGTCTAGCGCATTATTACCTGATGGGTTGTAAGAGTGATACCAGTCAGACTTTGTCTAAAGGTCACTACAGTATTGGTTGTCTTTATGGTTGACAGTTCTCTCCTCTGGCTTGGTAATAATATCAGTTGAGAATAGCGAGGTCATATGAAGTGGTTGGTTCTCAGAGCTGCCACTATATCAACTTTGACACCATGCCTGACAAAATCCAGGTAAATGTCACATCTGAGCAGAGTGACAGGTTAATGAAAACAAAGTCTGACAGGTCCTGCATGGTCCTGGTCTATAGAATGTGTGGTACCCTTACAGAAAATAATGAAGTAGGCTTACTGATCAGTTGACTCCTGTATTTTAGTGCCTGACTTTAATTTTTTCTTTACCCCCCTGTGGGTCCAAGGAAGTAGAATAGGCCCAAAGTGTCCTCCTGCGTGTGGTAAGAGGTGACTAAATGGAGGAGATGTAAATATCACAGTACAACAATAAGCTGGACTTGATTTTATTGATGTTTTTACTTTATTTATGGTTTGTACCTATTTTATTGTTTTTGTGCAGTTGTTGTATATTCTAGTCAATTTTTAGGATCTTATTTTGTTATTTATAAAGCATATACTCTATTTAGATATTGTTTAATATATTTTAAAAATTTAATCTGTACATCTAGTCATGAGATTTTTAGGTTTTCTGCTATGGGCTGGGAAGCCGGTGACCTGGTAACCAGAGCAAGACCAGCAATCGTTGAGAAAACACTGTTGAGTTATGCCGGTTCATTATGTCAGTAAGTTACTTTGGATTGCGAGTAGATGCCACACCATGTCAGATTGGGGGGGCAGGGCTGAACAAACTAGTTCTTACACCGTTGATTATTGTCAGTACTATGACTAGGGCAGCCTTGTGCTAGAGTCAAGTTCAGTTTCTCCAACTTGTGGCAGAATCGGTCATAATAAGGCAGTTTTAAGGATATTTTTCTGGTAGCTTGATTTGTTTGACAGGTAAAAAGGATTATCAACCTGAGAGGAGGCTACACCGTTAAAATCAGGCACCTGATGCCAACTCATGTATGATTCTACACCTCTAACAGTTTTCCTTTAAGTTTGCTCTTCAAGCAACTGCTGCTAAGATTCCTGTGCACTCTCTTCCTCAGACAGACGGGGGAATTGATGTTGATTTCCTGTTTAGGTGCAGAGTCTGGATTATCGCTGCTACAGGTTATAGACTGGGTAACAGTAAACTGGCTATACAAATTGCGGAGTGGGCATATTGTTTTTATTTGATGCCTACAAGAGTGTGTAGCCAGCTGGTACTTGTGCTCAGAAGTTAAACAACTGCAAAATTTAAACTCTTTCTTCAATTCACAAGGGTTAGATCCCACATCATTGTCACGGCACCTTGTACATTTACTGTGTACGTTGAACATAGACATCACATGTACACACAATTCACGTTTCTGTTCTGGTGAGGCCATGATGTATGTAGAAACATTTTATATTAAAGATTTGTAGAAATAAGAAGTCTTCACAATGAATATTGCCAAAATTCTTTCAACTTTCTGAATGCACATGTGCCAATGAAAACAGATGCTGACGTCACATCGTCTGAACAGGAAGGAAGTAGGTCGTGCCACATAGCAAATGTACACTACCTGACCAGTCTTACCAGTGGAAACAAGAAACATCTTTTTCTGATGTTGGTTGGACTGGTGTGCACTGACTGGTATAGATAATTGTTGATTGGGTAAGACATATTAGCGCAATAAAACTTAGAGTTATTAAGGCAACCTGTTAGCTAATCATTGAAAGTTTGAATTGCCTTTGAGAAAAATATTTCACCTGTATAATGTGTACATTTTCTATTAATTTCCAATCATTAGTTTAATGCTTTAACATTAATTGGCTTACCACATCACATGATAAAGTGATTGATTGACCCTCGTGGTCCAAACATGTGCAAATATTTTTACTGCCTTCAGACATGGGCTGAAGCTGCAAAAATTCATGTCTCAAATCAATTGGTAAAGCTGGTTTCTTGCTCTTACACATATTCACGACATGGGCACCAAGTGTTTCCTAAAAATGATGTAATGAAATATTACTGAAAATAAAAAATAGTTTACAATTGCCAAACCAAAGCTTTATTATTCTCGCTATTGTTACGCAGTTTGGGGCTTATTAACAGAAATAGATCAGTGAAACTACATAAGATCTTTTTTTCAACTTTATCACTACTGGAGAGAAATATATACAATTAGAATTTTCTGGAAAAATAAGTTAAAAATTAATATGGCATTGGTTATTGTACATTCATATCTGATCATGTGAGAACTTAAGATTTTTCAGCCTGTTCCATATTTAGCTTAATTTAATAAAACCAAGAGAAAAGTCTGTAAATAACCCTTTTTTAAAAATTTGTGAAAAGACACTTATTTGTGTAACTTTATGTTAATTATCAAGGTAACTGTTGGAAATCAAAATATTTCTCGGTCTTTATTCTATAATATTTACCTGCAATTTGGTAGATTGTTTATATAGTTGCATTCAGATTATGATCCACAATCTGACAATATTTCTTAATAATAAAACACACCCGATAACACAATTAACAAGAATTGGGTATGCATCTAGTTATTAAGCAATTTTAATATGACTACTCGACTTGACCTTGAAGCAAAGGTCAAAGGTCCAATTCAACACTTGCAAAAGCTTTGCAGGCCATGATTTTCTGTGAGATGTTTTCACATTTTGAAGCCCTAGGACCAATAACATGGAAAATATATGGCCCTTTTTAGAAGATGAATATATTTGACATGACCACTTATTTCCAAATTGAGTTCATAATTACTCTCAGCCTAGCTTTTTAGATCATAAATATCTTTCGTAAGTTTGAAGAAGCTAGTATCAATATTTAGCTTAGAATATGTAAATGATTATTGAAAATTTGGTTGCGGCAGCTATTCAAAATTAGGCCAAAGGGCTATACACATTTCTTTACATTTTCAATCCTAGTAGCAATAACAAGGGAGAAATAAGGCCCATTTAGTATAAAGACCTCCCTTGACTTTAACAAGAAGTAAGTAAGTTTCGACACTTCCAATGGATATAAGACCTTGTAAATAAAATACCCCCAGCCCATTTGACCTTAAACATGTAATATTGTTTCCATTTGGTTATCGAAACAAAATCAAAATTACTCTATTAACAATCGGCTATGGCGGCCATTTTGTTCTTTTTTTAAATTGAGCAATATTCTGCAAATCTAGTGGAACTTATTTTAAACACAACTTTTTTCTGATGACAGCACTATCTTTCATTCGGTTTTGTCTTGAGTAAAGTCTAATTGAATACATTTTTTCAAATTTCACTTGGGGTTACTTGTGAATTTTCTAAAGCAATAAGATGAACCTTACAATCGTTGTGATTGACACACCAAAAAAGTACCTGTTGCATCAGTTATTTAATTTAACTCTTCTATCAAGACAATCAAAACTCAAACACAACGTCTGCTATTAATTACTGGCTATTTTACAAGCATTAGAATGTCTATACTCTTTATGGCCTTTATGTTATTTCAATGAGAATAAATAGTAAGAAATAAGAATATTTACAAACGTACCTCTAGTCCGTCATCATGAAATTTTGGATCCCAATCAACTGGGGAAAACTTGGGGACTACAGTAAAGCTGCTGTCTTTGAATATTGTTGCCTTTCTTTGACTGGTTAATTGATAACACAAATCCATGTAATGCTACAACATACCACACATGTTTCTCAACACTGTCATTGTTAATTTAACATTTGGAATGTTTGAGAGTGAGGTATAGTGTATACACACTAATAGTCAACCTCAGCTCACACAAAGTATATAAAGTATATAAATATGGTCAAGATTTCAGATCTTATTTTGGAAACTAATTATTGAAAGCAAATGATAAGAGAATATCGCATTCTAAAGGATGGAATTTAAAAAACAATGCACAAATAATGAGCAAAATTAGTATGGACAACTATTAATAATAATATGAAATAACCTTACATTTTTACAATGTAGAGTTTCAGTACCTGTTTAACGTTCTTGATAGAGCAGTCTGATTTTCCATTGTAGCAGCCAAATGTTGTTACTAGTTCTAGGATTCTGCCAGTTTGCTTGTAGAATAGCAAAGATTCCACATCTACACATTTTACCTTTTTGTTAGAACTTTTCTTTCTTGCAGCATATATTTTGCAAAAATGTTTCAAAAAGACATAACATTTATTTCCATAAAACAACCATGTTGGCTTGTGGACCTTCAATTTACCAGCATCTACAAATTGACTGTGTCTGTCTTCCTGATACATCAGTGTCATATTGTCATAGTCATAGTGGTGGGAGTCAAACAGAGGGATCACAAACATGATCTTGTTCTGAGTGGTCAAACCACTTGGGCTGAAGTCATAGACCTTACTCATTGGATGTTCCAAGGGTATCCCATGACATTCTGCTGTTGAAACAGATGCTGTACACAGAGTGTCATGAGCAGGTAAAGTGTTTGGTGGAATCTCAATTGTTATATTTTCACCCAGAAAGTGGAATGATTCACCCCTCCAAGAAATTTTATATTGTAGCAAATCCTGCAAGATGAAATTTGTGTTTAATTAGTATGTCAGCCAAAAATAAGACAAACACAAATATAACAAATGATGGTAAATCATTTAACAAACTTGTGGTAACACTTGATAGTGTTAAATGTTACTTCATCAAAAGACAATACACATAAGGAATTTTAAATACAAATTCTGATTACCTCAGTGGTTGTGCCAACATGAGCTTTGTGTTCTGCAAATAAAACAAAGTGTTTAAATCTTGCTTTACTTTTTAGTATCAACCCAGTTATTACAACAAAACGTTCAGATATGCAAGACTGATTAGAGGTACTACACATATCAAAATATCATTCCATATGGCAAAACCAAAGTATCTTGAATTTATCAACTTAGCCATTCATAAAAAGACATTTATGCATGACAAAAAGGTAACAGCTTTGTCTATGTAACTGAAAAATAACCGAGGTATAAGTGTGAGGCCTGGGAGTTTCATAGTGTTGAGGTTTTTATGTTTTAACTAGGATGTTGTAGGTTTGAATTTAAGTTCATTTATAACATGAAAATATTGATAGTTTGTTCCAACACCACACCGATAAAAGCAAGGGCATACAATCACTTTGATGAAGAGTTACCTTCAGTCTGACTCTTGTGAGAACTGGTAGGTTTTATTTTAAATATTGGAATACTCTGTGAGGTGTTTTCCTTGTATTCACTGCTCACCTCTGCTTAAAGATAATATCACATATAAGTTTAAACAGACAATATATTTCTTGTAACAACTGTCATAAATGATGACATTTTCACACAATGGCAAATATTTCAAAAATACTTTTTTCTCTAAAATTATTCAGGCATTGTGCAAAAAAACACACTCTTTCAGCTGAAGAACTTTTAGCTCATTAAATTGCCATTGACATGAATGGTTATGTTCTTTTGCTGTTATGAGTTACACAATTAAATATTTCATATTATAACATATACTTAACATTATTCAGCTGAATATTTGAATGTATTCTATGAATAATATTTAGGCTAAACATTGATCTTTCAAGTCTGGTTCGAATTAAACTCTCACCAAATTTGACTAGAAAGTGTTAAAAGTTGTTCTCAGGTTCTGATAGTTTGGAGTGAACTAATTTGCCTACCTAATCAAAGACATTTTCATGTAATTTTCTTTCAACTACCGAATAAAACAATTTATTTAAAAATCTGAAAAATAGCTTTTGTTAAAATTATTCTTTCATATAAAAACTGAAATTTATTCTATTGCCAGTAAAGTGATGATCTTCACATAATGATAATCTTGGAGAATCCCTTATCTTAAGAATACAACTTGCTAAATAATGAATTTACAAAGCCAATTATGTTATTATCAAATCATTGCCCTCACTCACACTCACCTTTTAATTTTGGCTCTAGAGAAGTCACTTTTGTTTCCATGAGATCAGACAGGTTTGTCATCCTACCTTGAAATAAGAATTCAGTAGAATTGTACTGTGTCACCTGCATTTGTTATAGATTGGAATGGATGAAACTTGAAAAAATATATTTAGCTGGACTGACATTTACTCAGTGAATACTTTTTACAGATCCATGCCGTCTTTGAGGTGGACCAATCCACGGTTAAACCCCACTTTGTTGAAATATATAATCCAGATTTGATGTTTAGTTGTGACTCGGGTGCATGGGCAGACACAGAGACAAACATAAAGATATGCATAATAAGAAGCATTTTACTCAGTTAAGTTTTTACTAAGAGTCAGCACTTAGTAGTAAATTATATTGTGCATCATTTTAGTAACCTAGATGATTTCATATTTGCATATTATGAAATACGTTTTGCAAGAAGAAACCTCTGTGTCTTGTCTGTGTCCTCCTTTGTGGAGAAAGAAGGGTCTGTAATTGTCTACATTTCATGGGAAAGCACTGAAGTGAGTTCATTCTCCAATCGTGTGGAGTGTAAAGTCATTTTCACCTACAAGACTCCTTCAGACTTTTCGTATTTTCAGTAAAAAGACAGAAAAAGAGTTGCCATGGCAACCTTTTTCTGATATTGCCCAAAAGCTAATCAGCTCCAGCCTGTCCAGGGCTTTCGAATGTAAGAAATACACAAATTACAAGTTAAAAGAATAACAAAGTGCTGCCGAAAAGCTAATCAGTTCCACTTCCATTTGAGACATACATATCCTGACATATCCTGACACTTCGGTTAATATCTGTGTATGTTGAATGTAAAGCATGGACGAAAAGACAAGTATATAGTGAAATTGTCACCATGACGACAGTTGTTATGTACTGGTCTTCCAGATATCAGTACATGTTTAATTTGACTGAACACACTCAAATACCACTTTAAAGATTATCAAAACACCACAAAAATATGTCCTAACTTTAGGTTCAATGTATGTTTGCAAAAGGGAAGAACTTAATGTCATCTTAAACGTAGGCCCTGTCCAAGTGTAGTTGTAGTCAGATCTTACTTGCTTAGAATCTTTTACACATAATTTAAGATATTATATAAAATACCTTAAAGTAGGATACCTCCTTGAGGTCATTTACATGTATATGTCCAACACAAGCAAACACATCAATATTTTTATCCTCCCCTTGTATTATGGGATTTCCTCCCATTAGTTATTAACACTGTATGGACAGATCACTGCTGTCAGTTTATATTCCGGTGATATGGATGTCAGCTGTTAGTAGTTGGATTATCCACTTGAAACTGGTGCTGAATATGAAAGATACGAGTGCCACCGGGTTGGCAGTGTGACTGTATATAGTTAGACTGGCAGTGCTGAGGTAATTTAACATTTGGATGTAGATGTTGGCACTGTGGAATGTTTCTATGGGTGCTCTGACGCTTGTCATATTGTGGAAGTGTCTTCCTTTAGTGTTATTGGCAGTGATAGAAGAGTTAACACCTCAGAGTTTTCTACTTATAATTGTAGTTGCTTGTCCTTCCCTTTGGTTACTGATGTGTGTAAATATATACCATTCAGAGAGACTTTATAAATTAATTTGTTTGCATTATTTTCATTTAAGGATCCACAGAGGTGGATAATTTTGTATAGTATACATATGACACTACAAGCTTACATAGCACTTTGAATTGCTGTTCAGTACTTCTGCTAGAACTTTAGAACTAATTAACTTCGCTCTCTTAGTCATTTATTGCATACCTACTGATTGATGGCGGATAAATACTCTACATTTACTGTGCGCATATTCTATTTTATGTACATAGCTTTACAATATCTTTATATACTCTCTTTTTATATCTTTGCATATATTGAAACTTTCCCTTGAAATTTTGTATTGGGACATTGTGAACTGTAGTTGAATTTTTTTTGCAAATGGCTTGCTCTATCACCTTGCGGATACTTGCTAGCTTTCCTTAAAATATTTAAAACTTTTGAGTTGTTCCCTTTTGGGACAGTAAATGTGTTTACTGCCCTGAAACTGGACTGGAGTTGACATCTATGAATTTGGAACTTATTTTAATTTGGGGTTAAACTTCATGGTTGTCAGATATCAGAAGACAGGGTTTACTATGTACCGCCATACTTCTGATTGATCTTATATGTTGCACAAAATATGTTAACAAAACAATTAATAAAATAATTTAAGCCCATTGCATTTTGTTACTGTCTTAGGACCAGTTGCAGTGAAATGAGAGACCTATTTAACTGTAAAATTAAACTGATACAGACGTTCTTATGAAATTGTCATTGATAAACGCATTTTCATCATGAAAATATAATTGTGAAAATATTTTATTCTGATATTCAAAAAGTATCAGATATTGTGAAAGATAATTATGATTTAAACTATTTATTCAATGATTACAAGCACACATTTTTAAATTCCTTGTTTTCAACTGTAGAATATTTTAAGCTGCCTAAATAGTGCTGCAAAATTCCAAAAGTGTTTCATGTTTTAGAATATTCTAAATATTCCAGACTTACCTGTTTTAGATTTTTTAGCTTTCCACAGTTCTAATCCTTCTGGTTCTTTCATTTGCCTACCAGCACATAAATACAAACAATGTTGTATCAGGTTGCTCAATGTTACACAACTATCTGTACATTAAATTATTAGCAACCCCATTGTGATAAATGAAAACAACTGCTTCAGACATGTACAAACATATGGGAAGACTACCTGCATGACATCCGCCACGCTCATTTGTAAGACAGTTTTCTTTTTTAAGTGATATTAGAGGCAAGTGGCAAAAAGATCATCCTAGTTTAATATTGCCTAGATGCAAATTGTTTCTGCATACTCACTGATTTGCTGTATCTAGTTTTGGTTGCCATGATACACTCTGTGCATAACAATATAATTTGAAGAAAAGAGTTAATGAAAATGAATATAGAATAGATCTACAAGTCAGGTAACACAAACTGATGTTGAAATCCAAACAAGATAATTGCATCCAACGTCAAAGTTGGGTGATGGCATGTGATTAGATGTCAAAGCTGCTAAACCACTAGGCCACTAAAGACCTCTGAAGACTGGGCTGTAATCAGTGCACATATAAGTAGAAAAGGTAAATGTTAGTGGCTTCACTGAAATCTTTAGTTAGCTATGACATGTAATGGACTAGAATTTACTCACATATGACGTCTCAGTGCCTTGTGTGTTTTCAAACTCTCCCTGAAATGATACAAAATATGGAATATAAAACATATAATTCATTTTCTGAATGAAGACTTTCAGAAATGATAAAACCACTTGGCTTTCATGCATTTAGGATGTCTTGCTGTGTCCTGAATTTTACAGCTTATAACAACCCTGTCTACTTCCTGTGTTTCCTGTCATTTTTGACTTTTCACTTGAAGTGGTTTACAAGTCTGATGAATTAATTATAGAGAATATGTTCCAATCCAACAATACTAATATATGTTTGTCAGCAGCGCTATCTAGACCAACTTTAGTGAAAACCTAACAAAAAGTTTAATCCGTAGTAAGAAATAAAAAGTCAATGAAAAACAGTAGGCATGTTGTTGTGTCAAATACTAGACCAACTGAAGAAATATTGGGGGTTGGTTTTATGGCACAAAGAAAATTTTCCAAAAACTACAAATTCAACAGTTTAAAATAATCACTCCGAGAATTATACCAGGTGTAAGTCTCAATAAAGTGTAGTTTTCACTGAATTTTGCAACAGTCATTTTGTTTTCAGTCTGTGGCAATGAACATAAACTAAAAATCTGACTTCTCAAACAAAAATAGTTGAAATTGTGAAAGTTTTTATTGCATGGTGGACAACTGACAACTGACCTATTCAGGGTACACATTCGCACGAAATTTTATAAAAGTATTATAGGAAAGTGTTTCGCCTGTAGAACAAATTTACCCCAAACAAAAATACAATTAAATGGTTGCAATGACAGTAATTTGTTGGGAACATTTGTTAGGAAATCAGAAGGTCATAGATTAGGTTAAATGTTTTGTGATAGACAAGTGGACAGAGAGATTCATAAACAAGAATAAATGTTCCCGTTTCCCCCTAGTTAGAAGAGGGGGACAGAAGCAATATTATCTACTTCAGTAGTTGGTATAATGCACCCATTTCAATAGAGTGAGCATTCCGTAAGTCATAAAGCAACAATAAACTGTATTTAAGAAATTTGTAAATTGCTGACCATCTATATATTTCATTAAAATTTATTCAGAAAGAAGACACGTAGCAGTAATCTAGTGCTGTGTGAATGTACTCTAATAATGAACTATTTACTCAATATTTGGATTGGTCCTTTGCATTCAATAAAACCAATTAATATATAAAAACGTGAGATGGAACAGTTAAGACTGTTTCACACACTCAAAGAAACAGAAACAGCGAAACAGTAACTTAAACTTAAATTTCTGTTCATGTTTCCATCATTCATTTTACACTGTTATGTTTTGATGCACAGATATTGGTGAAAATATCAGGAAAAATAAACAAAAATGAATACATATTTTAAATAAAAAAAGGGAAATTAAGTATTAGAGACTAAAAGGCATTACAGCATCAGTACTTTGTACACTGATTTCACAGAATATTATAAATATCACAATGGATTTATTGGTTTATCAAGCTTTCTTGTAACAGGAGATTATCATGACTTCTAGTAGTAGTGTAGTGATTTTTAAACAATATAGTTTACACAATGGCACGCAATGGGATATTACTGATGCATATAATTAATCAGGGATTATGTTATTAGCTTTCATATAGAAGAGTAATCCAATTTATAATCCCCACAAATTATATCATAAACGTCCATTGTGCTCATTGTAAGTGGCTAACATATCAAGTACAAGATAATAATCCAAGTTTTAAGTACTTAATAATGATTTATATAAAGCTCTGCAATAAAATCTCTTTACAATAAGAAGATTTTGAGATGAACAAAATCATTTTTCTGAGCTGTGTCAGAAAACTGTCACCGTTAATGGAATAATTGGAAATTAAGGTCACACAGATTTACCTTTCTGTCGTAGAGTCCCTTTTCAATGGCCGTGTGAAAGCTGTCACTGTTTTAAATGACTAAAATTTGCTAGTTTTTACATATGGAGAAAAATACCAACAGTAAAATTACTGATATATATTCCATGTTCTCATGAGAGAAGAGCTTCATGCTGAGTTGGTTTTGGAAAGAGAATTTACAGACGTTTCACTTCATGCCTTTCCTTAAATTAAATTGTGATGGTTTTTAAATCTACAGGAAGCAGAAGCTCTGAGGATGTACCTCCCACTGATGTATACGCCACATACTTATGCTTATCATACATATTTTATAAGAAAAGGATGCAATGAATATTTGTACCGAGGTTTTGTATGTTAATGTGGCAAAACCAACATGTGATATAAACAGCATATTTATAGGAATATAGATTAAAACAGTGACGTGAACCATACTCAGAAAAACAACAATCGCTGGTTAACAAAATCATGTATACACATGTAAACACATCATTTTACAATCCAACAATAATGTCACATAATTTTAGATCCATAATAATAACATTGATTACATCTGCATAATTTGATGAAAGAGTTGATAACCAGTTGTGATGAGTAACTATTTGATGATGGGGCACGGTCCAGTAAGGGGCTTCCCATAGTAGTTTCTTTGTACCTTAACTCTAGTACCACCTCTAGGGTTCACAGTCTCAATTCTAGGCTTGACCCTCAGTCATCCAATCACAAAACAGGGCAATGGGCTTTTTGGCGCCAGCTTACTTGTTGATCACTTCAAACTGGATGCCATTGAATACACATATAAAAAATTTTAATTATTAGAACTGCACTACTTTAAGTTTTAATATTTTATTCTATGGATACTGGTCAGAATTGTGATATTTTAAAGCTAAGTCTGTATTTATTCTACAAAATGCCATCCGGAAAGAAAATGTTGCCCAAAACTATGAAATGGGTAACAGCCTCAGCAAGGGCGAGGATTTCAGTGACAAAAGCAAGAAAAGTGATTAACAAGGAATCAAATGACTCATACTTGGGAAACAAAGAAACTGTAAGTAACTTGCCACCTGTCACACAATTGTCAGCTACCTCACATAATAACGCCATCATGACCATGTTATGTGAGATTAGGGAGTCAAATGCAGATTTGGCCAGACGTTTGGACAAGAATGAAAGGCGTAACTGAACACCCATTAATTCACAGTCCCACAGTCCTCCAGCCAGTATTACCATAGTTGGGTCCCTCACATCAACCTCAACAGCCAGACATACCCACTCATCTGAGGGACCCTCTCATAATGCCAAGTATGGGACAACCACGTCTATACTCACATCCTCCTCTTGCTCATGATTTTGCTCAAACTCAAGTCTTAAGAGGTATTCAGTACCAGAATTTAAACATACAGGTTCTGTCGCTAGCCCAGGAACAACCAGGTCATACGCTAGACCTCAGTGATGCTGTCGTGCCCAATCTTCACATTCTGAGGACTAACCCTGGCATATCTGAAGTTGTGAATAACTTGTTAGCTTCATATGAAGGGCGAGCTAATTCTGACCTGTCTCAAGGTAAGCCCCAGGACCAACCTGGGCATTTCTGAAGTTGTGAACAACTTGTTAGCCTCATATGAAGGGCGAGCTAATTCTGACCTGTCTCAAGGTAAGCCCCAGGGCTTAGCGCTTCACAAGTAGTTCTAGCCCATACTCAGACCACAACACAACCAACACCACCTATGCACATTTTTTGCTCTCATTGCATGAAGCAGGGGAAGAGTTTGAACCATCCGGAAAACAGATGTAATGCAAAGCAAAGGCAGGCTGGTTGCCAGCAGCAGAACAGTAGTTAGGGGTTAGCTTAATCACTTGGCCACAGCTATAATAACTCTATGAGTCTCCATGACAAGCTGGGGTGTAATGGACATTACAGTTTACATTTTGATCAGTTTAGTAAGAAGATTTGTGTAAAGAATGAAAATGACTCTCTTACTATCAATAGTGTAAAAAGTATGGTGCCAGTGGTAGTTGAAGTCGGGAAGATACAATTTACATGACACAGTATCTGTGGCCCCACAGCTTTGTTGGCCAACTGAGGGCTTTCATGCATCCAATGGGAAAAAGCATGTCATCTACGATGAACTGTCACTACCACAATGGATCTCTGGTCAGTTATCAAATATATATGCTATCTTAGACCCAACAATATCAAAACAAGCCCTACTCTAGATGGCTTTGCTATGAGCGATGCTGTTTCACTATCATGGCCAGCTGTAAGGGCTGCTTGGGCATCCTCTATGCACCAGGTGGAGAAGGACTACCTCTCTTGGTCTGGCTCTATGCAATGGGCTATCAATAGGCTTAGCGCTTCACAAGTAGTTCTAGCCCATACTCAGACCACAACACAACCAACACCACCTATGTGCATTTTTTGCTCTCATTGCATGAAGCAGGGGAAGAGTTTGAACCATCCGGAAAACAGATGTAATGCAAAGCAAAGGCAGGCTGGTTGCCAGCAGCAGAACAGTAGTTAGGGGTTAGCTTAATCACTTGGCCACAGCTATGATAACTCTATGAGTCTCCATGACAAGCTGGGGTGCAATGGACATTACAGTTTACCTTTTGATCAGTTTAGTAAGCCGATTTGTGTAAAGAATGAAAATGACTCTCTTACTGTCAATAGTGTAAATAGTATGGTGCCAGTAGTAGTTACTAATGACAATTATTTGAACTCTTCTGGTGGTGGTAATTTGTCCAGCTTTATTTCACAAAATGTTTGCCATGATATTCATGCTTTGGACACTGTGTCTCATGTGAATTTAACTTATTGTGATAGTAGTGCATTGGTTATGGACTCTCATAAAGCATTTGATAGCAATAGCAATCTTGCTCCATAGCATGGCTCTCCTCGAGGTTCAATGATCGAGCATATGAAAGCTAACCCTCACCCTTTTCCTAGAAATCATTGTGTCAAGTTATACCACGGTTCAGTTCACAAAATTGACAGGTTTAATTACACCTGGCCAATCAAACTGGCCAGGGAACCATACTTGAATGGTGAGCCATCCTGTGGATGTTTTGCAGGTTTGTGATAGTATTTGGCTTTGTATATATCCTACTATCTCTGAGTTATCTATTGTGCATACTAAACGAGAAGCCAAGTTGGCTTATAATAATTATAAGCAAGACTGCTTAGTTAAGCAGCGACATAGTATTTTATATGAAAGTTACATGAACAATGTCATTTCTTTATTAATTGATACACAATACGAGGTTAACAACAACATGAATGACAGTCCTGACAAAACACTGACACTTCAAAGCAATCAAAGCAACGTCAGTGAAGAAGATAGTTCACATGGTACACATGCCAATGCTTTGTCAGATAAAAAGTGTTACACACACCTTCACAAGGATATAAACTATTCTAGATCCTAGCAAAGTTAGAGGTTAAATTGCCATGCAACCTACTAAGTTCAAGTTTATTGGCCCTGACAGGCCAGGTATTGATACTGGAATTAGTGAACAATATCTAAAACTAGCTAAAGTTATTATAGGCAAATAAGGGTTCCCATGAAGTCTGGCCTTAATATTGAAGCCTGGAGGCGTCAACTTTATGACTACAATGATCAGGTATTACTCCAATACCTACAATATGGGTTTCCTCTATCTATCAAAGATTCATAAAATCTCTGGCTGAACAGAATACCAAAAATCATTTTTCGGCCACACAACATCATCAGGCTGTTTCGTCATATTTCGCTAAAGAGAGACAATTTGTGGCCATCATGGGCCCTATTCCTAAAGTTCAGGACTACGCTATATACTGTTCACCATTATTAACAAGGCCCAAAGACACTTACAAGCGACGTGCCATACTTGATCTTTCCTACTAGGGCTTTCTCTAATCTTCACATGAACCCAGCCGACGCTTTAACATTAGGCATTAAATGGTAGGATGACATCTATATTGATGCTGCCATCGCGTTCGGCTGGGTCCATGGGAGAGCGGCATTTCAACGCGTCAGCAAAGCCATCACATTCATATTATCAAAGGCTGGAGTAAACATGGTGGCCTACATTGATGATTATGTCATTATCTCGCCTAAAGCTACTGCTCAGGGTCATTTTGACACTCTGGCATCTACCTTGTCACAGCTAGGCTTGTCTAGCAATGACGAAAGGCAAACCCCACCTTGTAGGGCTTTAACAAGGCATCAAGATTGACCTCGATGATAACACACTTGACCCTGACAAACTAGCATCCATTCAGTGTTAGACCATCGCAAATAGGCATCATTTGACCAGAGCATTTCAGTCTTTACTGGGCAAGCTGTTATGTCTTCATAAGTGTGTGATACCTGCTTGTATTTTCATAAACAGGATGCTTGCTCTGTTTAGGGAGATGTCAAATAAATGACACATATACCTCATCTCAGAATATCACAAGGATTTGGCTTGGTTTCTGGTATTTCTTCCCCAATTCAATGGTGTCACTTACAGAAAACATGTTGACGCCTCTCTTACTGGTTTGGGAGGGTGTAGAATAACCAAGTTTATGCAACCCCCATATTTGCCATCTATGGTATTGAACTAAAATTGCCCATCTTGAAATGATCAAGCGCTTATAGCTCTTAAATTATGGTCCCCATGAATGGTCCCATTCCATGGTTAGATTCTTTTGCGACAACTTGGCTGTGGTTCAAGTGGTTCGAACCGGCAAGATCAGGGATAACATGCTATCTTTATGTCTCAGGAATATCTGGCTTATTACAGGCACCCATGACATTGACCTTCATCAAGGTCGATCTAACAAAATAGCAGATTTACTTTCTTGCTTGTATTCCCCAAAGCAGTTGGTACAGAATCGCCCCAAACACTTGCTGAATCTTATATCTGGCATAAAATACCAATCCACTTCTTCAATTTGAATTTTGTTACATAATTTCAGGCTCTACCTACTCTTCATCAGCATTGATCAGAACAGCTTGTATCAGGATCCAGCATGCATTTAGACCATCAACTGCATCAGCTCATACGTTGCATTTCAAGACATTTCTGGCATTTCTTATTTTCATGGACTTAACAATTGCATGCAATGTTCATGATATTCTCACATTCTTGGAATTTTGTACCAAAAATCAATCTCACCTAAGGTCATATCAACACACATTTCCTCCATTCACTGCTAAGCCTAGCTATATGGTTGGGACATTTTAGCAACATCTCATAAAGCCGTCCACAGATACATTTGAAGCATATCCATAAATTCTAGATTCAACCCCACCTCCCAGGGGTTTTTGACATACCCACTCTCTACAAACTGGCACTTTTATGTGACACCCTCTCAGATTCCGGCTTTTTCTGGGCAGTATTTCTTACTGTCTTTTATGGCTTCATTAGGATGTCCAATATTGCTCCTCTTAATTTAACCCTGATTTCCAGCTGCTCAGACAAGATGTAATATTTGCTCCACCTGGTACTCTTTAACATCATAAATCTCATCACTGGATTCCATCCATTAACAATCACTTCCTGTGTCCAGTATAAGCTCTTCAGGCTCTCCTGGTTTCCAGACCCTTTCCTGCATCTTCACCTCTATTCGCCAGTAACTTTTATCCCTATGCTCAAGTTATTGACACCCGTTCCACACTTTTAGGCGGTCAGGGGCAACTCTTGCATTTAACAATAATGTCAAAATCCAGGATATCATGACTCATGGTCTGTGGAGAAGTTCTGCCATTTGGACATATCTTGAAAATGCCTCACAAGCTCCATCCATCATACCCACCACCTTTTCAAAAATTATCCCTTCCTCTTTCTAACTTGATTACTCTGTAACATTTTAAACACTTTTATGTTGTAATACTAACATGTAAATAAAATTGCCCAAACATTACATCTGTATAAATGAGATTGACTTTCATGACCTCACAACTCACACTGGCTTGATCAATCTTACAGGTCACCTCTGACCACAGACACTACACATTAGGATTGAACTAAGCAACTGCAATCATTGTCACTTTTTTGACAAATAAAGGGAAATGTTTTCAAATTAATAACAACTGTTTGTTTCAATTGGCATTTCTTGTTTATGGATAAAAACTTACGCTCTGATGCAAAGAATCGAAATGCAAACTACAAAGTATAATGGAGTCGAGATGGAGATGGAAAAGTTTAATTAATGAATTACAGTAATAACTTACGATGAATAAACTTGTGATGCTTACCGTTCACCAGCACGTATATTCTTCAAATTTTCCTGTTTTGACACCTCCTGGATCCAGCTGTTAAAGTAATCTTTCCATCCACGATTGTGTTTTTCTTTATTCTGAAAAAAGCTTTCTCCAAATCTGTTTATCATCAAGAATGATAAATTGGTGTTTGCTGGATGTATTCTTGTTATTTCATTGTCTTCTAGGTCTAGTCGTTGTAACTGAGTGTGTTGACTCCAATCACTCACTTCTGTATTGTGGTTCTCCCGTGCACGTATATATTCTATGGAAATAGGTACTTTTAAAGGATCAATGTGTGTAAGTTTGTTACGTGACACATCCAGTTTAACAAGTTTCTGGTGCTCACTCAGATCACAGAATTCACTGATTCCATTGCCCCGCAGGTATAGTTCCTGTATATTTCTTGGTATTTTTGACTGATCAATTATTGTAACTTTGTTAGCTGACACACTAACTTTAACAAGTTTCTGGTGCTCACTGAGATTACACAATTCACTGATTTGATTTTCATGCAGATTTATCTCCTGTATATTTACAGGTATTTTCAAACGATCAAGGTGTGTAAGTTTGTTATATGACACATCCAGTTTAACAAGTTTCTGGTGCTCACTCAGATCACACAATTCACTGATTTGATTTCCATGCAGCTCTATCTCCTGTATATCTACAGGTACTTTCAAAGGATCAATGTGTGTAAGTTTGTTACATGTCATATCCAGTTTAATAAGTTTCTGATGTTCACTCAGGTCACACAATTCACTGATTTCATTGTACCCCACGACTAAGTCCTGTATATTTACTGGTAGTTTTGACTGATATATGGCTGTAAGTTTGTTCCATGACACATCCAGTTTAACAAGGTTCTGATGCTCACTCAGATCACACAGTTCATTGATTTCATTGTTATTCATTTGTAACGTATGTATATTTACTGGTATTTTTGATGAATCAATGGTCGTAAGTTTGTTACATGCTACATTCAGTTTAACAACTTTGTGATGTTCACTCAGATCACATAATTCACTGATTTCATTCCACCCCACATGTAAGTCCTGTATATTTACTGGTATTTTTGACTGATATATGGCTGCAAGTTTGTTCCATGATGCCTCCAGTTTAACAAGGTTCTGATGCTCACTAAGATCACACAGTTCACTGATTTCATTGCTATTCATTTGTAACATATGTATATTTACTGGTATGTTTGACTGATCAATGACTGTAAGTTTGTTAGATGACACATTCAGTTTAACTAGTTTCTGAAGCTCACTCAGATCACATAATTCATGTATCTTATTGTCAGATATGTCCAGTTCTTTCAGGTGTTTAGGAAGTTTTTCTGGGTCTATAACTGGAATGTTATTTCCATGCAATGATAATTTCTGAAGGTTTTGGAATTGTTTATATCTAGTAAAGTCTGGCAGACTGTGTAGTTTATTCCCTGACAGATCCACCTCTGTAAATGTGTTGTCTTTATTCAGTTCACCTAATTTTACTGACAAGTCACTGTCTGTAAGCTCACTATAACTCCACTCCAATGCCATACTTGGTCTGACGTGTATCTAGAAATAAAAGACATTTTTAACTCATCTGTCACCATGAACTAATACAAACCGATACAAGGTTTATTATGAAGTTAACCAGTAGAATAATGTATAAATCATTGAAAAGTAACAATAACTAAGAACTTCTGCACAATGTTCATTTTAATGAATATCTATGATTATAATGAATTTGTTTTATATTTGTTACAAATCTCTCAAATATCAATTTACTCATAAGTTTATTTCCTATAGTACACACACAATATAGTATTAGAAAAAAAGATATAAGTAAATCAATGTGACTCACATTTTCACAGTAATTGTCCAAAAATGATCCGTGTTGTGATATGATGACTTTCAGAAATCAGTTACCTGCGTAGATTGTGGATGTTTGTGTGTTGTCTGGATCATTCATTGCTTCCCCTAAAAATTTGTCATGATTAGTATAGAGATAGAATATAACACAGTCCTAATGACTTCTCAACAGTTCTCTGATTTCACCGCGGCATAATACAACTAAGAATATTGTGACAAAACTGAAGTCTATATTCAAAGTGTAACCTATTATTGCAATAGTTGTAAAATATCTCAGTTGATTGTGCTACATATTAATTTAATGGGAGATCTACACTTGTGGACAATACATTAATACTTAAAACTGATGTTGTCCCACCTTTTTGGGCTTTTTAAATTTTGTTTAGAATCTAGTTATATCCAAAACACTATGTATTAAGTTTTAACAAAATGTGTTTCTTCTTTTTAGTAATGAAACTTTTTGTGCTGGTGTAAAATTCATTCAACTAAGATAAAGAAATAGCATTGTTCATTCCACTTTTGTCAGTAATTGGAAGATAGAAGTGATTTTAGTACATCTGCTATGAGTTATCATATTGACAGGGACAGGGGAACAGAGAATTATGTGATTTCGGTGATCAAATAGATCAGTGTGATCACCTACTTCATGTTAATACAAATGATAAAGGTAACTTACAATAATGAACACTCATCACTCTACTGCATAAATGAATATTCCTACAACTTATGTTCGGCTGATGGAAAGATCTCTTATTACAGAAAAGAAACCAAAAGGTTGTGACATATAAATAATATAAATATTGACTTATTTAAGCAAACTCTATTTTTGTGCTTTATAATGATTTGATTTTATTGTGATCAAATTTAGAACTATAAAATTTATCTGCTTTCATTTATCTGCTTTGAAAGGCTTTTGTTTAATATTTGTGATTTTTTTCTGTATTTTTCTACACTATTCACACCTAAACAAGTTAGACAAGACATAATACAATTGTGGCATAATATTATGATTAAAAACTTTTACATCTGTTCACAACAGAAGACATACTAAGACAGACTTTAGTGTTTTCTCAGCAGGTACTGCCACAAAGATGATCATGAGAAATCTTTGTAATAAAAGTAAAACACAGGTGACAAGGATTCAGTGCTAGCTTTTTACACATACATATTATTTTGGCTTTTAAAAATTACTGACCTCTTACTGGCAGGCTGTGTGCAGTTGTCTTTACACAGGAAAAAATCTCATTTTAAAGGAAATGTTACAGTCGATGTTTACATTCCTTTTTTCCTGACTCCTTGTAAGGCACATATATCCAAGTACAGTCTCCTGGTTATAGATAAACCACACTTAATCAGAATGTTAACAAATGCATGTTTTAATCTGTAAATGTGTTTGAATGTATTAAACAATCTTTATGTATTGACAATTCATTTGATATACAGAGTGAAGAACTTCAATGGTCTGATACTATTGAAATGTCGAATGTGTGCGCAGTGTTTGTGTAGTCATGAAACATGAGAGAGGATCCTAACAGAAAATCAATGACATGACCGGCAAACAACTCAATACTTCCTGTAGAACTAACTGGTATTTTAAGGTTACAGCCCAACTTAATATGTGCCACTTTTCAAGTTGATGTGATTCCAACTTTAGATCTTAAGATTGATGGTCAATCAAGATGGACAAGCATCTCCCTACAATTGTGGATCAGATGTTTAAAATGACCTCAGTGCTTGTAACATTTGGATTGTAACTTCATTAGAGAAACACTGGTCTCAGCTAACAAGCACTTTATTCTGGCTCTTCAGATTGACAGCTGATCAGTCTCAGTGTTTACAAGAAACTCTGTGTTATTTACACTAGGCATCATAATATTGTTACTGTGCTCACATTAAGTTTTGATGAAAAAATGAGATTTTCTTAAGGGACCAGTTACACTTTCACGGATCCCTCACGAATATATGCCATGGTTCCATTTATGGTAACTGGCAAGGATCTCTTGTGGATCGTGGATTTTGGGGAGGGGGAATGTTTGACAAGAAGATAGAACAGAAGATAGGAATGTCACAAGGATGTTATGGACGCATTTCATTGATTGCGGATGACCCCTGGTTACTCCTCCTTGACCACCAGCAGTGCAGCGGAAACACTCAAGAATACACCAGGACAATGTAGGGATGCATGAGGACGTCTCAAGTACACATCGGAGAAGAGCAGACTGATGCCAAGGTTCCACTTAGATTACCCTATAGCATATAGAAACTTCATCCGGATGCTGCCTGAGCTCTATCAAGAGCTTGAGCACAGAATTCCTGCTGAGTTCCAGAGGGACAGGACCTTGATGAAAGATTCCATGAGTCCAGGAGTCAAGTTGGCAGTAACCCTCAGTCATGTTGCCACTGGTGACAGCTATACCACCCTGAAGTATGGCCAGTTCAATCATCGATAGGTTTGTACCTGAGGTCTGTGATGCTATCGCCAGGGCCTATCGAGATCAGGTGATGTGGTTCCCCACAATCTCAGAGGATTGGCTGCAGGTCCAGTCCATCTTTTGTCAGAGGTGGAACTTTCCGCATGCCCTTGATGGAAAGTATGTTCCAATCAGATGTCCACAAGGTGGAGGCATCCACTTGTGCAACTTCAACGGCTTCCACTCTATTGTACTCCTGGCCCTGGTGGATGGAGATTACAAGTTCCTGTGGGTGGCCGTGGGAGCAGACAGGTCGACATATTCTCTGCCTTATGGCTGCCTTGCCCTTGGACCTTTTCTTTGGTGAAATGTTACACAAATACCACTGTGGCTTAGCGGGTAACACACTTGTCTAGGAACTCAGAGGATGTGGGTTCAAACCCAAGTACAGGCAGATACATAGTGGCTCTGATGACCACTTACAATGGTGTTCCTCAGTCATTGGGTCCTATCCCCAGTGGCAGGCTAAAGAACCTCAAGGACATTGATAAATGGTCATCCGTGAGCCTCTGTCTTCCAGTTAGGGGAATGTCAGTTACTTATGAGTTGGGTCTGCAGCTGTGCAGTCGGATTGGTTAAATAGTGCTTTGAGACCTGTAGTATATTGAGATATTGTACTGAGTATAAATACACAATACAATACAATACAAATATTCACCAAATTTCCTAATTGGTAAAAAAACCAAAAACCTGAAAAATTTTGTCTAAAATATTGCCAGCAAAATATATCCTCAAACACATACAGTATAAGCTGTAAAGTTCCAAATATTCATGTATCCTTGTCAAGATCCCACAATTGTATGTGCTAAATTCAAGCGAAGTGCCCTTTATTTTGACTGTCGTCCATGAGAAGCGTCTTTCTGTAAATTCCCGAGTCTCGTGGGAAACTACAAATCTATACATAAACCCCGTCCTTATTGTCCAGGAGGCGTCATTATCATCTGTAAACTTCATCCCTATTGTCCGTATACACCTCCGAGAATATCTGTGCACATCTGCAAAGTTCACCTTATTCCAGGACCATGGTCCTTGCGGTTTCTGTGAATCTCCATTAACATCTGTTGGCATCGATACAGCCTCTGGGAATATCCCTAGAAATTTTCCGAGCCTTTATTGGTGCAAATGAGTTAAGGATATCATGGATACCACGAGTAAGTAAGTAAGAAACACTTATATAGCGCCAAAATTGATGTAGACATCCTCTAAGGCGCTAATGTACAAAAAGGGATAGTCCAGTTCCAGAAAGAGGTCCGTTTCCATATTAGCATCCAAAAAGGGAGATAGGCTATGGTGAAGGATAAGCTAATCTCAAAAGGTATGTTTTCAACTGGTTTCTGAAACCAGAAATACTTTCTATGGTTCTAATGGCTTGAGGAAGCTTGTTCCACTCTGTGGGAGCCCGTACTATGAAGCTGCCCAGCCCTGAGCGTTTCTTTGGTTTCGTTAGGAAACTGATAGGAGATTGCCCTGTGCAGGATAACTCTGCCTAAGTAGAGACGAAAGATATGGAGGTTGGTTGAAATGTATTGCTTTATAAGTAAGGAGATTGTACTTGAACAATATACGGTAATAAATGCAGAGCCAGTGTAGTTTGTGCAGGAAAGGTGTGACATGATAATATTTATTTAGCTTGAACACCGCATTTTGAATTCTCTGTAGTCTGGTAATATATGCCTTTTTAGTGTTGTAAAGCAGTGAGTTACAGTAATCCAGGCGACTGCTAACCAGGGCATTTGCCATCTTTAGAGCTGTTTCATGATTTAAGTACCTGCTGACCCTACATAGTTCCCGGAGATGGTAGTAACTTATGCAACATAGATTAGCCACGTGTCTTAGCATTGAATTTTCAGCATCTACAAAGACACCAAGGTTTTTGGACCGATTCAGCTGGTTCCATGCTTTTGCACAGCAAACTAACTGGGAAAGATAACTTCAGAGAGCATGTAATTTGATCATCACGAATCACTATGAATTCTGTCTTGTCAGGATTTAGTTTAAGTTTATTATATCCCATCCAAGCCTGGACTCGAGGCAATTTGTCAATTCAGTGATACTGGAATCAAAGTTCCTAGAGTCAAGTTCCAAGTAAATTTCTTTGTCATCTGCATATAAGTGATGGGTGACGTTGAATTTAGATATGATTGAACTAAGAGGGGTTGTATATAGGGTAAAAAGGAGTGGCCCCAGAACAGAACCCTGGGGAACCCTATAGGGGAGTTGAAAAGCATCTGAGAGATGTACATCTATTTTGATCTGCTGTTTCATTGAAATGAGGTATGACTGAACCCACTTAAGCACTACCCCATCAATGTCATACCAGTGCTGAAGGCAGTTGAAAAGGTTTGAGTGGTCTATTGTATCGAAGGCTGCAGATAAGTCCAAAAGGACTAGTCCAACAGCTGCACCTTTGTCCATATTTTCAGCAATGCCGTTTCAGTTGAGTGAAAAACTCTATATGCAGACTGATTTTTGTTTAATATACCCTCGCGAGCAATGTGCTCATTTATCTGCCTAGTTCCAGCATCTCTATGAGTTTGGAGATGTAGCTGGGGTTTTACACTGGTCGATGGTTCTTGAGAATATTTCTGTCAAAACCAGCTTTTTTCAACAGGGGTGTAACATATGCAGTCTTAAAACAGGATGGGAAACTGCCTTCTGTAGGGAGTAGTTCACAATATTTGTAATAGGAATCAGGAGCACACCGATACAGTCAAGAACCAATGATGTTGGGATTGGATCCAGGTCACATGATTTATTTGGTGTGGACTTAATGATTTTAAGGACTTCTTCCTCTGACATGGTCCGAAAAGAAAGAAACTTGTTTTTGCAGAAACCTGACACAGGGGGATCGGCATCAGTAGACAGTAGTCCAGATCTAAGTTTAGCAATTTTGTCTGCAAAATACCTGCCAAAAGTATTGATTAAACTGTAGATGTTAGTATGATCTGAAAGTGCAATTTTTGGTGATCTATGGAGGACTTTCTTTATGGAATTCCACAAGGCCTTGGGGTTATCCTCATTTTCCCTAACCATATTACTATAGTATTTGGTTTTCACATATTCTAAGAGGCGGTTGAAATGGTTCACTGCTGTTCTGTACCTACTATGATTAATGGCAGAGTTGTCACTTCGCCACTCCCTTTCTAGTTTGCACTTGCATCTCTTTGCTGCCAAAATCGTACTGTTTATGAACCCTTTGTTGACATGTGGTGGAGTTTTGCGTTCCTGTACAGAAGCATGCTTGTCAAGTAAGTTCCTAAGGGTATGAAAATACTGGTGTGATAGTCAGCTGGCTGTTCTGTAAGGAGCCTGGATAAGCTCAGAATTCACAATATCAGACATGAATTTGGTTTTGTTAATCTTGCCAAGTTTTCTAATTTTTAGGCGTTTTACTATGCAGGAATTTTTGACTGGAAAAGTTGTGGTGAAAAATACCCGGTGGTCTGATATGCTGTCCTTTACATAATGGTGACCTGAGGAAGTTAAGCATTTACAAGTGCAAAGTACATCCAGGATATGTCCTTGTATGTGCGTGGGTGTTGTAACATGTTGAATAAAATCAAAATCCATCAGAATTGTGTTAAAATTATCGTTCCAGCAGTTTTGACTGTCTAGCTGGATATTAACATCTCCCAGGATAATGTTTTCATGTGGTGACAAAGCAGCCAATTCCATGAAACAGTTGAACTCCTCAATAAATTTGCTTTTACTGGTGCTCGGAGGTCGATAGATGGTATGTATCATGAGCTGGCTGGACTGTCGATCAGACAGTTTGACGGTGATGTGTTCGAAAGTGACATGCTGATCAGTCTGACCAATGCACACTGTCAAGACAAAAACAACAACTCCTCCGCCTTTCTTGTTCCTGTGTGGGACATGGTGAAGCTGAAAACCTGCATAGGTTATCTCATCCATTAGGCCTTGTGTGTCCGATGGCTGTAGCCAGGTCTCAGTGACACCAATGATGTCGAGGTCATTTGATGAAACAAATTCGCTTAAGGCCGATGTTTTGTTACGCAATGACTGGGCATTCAGTAAACAGGCTTTGATATTTTGGACCAATGGACCTGGGTTCAAGCTAATGTCACTGGAAAGAATCAGGATGATGGATCACCAAGGGTTGACATTTCTGAAACAGGGCGTCGCTTGCTGACAGTGGGCCTGCAGGGCGACAAAAGAAATGTTGCAGCATTCCAGAGAGGATAGTAAACTTGAGTGGATAATTTTTGGTGATGGCAATCTATTTTTGTTGGTTTCATTGGTGGGGGCTGTTGACCTAGCAGTCAAGAGGATGAAAAAACAGAACCAAAAAAGTGCAATGCATGACCAATGAAAGCCAAAATTAAAATGTAGAAATAAGTGCACCTACCTTTCTTGCGTACAAACCTTTCTATTACAGCATCACAGTACCAAAATCAAAAGATACTAAATTAGGAAGAAGTAGATTGGTGCATATTTTTGATGGATGTATAGAATTAAGATTTAACAGACAGTGGGCAGGGAATGTGGAATTTCAACCAATATTTGTGATATATATCTATTTTACATGTAATACATTTGGTGTGCATTGTGTATGAGACATTGAAAGTGGGCATTGACATTGAAATCGGGTGGGCGATAATACTCTTTCAATGACAAACAGCACTTTTAACTGATATCTGGGCATGCTGACAAACTGTAATGTGTTGGTTTATAATGTTTTCATCAAATGCATACAGTAACAGTAAAATATGTCGAATACCGACCAGTTTCAAAAGTAAAATTTTAACGAGAATACAAAAACTATGTCTCCCCTGACGAACGCTAAAACCACGATATCAGGACAGATCAGATTGCCTTAAGGATGCTAGGGACAAGTTATGGATGGGATACGGATGAGTTACGGATATCAATTACAGATAAGATCCGCAAACAATTTACGGAAAAATCAAGCAAAGAAAGAAAAACCAATCAAGAAAAAGTTTCCCTAAATCTATTTATAGAATCAAGAAAGTCAATGTTTGGAGAAAGTAAAAATTTTAAGCGAGAATATAAAAACCATGTGTCCCCTGGCGAAAGCTAAAATCACAATATCAGACATATGAGATTGCCTTAAGGATGCTAGGGACAAGTTATGGATGGCATACGGATTAGTTATGGATATCACTTACAGAAGTTTGATTTTTCCGTAACATTCTTGTGGATCAATTGCATCCAAGTACAATAAGGGTGTTATGGACAAGTTCACAGATGTAAAATATGATCTGTAAATCACTCCACATTTTCCATATTTTGAAACCTAGCCTGATCTGGCGGTGCATCCGTTTATCAGTGCTGTTTCATTATAAACTTATAATGATCTGAGTGTAGAATTCACGTTTTACAGTATGTTAGAAAGGAAGTCTTTTGATAAACATACACGTATGTTATATGTCTTAGACTTCCCAACATACATGTGTGACAATGAACACAAAACATGTGATAGATAGGCACTCTTATTGCACTTTCTGATGCCTGTAGTGCATCTTATCTTTTTCTTGTCTTATATTGGGCCACTATTGCATGGAGATTTATGCCCGATAGTGACAAATTTTTATATCTGATTGGAATTGTTTTATGACAAATCTGATATACGAATCTGATATACCACACATGTAAAACAACAATTATTATGTGTAAAGTCTATTGATATCACACCATATGTCAGGCTGGGAGCTCATGAATGTGCATAAAAAGGCATATAAATGAATAAGTAAAATAGAGAATATTGCCAATATTCAAATTATTGTAACCATAATTGGTCCTATTTTCGTCCTACATAAAGAAACTGAATATATAAGCTTACATTTATTTCTGTATCTCTTATTGTTACAGATTATTAATTTGTCATTAAAATACATTTTTTGTATGAGCAAAAGATCATACTAATCAGAATCACTCATATTTTAATGAATTACCACAAGTGATTCAGTGAGAAAGTTACTGCTGAGGGGATCCCTTTCTGCAATCCCCCAGCAGTTCAATTTGAACTTGTTACCATGCCAACAAAGAGGATCAAGGCAGATAGGTAAATCCTACTTCAACGGGTGGATGTAGCTTTATGCTAGCCTCTGATGAGATGATGACACATTAGTCTAATTGAAATACAGTCATTCACTAAATGCTTGTATCAGGCAGTTTAGACAATGGTGTGGTAAATATTGTCTAGTTCAATTATATTTTGATTTTCACTTTTAAGACATAATTAACTTTCCTTATAGCAAGCCAGATAAAAAATCATGTGTGTTCATGCTTACAACATCTATGTACATTTGTAGAAATGGCTATAATATAATATTATAGAATTAACATGAAAATAAATGCTGTCACCAGAACCTGTGAGGAAGTTCTAGCTAATAGGGTTTCCCTAAATGTATTTATAGAATCACTAATGTTAGCCTGGAGGGGTTTTCCCCAGTTTATGAATAGATCAATCAAACATAGTAAAATAAACATAAGTCTGAACTAGATAATATCTTTAAAATATAAAACTTAATAACTAAATTACTTTACATGGTAATACATATAATGCCAAGACTAAACAATGCACTGGCACAGTGCCCATACATGTAACACATCCCCCCTTAAAGAAAAGTTTTGGAAGCCAAGGGGTTACAATTGCACAAAGTACACCTTCAAAGATGCTTTATATTACTTTTTAAATGTTCTATTTATACATAAAATCCTTGTCATGAACAGTGCTTTATTTAGTAGCCATGATAGGCTATGTTTTACATTTTTCGAAGTACAGTGTTCATATACACTGCTCACACTAGAGTCAACTGACTACCATTACATTCTTTATTAGTCCAATGGAGAGTTCCTACTCCATTTGTCACTGGGTATGACGTATGATCTGTGGCCTGCAATGTGTTCCTATGGGAAGGGGATGACAGTGAAACTTTGCCTCCTGGATTGAAAACATGATTTCATGACTTCTTATCATAAAGCATTTTCTTTTTTGACTAAGAATTATTCAAATATTGCTGGGCCAGCTCACAAGCCTTTTTCAACTAATTATAGGCTCTCAGTCTTCTCAGATAACCAATTTTCTTTCAAGAGCTTGGGAGAACCACAGATTGAATTATCAAATACCAACTCACATTGACTAAAGGACTCCTGAAATGACTCCCAAACTGCCAACAATAATAAGCTGATGCTTTCATCCCAGTTTTTTTAATTGTCTTAACAATATGTCCTAAAATATTCCTTCAAGTGCACCTTATCATTCTGGGTGATAAGCACTAGATTTGATCTGTTTGGTATCTAGCTGAAATACAATTTGTTGAAATAGTCTTGAAAAAAATTTTACCCTTGATCTGACTAGATCTCTTTTGGCAAGTCAACTGAAGTCACTAAATGTTGACCAGAGCTTTTGAGATTTTGGGTGCTGTTATGTTGGTCAATGGTATGGCTTCTGGGAATCTGGTTGAAGCACACATAATGGTGAAAGATATCCGTTTTTGGATTTGGTTATTGGCAAGGAGTCTACACAGTGAATTATCATATTGCTAAATGGTTCCTCAAATGTTGGCATCAGTCTAAGAGGAGCTACATGTATTTTGTGGATTGGTTTCAATAACATTTGATAAATGTGACAAGTCTTTCAAAATTCTGCAATGGAGTGCCAAATTTGAGGCCGATAGAAATGTTCGGTTATCTTGCCATAGGTTTTATTGATGCCTAAATCCCCCCCTATTGAGGACTCATGACCCAATTTCAATATATCTCACTTTCATACACTTTTGGAACAACAATCTTTTGGACTACTGTACTGGCAGGCACCAAGGTGCATGCGGGTTCATTCCTGTGGGAGACCTTAATAACTTACGGTTCTTGGTCTTAGCATGTAGACCATGCCTTTTGTAAATTGCAATTTCATTTCATTTCAATTGCATTTACATTCACTCTTCCATTTGCATTCAAGAATTAGAAGAGGTAACATCTGGGAAATCAAATTTTATTTTTTCATCTCCAGCATGCACTTGTTTTATATTTTTAGTTTATTTGACAATTTTTTGTTGTAGTTAACTAGGGCTACACTATGGAGAAAAAGAAATATAATTTGCTTTCTGCAAAGAGTGATGGTGTGCCAACACCCATCCAACTGCAGTCGTCGGAAGATCAGAAATTCTTAAAGAACATGCTGGAAGTAAACTCTCTTGGCCATGCCCAGCAAACTTTAGATTTAAACCCTTCTCACAGTGATCTTGACTGTAGTGTCCTATTGAACTCTTTAGAAAGCCACAGTGCGAGTGCTGCGTTTCTTTGATAAACTTGTAGTGGATGTTTCTAGTACTTCTGCAAGTAAAATAACAAATCCTGATACACAAACTCTCATTAAATAAACCATTTTGCAACAATTAACTATCATTGGAGAATGGTTGAACAACACTGAGCAAAAGACTGTAAAAAGACTACAGGCACTCATAAATCCAAACGCAGAGGTGCTGCAGCTATACACAAGGTCGTAAACCAATCCGACAGTACACAGACAAGTAATCACTCTGCAAGGAAGCACACAAATGTTACAGATACATATACAGTACCTAGTACAATCTCGTTACACCCTTGACCATTTGAAAGCAAATGATAGTATACAGAAGGCGGTAGTGGAGAGATTATCAGAACTTCAACACCTGAATTTGACAGGTATGTCACAAAAAGCTTAAATCTCTACGTGGTGATGTTGAAGTCTTTGTGAAACACAAAGTTAGGTGGCTGCATGAATATATTTTGGCTGGGCATAACAAAGGGAGTGTCATGTACAACCAGCTTACTATGGGCCAGTGGATGGCTGGTTTTTGCAGAGCTATGAGAGAAGAAACTTAGCAAAAAGATGCAATGTTAGATTATTTAATATCTTTGTTGGATGATTTGAATGACTTTTTCTGCAGCTGGGCAAAGGCCAGCCATGCAGTGCTGCTTTGTCATATAGAGCAGGGAGAAATCAAAGACTTTAATGAAACTGATAAAATAGATAGGGTCAGACATGCCCATGCACAAAGGCACACCTCTGCTAGTCAGGACCGAGTTAAACATGCTTCAAAATGCAATAACAACCGTTCTGTGGTGTGCCAGTACTGCAACTCCGGAACTTGCTCCCAACAAAACTCACACAAAACCAAAGGGGTCATGTATAGATCAACTGTAGAAACAAGTTAAAGAGAAAAATCGAGTAACCTTGGGTGTAGGTTCTCCATCAGCCTAATACTTTTCTTCCAGAAGTGTTTGGTCAACAATGAAAAATTCTAAATATACCAAGAAAGAATTATTGGTGGTTAACAGACTACCCTGTCCTGGTTTTGTTCTTTCAAAGCTTTTGATCACAGGTATGATGGTAAGACATACGCCTAGGTTCTCTCTGCAGATTCAAAACCTCTAAGTTTTTCTCACCCACTAAATGGCAATCAGAGTACTTGCATTGTCGCAATTCCGTGAAAGAATGCAAATGCAAATCTTGTTACCCCTTCCAAGGTTGGTATGAAAAGTCATAGCAACGCTTCCCCTGTTATCAAGAATCGTGTGCAAGTCCACTTACATAGTCTACAAACTAGAACATCAAAACATCATGTAGATCTGCTTCCATTGCAGAATAGATTTGAGGTGTTACAAACGCTTCCTGACAATGTCTCAGACTTCGCCTCCTCTGATGCCAGGGGAACCAGGGCATGAACTGCACTAACAATGGTTGCACCTACAAATGGGAAGATACAGGTTAGGAAAGTACCCAAAAAATCTCCCTATCAAAGTAATGTCACAGAATTTTGTCAAGGCAATGGTGAGGGCCTTTTGATAGGAAACCATCCACTGAGATAGTACTTACAAATCTGAAGGAAATAGATAACATACCAGTCGAATGTGACACTTCAGATCTTGATACTTCTGTGCAAACACAGGGGCCACGGTGGCAGAGTGGTAACACTCTTGCCTCCCACCTCTGAGGCCGGGGTTCGATCCCCGCACGGGCTCAAGTGGGAAAGCTGGTAGTTGCTTGCCGTTGGTCGGCAGTTTACAGTACACAACCCTAGCGAACTCTATGTACTGGTTTCCTCTGCCCTTCCAACTACCCATCGTGATATGACCTGTACAGTGTTGAAAGCGACGTTAAACCCCAAATAAACAAATTCTGTGCAAACACAGGATGCAACTGTAGGCGATTTTAGTATAGGGAGGAAGTAGTTTTGCTGTATATATGGGCTAATAGGACACTCTTCTACAGATTACACAGATTACATACAGCAAATGGTGACCAGTTTGGGTATATACCACTTACTGATTTGAAACTATATCATTGAACAAAAATATCAGGCAAAGTGGGGTGCCAATTTTTTTAAATTGCAGGATCTCAGTTCAGACCCAGTTGCATACAGATAGATAATATCTCACTGATTATTTAGACAAACAGCTCCCAGATCTAATACAATATGGGTTTCCTTTAGATTTTGATGGGAAATTCCCTCTGACTTCATCAAAAACTAATCATGCCTCTGTCCTAAATTATGAAACCCATGTTGATGCATATATTCAGGGCATATATTTAGATTCCCTAGACAGTGTCCCTGCTAAATCTTATACAAACAGACAAGACCCTCATCTCTGAGTACTGTTATTGATTAGTTGAACCAATGTACAAAGCAAGCTGGAAGCTAACCAAAATAATTTTTTTTCATGCAGCAATATTGAGCGCATATTTACATGTTTCACTACAAGGCACTATTAATAGATTGAAGTAGCTTTCTAGGATACTTATTACAACAGAAAGTCCACACTGAATATAAAGTAATATAGTATAATACAGAAATTTTGCCCCTGATTTTACATAAATTTCAGCACATGAAATTAAATATTAACTAAAAAAATGTTTGTGCATTGCAAATTAGTGCAGTGAAGAAGAAATTTCACACTATCACAGTTAATGTTGTTATTGAGAATCCTGTTGTCGGTGACACTTGACTCTATTAACAGTTTATTCCTGAATATATGTCACAAATATTTAAACAGAAAGAGAAAGCTTGTCAGTTCTATTGTTTGTTTCTAAAACAAGTGCAATCCAAATTAAACATATCTAAGTAAATGTTGTCATTGTGGTCAAATAAAACAAGTGCCACTTATTAAAACTCAACAGTTTTAAACAATTATTCTATTGACAAAAGAATATAAGGGGTTCTCTTATTTTATAATGAATATTGTTAAAACTTTAAAAATCTGTAAAGTGTTTGTTGTTAAAATCCTCTTTAAATTTAGACACAAAACAGCCAAGTATTTAATAGAATCGAAATCCAATCCCTTGTTGTTCAATTTGAATAGCTTTAGAGTATTTTATATATCTGTGATATCATACTTTAATTTGAACTGTAACTGTTGTCAAATATTTTTATTGTCTATTTTTGTATTGTAAAGTGGATTCACCTTTTCACCAGGTAATGTGCTATACATTATGATTCTTGAATTATGTACATTATTTTACTCATAGTTCAAATATATACCACCAGTGTTGTCTTTTACTTTGAGGGAACCTAAAAATTTCACCATACAAATGCACCAAAAAACCCCACTGTTTTTGGCAAACCTACAAAAATGCACCCTTAAAAGTGACAGGGGGATAAGAAACATCACAGTGTTCATTTCTGTATGACAGTGTGAAAGGGGTAGTTTTATTATTAAAAGCACACTTCATAACACCATGTTTAGTCCTTCAATAGAATTACTGGTAATAGTGGATTACAAAGCCAAACAATTGTGCCTGTGAAAAAGGGCACTGTTTGTAGCCACTGGTGAAAAACGGCATTCATAACACTATGTATTCTAGAAGAGTTTCAGAGTATTGTATGTCATGAAAACGCAAATGTAAAAGTAAATTTGTTGTATGATTTCTGCAAGTATAGAAGGGGTCTTTTTTGTAAACTTTAGTGTTATACGGACTAAGAAGAAAATGTTTCTGTCAATTGAAATGAAAAAAAAACTTTACTTTAACTTGTTTAATAGTGACTAATAAACCCTTCTGGGCTGGGTATCATTAATAATATATGTTATTTTTTACCAATTATTGTATGCTATGTCACTTAAATAGGCAAAGAGTAATAATAAAAATCCTTTGGACGAGTAACTGGGTATAGTTGATTGCAAAGACAAGAAACTGCATCTGTGTACAGTGAATGTGGCTTCTCAGTAAAAGACTTCCATTCAAATCTAATTTTTAAATTGAGATTCTTAAATTTCAATTAATGCAAATAAAATGTTTTCCTTCTTTAATCCAATGTATAACTGTTTTCCAAGTTATGGTTCAATTTATAAAACACCACAATTATTTTGTGATAAATTTTCAAAAGGGAATTTTTTAAATTAATGAGAAGTGAGACAAAATGTTCGTAGGGAAAACAAAGTTGTTCTAAAGAATCAGACATTACATTATAAAAAGTGGGGTTTTTATGGTTGGATTTTATGGTGTGTTTTCGAGTAGATCATATTTTGTGATGACTAAGAAAGTGCTTACAAATAATATAATTCATAAATAATTAAATATTTCTAATTTTTAAATTTTTTAAATTGGCAAGAATATCCTAGGCTGGGTACGACATGTTCAGGTCCAAATGGTCCTGGCATGAAATGTCTGGTACAAAATACCCTGCACAGTCGATAGATGTCTTTTCTTTTATAAAATGTTTAAAAAAACCAATGGGGGGGGGGGGGGGGGGGGGGGGGGGGGCTCATATTTCCTCATGAACAAATTTTGGTTAAATTTTTATTTACTTGTGTTGTGCCTCCATTCAGCCAGTCTGATTCATTACCACTTTGATGTAAGAACAATTGACAAAGAATCCTGGTGTTTTCTGAGATTTCCCCCTTTCCATCCATCAATACACATTATTCAAAAAGTGGTGTTTTGCCCCACTCCAAAGTAATTTGCATATCCCCCACTCCATTAAAATCAATGTAAACCTGGTGTTTCTACCAGAGTTTCCACCAAAACTCTTGTTCATTAGTAAGCTAATTGGTAATGTGACACAAATGGGAAAGGTGATTCTTTAATTATGTTAGGGATGTAAGGGAATCAAACCGGTTTTAATTCTATGTTGATTAAAGTAATCACTTAAAAGTAAAAGTGAAAAGGTATTGTAATGAACAATTTTATGTACTTGACTATCAATATATCTCATTTTAAATAATTCACTAAACTCAATCATGATTTTTGAAGTTCAGTCAGGAAAAATTATCAATTTTCTACACATGATATAAAATGTTCATTCTTCCCTCAATAACTAGAAACTGTTTTTGAAAAAATGTGACATATTAAGAAAAATGCACTAAGTTTAAATTTGGTTGTAAGATTCTGTTTTACCATGGCAAAATCCACCTCTTAAAGGTTCCTCTTAAACCTAAAGATACATTTATATTTTAGTGGTTTTAACTAGCCTCACACACCAAATAGTTTTACGTATTGCTGGTCAAATTAGTATGTGGAAATAAAAATATTTTATCTTATTGTCAAGTATATGATTTAGGTTACAGGTCTGCAAATTTACATTGTTATAGCTAATCCAAAAGTAGATGAATAACATATTTAAAGAAAATACTCTATTGTTTTCAAGTTCTAACTAATTTACTCAACAGTGATAACCCAAACGTAACTATTACTCAGCTATGCAATGAAATCTGAAATTTCACTATGTTATAGCTGACCCAAAAGTAGCTGAACAACATATTTATACTAAATTCTCTAAATGCAATAGTTTTCTAGTAACAAGTGATTTTACTCATTATGGAAGTTATTGAAAAGTCCAAAAGTAGTTATTACTCGCTTAGCTACTGGGATAGACTCCCAAGTTACTCACTATGTTGTAGTTACAGAAAAAGTAGCTGAATAACATATTTTAACAAAAATGCTCTAAATGCAATACTTTTCAAGTCATAAGTGATTTAATGCATGATTTCAGGAAAATTTAATGCATTAAAAATTATTTTAAAAATTCATAAAAAATTAAGAAATATCCAGGCTGATACTCACACAAAGGAATCTACTTGAGACCTAGTACATAAGTGCAAGATATGAGAGAATTCCCTGCAATAGCCATTAAGAAAATTGTGATAAAGTGTTGAAATTTTCACACTTAGGGGTGGTTGATACCTCACTTGTAATGGCTCTAGCAAACAGACGAACAAACCGAACTACATCTGTTGAACAATTTTTCATCCTCGATAGATAAGGTATCTTTTAGAAAAACAACATGTCTCTAGGCCTTCTAGTTTTGGAGAAGTTGCTCAAGCATATGTGTACCTCCACACCGCAGAGTGACGATATAATTTTTATGTCCCCTGACTCGCAGTTTCAGACTTAGCTAAGGTGATAACTTTAAAATTGATTTGTATGAGTCTTAAATTTTTGACATAATTCTTAAATGTGATTAAGATTAATTATGAAAAGATGAATTACATTGTATTTTTATATTAGTATGGCTATATAAGTGATGCTATTTATTTTAATATTTCAAATTTTTATCTTCATTTTTGCACAAATGTTTCCTGCACAGTTTTATTTATGGTCAGAGCATAATTCTGCAGGGAAAATCCCAGACAATGATAGAAACACTAGCAGATATTTGTTTCTTGCAATTACATAGACGAGATTATGCTAATAACTATATTCTATGCTGTAGTTTGATTGGCCGGCTGATATCATTTTATTTTGTTGTAGTCTTAAAATTTAAGACCAAAGCATTAGCCATAACAAGACAAATTTTAGCTGAGATAAAAATCTTAAATTCTGAGCCCATAGTTGAGCCTAAGCCCTATCTAAGTCTAAGGTCCTTGGTGAATACCGTCATAGGGCCCTTTTCACAAAGGGTCTAAAACTGAGCCTGGGCTTAGGCTAAGTCAGGGATTTCAATTTGAGCCATTTGTCTTAGCTAAGTCTAAGGACTTACGTTGATTTCACAAAGGATAACCAAGCTTATCAAATAACCACAGTGGTTTTCTAAATCATGTATATAACCTTTTGTTATCTTTGCTGTTATCTTTGCTAAAATAATGTTTTCAGGGTAAATCCTTATAACCACACACAGATGTCCAAACACTAATTAAGGGAGATTTGCTGTGTGTATATTCTTTCTTTTTAGGCATTTCAAATGTGAAGTGAGAAAAATTATGGGGGACATATTTAAGTCTTTGTTTGCAAAAGCTAAGCCCACCCCAGAGAGGTTTAGTCAAAACTGAGACTTAGCAGCTTTGTGAAACATTATAAGTCTAAGACCACACTTATCCTGAGATAAAAGTCTTAAATATAAATCAAAGTTTAAGACAAAAGTGTTAAATTTAAATCTAAGTCTGGGGCCAGATTCACCAAAGGTATAAGACTCTAGGTCTGAGACCAAGCATATCAAATAACCATTGTGGTTTCATGTGTTTTGGGATCTTTTATTTTTATTATTGATGACATAAATTATTTGTTTGGCACATTTTATCTTGTGTAAAACTCCTTTTAACCACATAAAAACTTTCCAAGGGCTACTTTAGAAAGGAGTTCTATACATTCATACTTTATGGCAGTGATCTTTAAGTCTTTCTTTACAAAAGCGAAGCCAACTCACAGTTGGACTTAACTTTGAGCTTAAGATTAAACCAAAACCTCGAGTTGATGTTTTGTCAATTTCACTAAGACATCAGACTCAGCTGACTAAAAGCCAAAGTCTTAACTTTAAGTTTAAGTCCAGACTAAATCCTTTTCCTACACTTGGTACTCGGGAAGTCTTTTTTTTTAAAAAAGACCCTGGGTGTTTATCATATAGAATATGTTATTTTGAATTATTCATAGTCACGAGTTTGACGTACACATATTTATGGATTAGATTGGAACAAGCTATTTCAAAAACAGAAGATCTGTTTTCATAAAAAGTTTAAAAAATATTCACCTTTAAGGAGTTCTCTATCCATATTTTAAAATGTTTTGTAATCCAATTTTTAAGAAAACTGATGATGCTCATGTCTTTCAAATATTAAAAAAATTCTATTGCATTAAAATTAATCCATAAATAAGCAAATAGAATTTATAGCTTCATACTTGTTTTTGCAATACGCAATTTTTTATCTAAATCTCAGCAAACTAAAAATACTAAGTAACTAAATGCAACTAAAAAGAAAAATGCATCTTCACCAAAATGTTTTCTAAATAATAATATGGTGATGTAACCTAGAGCTTTAGATCTGTTCTGAAAAAAAAAATAAATATGCCTAAAACTGGAGAGAAATTGAAAATCAGTAGTCCCTCTGTCAGAAAAAACTTCCCAATCTAAGCCATACTATTACTAATTAATTTGTAAAATGACATGCATTGTCTATTCAATAGTAAAGCCTTGAAAACCTCAAATGAAAATTGCAAATATGAAAATTTCGGGGGGGTTTTCTGGTGTTTTGAATAAACACCAAAACCAGGGTAAAACACCAATTGTTGAATAATGTCTATTACGTCTATTGTCGGAATAAGTAAAAGTCTTAGACTGACATAATGACCACATTAACCCACACATTTACCCACATATACAGTCACTTCCACTACTCATGTTTAGCCTCAATTACTACTGTGATAGTTTTAATTATATAAATTTTGTACTACATTGTTCATTTCTCCTTAACCATCCATCAATTTTGGAGGATTTTTAAAAAGTGAGATATCATATTGACCACTATTTGTGTTCTATTTTAGGACTTTTGTTTCTGACTCCAATTTTTGCGATTCATTGTATGTCTAGATATTATAACATGCCTGTTTGAATGATTTGTCTGTTTTGCAGACTTTACAAGTACAGTCCAACATTGGGAAAGGGGTGGCAGCGAAAACCAATTGCATTCATTACTAATAACCAGAAATGTAAAACAAGTTCAAAACATGAAATGTTCTACATGAAAAAATGAAAAGTTACTACTTTATTTTATAATTTATTTGGGGTTTTACATCCCTTTTAACACACTGTATAGGTTATATCCAGACAGGTAGTTGTACGGGCAGAGGAAACCAGTACAGTTGGTGTCAAGGTTCTGCACTGTAAACTGCCGACTAACGACAACCAACTACCAGCTTTCCCACTTGAGGTCGGGCCGGGATTCAAACTCCAATCTCAGAGGTGGGAGGCAAGAGTGTTACCTCTCTGCCACCGTGGCCCCTAAAAGTTTTTACATGATGACTATTCTAACTTGATGTCTGTGTGTATTAACTAATATTTGTTTTATGAGCTACATGTTTCAAAGAATTTCCTCACCTTTCATGTTTTTCTTGGTTAATAAAAAAATCAACAAGCTTTAAAAGTGGGCTGATGCTCGAAAAGCCATGAAGTTGTGTTGTAGTTCTGACATAATATTAAACCTAAGTAATTTTTCTCTTACCCTGGTAGTGTTCATAGAGTCACGAGGGATTTGGGGAACATCTTATCGGATACAAATCAAAATTTGAGCAAAAATAATTTGCCAGTATTTGTTGATAAGGTAGTAGAGATAACAAACTCTATATAAAAGGTTTTATCTGGGATGCCCATTTTACAAAGTTGGAACCATTTATTCAATGAAATTCAATTCAAATTCAATTGAAATTCAATTCAAATTCAATTGAAATTCAATTCAAATTCAATGAAAATGGTTTAACCACTCTTTTTAAAAGTTGTTGTGGCTTATCTACACATGGTATAAGTTTACCCAGTTTCTCTTATGAAGAAGAGAAAAGATGATCACGTAAAACAATGACATTTTTATGCATAGCACCATAAAAATTAGTTGTGTCACCCAAATCAATTAATCACAACTGGATTGTAAAGGAAACTATTGTTCGTACTTTGTGAAATGATTACTTGTGGAGCACCTATAATTACATTTGTTATGCTTTCTATCTTTATGACTGGAAAGATAATTTGTGCAACCAATAACATCATGCTCTTAACTGCAAAGTTGAGACTGTCTGGAGTCCAACTTACACCAGTGAAGCAGGGAGTATGCAAAGTAATGTTTGCTGCAAAAATAACACCTCTAATGTGTCTTTATCTAATCATAAGTTTTATACAGATAATAATAACAGTTTTAAGGTTCACTTTTCTGTTGTATAAAATACATCCACAAATAAGAGAAAATCAGCTAAAAGTTTCCTTTGTTTGTGTGTTTACATTATAAAACAACTTAAAATAAAGCAGAGATTCAAGCAACATCATTACAAGAGAATGTTGTTTCTGTTGTTTTATCTTTTATCAAGGTCAAATTAATCATCACTGGTATAAAATATGCAAATGTATACACATATGAAACAACAATCTTCATTACTAATTGGGAAACTTATCACTTCCTTTTTGTTCTCCAGACAGTATTATGCTTTAATTTTTAACGAAAATACAATGTAGCAGACAATATAACACACCATTGTCTAAACTGCCTTAAAAATGCATTTAGTGAATGCCTATATTTGAATTTGCTAAATGTATCATGACCTCATCAGAGGCTAAGATAAAGCCACATTCAATCCCCTGAGGTAGGATATTGGGCTCTGCCTGACTCGCTTTTGTTGACATAGTAACCAGTTCAAATTTGAACTTTGGAGGGAGTGCAAAAAGTGGTGTGTTCCGCTGTAACTTTCTCAACAATTACTTGTTGTAAATCATCAAATTCAGGATTGAATATAATTTAAATGAAAACATAAACCTGACATAAAAACATATATCATGAGTAAGTTTGTAATCGTAATGTGTAAATGAGAAATAATGCATGGATGACTGAATTATTTTCCATAGTCTTATTATACAAGACACAACAATAACTAATTATGGTTATTATTATTTGAATAGTTATGATATTCTCATCTAGGCATGCTAATAAATATGCATTGTTTATTTGAATTTATGCGTTTCCAGGCCGGCATATGGTGTGATATCAGACATTTGATAAAGAATAGTATTTTATATTAAAACTGTGCCATATTGTGAAATATATGAGAACCATTTCAGTGTTACAAAATAGACCTGATCAGATTTTTTTATTAGTTATCCATTTCATTGCTATGTATGACAAACAGAGTTGTTGTCTTAAACTAGGAGGAAATATAAGAACACTAACTTTTAAGGATTTTTATTATTAAAATATTAGTATCAATGAAAACACCAAAATATGTTTAGAATACACTCAAGACAGGCTTTAATTAACAAATATTAATAATTTATTAAAAAATACTTGTTTCTCATGCTTCAGAAACACTGGGTTGGGATTTACAAAAGCTGTGACTTTTATCTTAGCTAAAATTTCTCTTAAATTGGGATTCACAAAAAGTGCTTAACAAAGTCTTAGCTGAGACAAAATTTGTGCAAAAAGTCTTAACTACTTTGAATTCAGTTTAACAAATTTTAGTAAAACAAAAAACATTTTTAATCGATAAACACACCAAGCATGCGCTTCAAAATTATAAAACAGATTTGTTACTCTTTTTTTTGTAAAATTATGTATAAATAGTAGTCCTTATGTTTTATTATGAGTCAGCCACTTTTTTGACATTATTTTTACCACAAGAATGATACACATTTTTATTACAATCCACAGAAATTACTTTTATAGGAAATATAGATCCCCGAAATATATATTTTGTGGGCATAACAAAGGGTAAATTGTAAATGCAATGGTAAATTGTACATGCAATGGAATATTTTAAAATTGTCTTAAGTCTGCCCTGCAATAGTCTTAAAGTTATGACAAATTCTAAGACAAAGTTTCGTCTAAGACCTTTTGTAAATCCTATTTTATATAAGCAAAAAAAGTTTTAACTTTATGACAAAATTCTTGCAGAGTTAAGACTTTTCTCTTAGAGTTATGACAGTTTTTGCTTAAGACCATCTGTGAATCCCGGCCCAGACATGCAGTCGGCAAGATATTGTTTTGAAAAAATGTCATAGTAATTTGAGTAGACTCTTTTACACCTCTCAACAGTTTAACACATTGAGACTCATTTTAATGTATTGTCTGGTCATCATCTACTAATAGAATAATAATGTGATTTTGAATGGCATAATGGGTTTTTACAGGCATAATTCATAAAGTGCCTATAAAACCTATAATGCCCTTGCAAAATCATTTTGTTACTGTTATTATTAGATCTGCATTTGTCATTACTATTCATCTAATATCTCATAAATGATATTATATTCCTTGCAAAACTGTAATGCCTCAAAGGAAAACATATACTTTCATTCAACTGTATATCTGTGTCTTGGAACAATTTACTAACTAAAAGTTTAATACTTCAACTCTTGAATAGATAACATAAATTTTTATGTGAAAAGCATTGAAAAGAGATTGCAAAAAACTGAATGAAAAAAAATATGTATTAAGAAGGCACTGAGGTGATTTAGACCTAATTTGAAAATTTCAAGTGATAGTACAATATTTGTAAACAGCTGTAGTCCCACACTCTAATAAACAGTCCACCAGTTGGTGAGGCGTGAATTATACTGAATACCGCACATATAAGGCATTGTAAATGTACTAGTATTGCATGCCTATATAATAATATTCAAGGTTATAGGTTCAGCATGATGATTTTGCAAAGCATAAATTTATTTATTTAGGGTTTTTTATGTCGGTTTTAACACTGTACAGGTCATATCACGAAGGGTAGTTGGTCAAGGTTCTGTACTGTAAACTGCCTACAAACATCATGCAACTACCAGCTTTCCCACTTGAGGCCGTGTCAGGAACCGAACCCCAACCTCAGAGGTGGGAGGCAGGAGTGCTTAGTGGCCCCTTACATGGCATAAAATGTGAAATTGTTAATCACTTACTATTAATTGGCAGCCTTTCTACAGTGGTCTTCCAACAGAAAAACAATACTTGAAAGCAGAGATCACAGTTGAGGTTTATGTTGTTCCATGTAATGACACGTATACCCATAGCACAGTTCATAAATACACTCCACTTTGGGAGGATAGCAACGAGAGCATATTGTAATCAGTAGATGTGTACAAATGTAGAAGACTATCAGTGTTTTGACACTTCAAATGGTAATACAGAAGTGGAGAAATTCCCTGAGCAGACACTGGGTTGTCATATGTAATGTGTGTGCAGTGTTTGTGCAGTTATGACACTTGAGTGGGTCTGTGGACAGAGGATAAATGACATGACAGTTACACAAGTAAATATTTCCTGTCTAACTGACTGGTATTTTAATATTACAACCCAACTTATAACCCCACTAATCTTCACATTGGTGTGAACCCAATTCATGATTTTAAGATTTGGGGTCAATCAAAATGAGTGTCCACAAACATTTGCAGTGAGACGTCCAAAATGCCTCCCATACATATGCATTCAGGGGTTTAAAGATAATGTTTTGTATCTTGAAATACAACAAACTAACAAAGTTCCGATAAAATAATCATCATACTACTGTTTCTGAACATTAAATTGAAATATTCGAATAAATTTGAATGCCTGGTGAAATATACTAGTGCATTGAACTTTATTATTGTCATTATATCATCATCTAAAGTGATTGTGTGTGAATATATCATGCAATATTAATGTTTTAACATCCTTGTTGATTATTTTCAGTTTACCAACACTGAATCTGCTGTATTTTTAAAGTTTTTTTCTTTGATGTCATCAAATGCATAAACTTTAAATAAAAATCATGTAAATTTATTATAGTACATGATGAAAACTCGAAATGTTATCAAATTTCATACCTAATACTTAACATAGGAACACCTTTAAATAGCTTGCTATAAGAAAATATAAAACAGTAAACTGATATGCCCTATACATATCCAGAAAGAATCTGGAAGTTCACAATATGTAATGAATCAGTAATAATGCCTCAATTAAAACATCTCTCCTGTTAACTGCAAATAACATTCACTTTGATGTGTTCGTGTTCTAAGTTTAAGCATTTAGAATTGTTGATACTTTTGTACAGTTTCTGGTATTTTATATTTACATAACACCTAAAGTAAATGCATTGCTACATTTGATAAACCTCTTCAATGGCCAGTAAAACCCTTCTATACAATTATAGAACTTTATGCCATGGTTTACACTAGGAAGTCCAGATTTGTAAAATAAAAGGGCCAAATGTTGTGGACCTGTTAGAATATGACCCTGGCTGTTGAATGGAATGTAAAACATCAACTTATACTTTCACATACATCACACAAAGCACCAGCCATTACATGGTCACACACACCTCAGCCTGACCTTCCTCCACCTGCATACATCATAGAAAACGCTAGTCATCATATGGTCACACAAACAGTAAAACCTTCCACAGAAAATGTTTAAAGTAAATTTTGTCACAAGAGAAGATGAGACGAAGATATACCATATGGGTAAATTTGACGTATTCTTCCCCGGTGAATTTTGCAAAAAATTAATTAATTTAAGTTTTTGTGAAGAAACAAGGAATTATAACTAAGTTGTAAATGAGGCCAAAAAGGTTATCTACAGATCCTCATTATTTTGGTCAAATAGAGAAAATAGTGAATATCAAGGCACAGAATTGTTACAAACACCATATAATCACCTGTATCCCAGGCTGGTTTATAAAATCTTTCAGCCCAATTTGTTTTCAGCTAATTCCCACTTGTGTCAATAGTGCAGGAGACACTTTGACATGAACAGTAGAGAAGTCTCTGATAACGTATTTTGTGCAATGGAGGATTGAGAATTATATTTCAACAAGCCTTCCATTATGTGAGTATTATTATAGGGATGAACACTCTGCTTTGAATTAACCATCATCACATTGAGCTGCAGACAAAGTTTGTATAAACTAATGAAAATATGACTGTTTTTATGCTGTAGTATACAAGCCATTGCTTTATAAGTTTGTTCTTTCCCACAACATTTGTGTAAATACTTGCTGACATTAATACATCTCCATGCTATGAATCAAATCTTACTTTGAATGGAACTGTTTTGTAATGGTTTAAGTAGCTCTAGTTTGAAATGTTCTCTTCGTCATCTTATGACACTCATCACCCATACCTCACATTGACACAGTGGACCACCTATGACACGGTTCTCTTAAGTAGCTTTCATATGTGAGCTCACTTAAAGCCGCATTTTACTGACAATAATTCTAGTGTAATAAGAATTGTTTGTAGTCATTGGAATAACTTATAAATTCTCTGTCCATATGTGTGTTGTGTAATTTTTTGTACAGTCTAGCTAAAAAGTTGAGATTGAGCCAGGGGTTAAGTCCCCTCTTCAGACATAACATATCGGACTGCTGGAAAAGTATGGTGAGCTTTATTGCAATTCAAATTCTAATTAACTTTCATAGAACTTATTGTTAATTTAAAACCCAAAGATGAGTCCCAACAGTGAAGAACTATATCTTTTTTCAATAATCCTGGGACAATAAAAAGCCTTAACAACACAGAGATACAATTTTACAATTAAAGTTCTGAAAAATAACAATTTTAGGGACAAAATGTAATGACAGAGGTTTTAATACAGACAGACATGGGTAAAAAAGTAAATTTAAAAATATATAAAATGTTATCAGTTTTGATTTACTTATTAGACAAACAGTGGTAAAATTATATAAATTGTATCAGAAATAAAGAACATTGCAAAACATCTGCCAAGTATAAAATAAAGTTCAGTAAACTCCTTCTGAAACATTTATGTGTGTCTAAATATAGTATTAATAAACTATTACATTGAGAGAGCAACCATAACATTGTTTCAAGCAATACTAATGCAATAGCAGACCCATACTCCAAAGATGAAGGCCAAATGATAAGTGAGACGCATTTATAGAAATTAAAGCAATGTGCTCAAGTAAGAGTCTTATATTTACAAGTACTCGCAACACATGTAACAGTACATTGGAGGTCCTCAGTGGCCTAGTGGTTAGCAAGTTTGGCATCTAATCATAGGCTGTCACCTCTGTGGGTTCGAGTCCCACAAGTGGCAATTCTGAGGACCTGTCCCAATATGACCCTGGCTGTTGAACGGGACGTAAAACCCCAACTTTGTAACAGTACATTGTCAAGAAAACACAGAATATTGAAACTAGTTGGTTGGGGACTTGATAAGCTCAGATTATACAATGTCGGATATGAAGTCACTGTTATTTCTCTTACTAATAATTTCTTACTTTAAATGTTTAGTACTGCTTGAAATTTTAACAGGAAAAGCTGTTATGAAATAACAACCAGTTGGTCTGGTATGTCATCATTAACATAATAGAAGACTTACCAAGAGAAAATTTACTAGTATGCAGTACAATTAGTGAAACATATTGAATAATGAAATGAAAGTTTTGGCCTGTGTTGTTTTGACAACAATATGGATATTGACATCTCCTAAAATGATGTTTTCATGCGGTGCAAGTGCAGCTGCTTCCATTGCTCTATTGAATGCCTGCCCAGACTTAGTTTTTGCAAGAGCTTCGGGGCCAATAGAAGACATTAATATCAGATGATTAGACCTACTCTTGGTTAGCCTGGTGGTAATGTGTCCAAAAGTGTCATGTTGAGATGTTTGATAAAACACACTTACGATATTGCATCAAAGATGGCCATTCCTCTCCTTATCACTGCAAGGGATACAGTAGAGTAGAAACCGTTATAATCCTTATCTGCTGGCCTAAGCCAAATCTCTGTGACACCAATGATTTCTAGGTTTTTGAAGAAATAAAACCATTGAAGACTAATGTTTTATGTTGGACATACCAAGCATTTTGCAAACTGGCTTTGATGTTTCTAACCGAAGGACCTGGGTTAAAGCTAATATCACCTGAGAGGATCAATGTAATAGACCATCATTAGTTGACCTTCTGAAAGTGTGTGTGCCTTGGAGAAAGTGGGCTTGTAGTGCAACAAAATCAGTATTGCAACTATTAAAAGAGTGAATAGTGATCGATAATTTGATTGGTTGCAAATCATTGCATTGTTTGCCTGAGAACAACAGCACCAACAGAAAGGAAAATAGAACCAGAAAGTGCAATGCACAGTCAAAGAAGACACCAAATCAGAATCAGTAAATGTTGCACCTATCAAATCTGTCTACACAACAGAGTGCAAAAGTAGGATAAAAAGAGTAATTTTTATGATTAATAAGTGCATTTAATTTCATTTGCTTGAATAATGCATTGTATAAAACTTTGTTTCATAAATAGCGAGATTTTGACAGCAAAGAGATACAAACACGCAGTAGTTATAGAGCTGCAGTGACCCATTTCAACCTGCCTCTTGGAATGTTCAAAAACGAAATACTACAGTAAGTATGGTTAGGGAAAATGAGGATAACCCTAAGGCCTTGTGGAATTCCATAAAGAAAGTCCTCTATAGATCACCAAAAATTGTGCTTCCAGATCATACTACAATCAACAGTTTAATCAACACTTTTGGCAAGTATTTTGTGGACACAAATTGCTAACCAAGGTTGGAATTGTTGTTTACTGATGCCGATCCCCCTTCTCCAGGGTCCTACAAAATAAGTTTGTTGCTCTCTGGACCAGGGCAGGACGAAGTTCCCAAAATCATGAAGTCCACACCAAATAAGTCATGGATTCAATCCCAACATCATTGATCCTTGATTGTATCAGTGTTCTCTTGACTCCTATTTCAAATATTGTGAACTACTCCCTACAACAGGGCAGTTTCCCATCCGGTTTCAAGACTGCACTTGTCAGATCCTTTCATAAAATGGCTATTCTTGATAGAAACACTCTCCAGAACTATCGACCAGCCTCAGCTACATCTCCAAACTTATAGAAAAAGCTGTGGCTAAGCAAATAAATGAGCATGTTGCTCCAGCCTAAATCTGTTATATAGAGCTTTTTACTCTACTGAAATGGCATTGCTGAAAATGAAATATATACTGGCTCAAATACAAGCTCCTTGCTTATAAAGCCATAAATTTTAGCCAACCTCCACCTCTCCCCCTCTAAAGTTAAGCAAAGTGATCTCACACGGGGTAAGTGCCTACCAATTTCTTCATCTAATGCGAATTAATGCTCAGGATTGCATAGTTTTGCCGTTGTTGCTCCCAACAATCTCCATCAAGCTATTAGCACAGTGGAAGTATCTTTGATTTCAGAAAACAGTTGAAAATGTTGTCTTTTCAGATTAGCCTATCATCCACCATAACCTATCTCCCCTATCAGACACTAATACGGATAATGACGTCTTTTTTTATCTGGACTGTCCCTTTTTGGACATCAGCACCTTAGAGGATGTTTACATCAATTTTGGCACTCTATAAATGCTTCTTACTTACTTACATAATATATAATCCATGGGAATTATGAGGTGAGTAATGATACTCATAAAAGCCTGCTATGACAATAATTATTATTTAGAAAAAGCATTTTTAAGGCAACAGGAAAAATACCAACATCCGCTTGAATTTCATGGTTCCAGCCATAACTCCATGCGTAGAAAAAAGTTAACTAACTCCTCTGTTTTAGAAAAAAACTGATGAAATTAGTTTCAATCATAGATAAAAAAATATCAACTTTGTTAGTTTTCTAAAAATGTTGTAGGTATTAAAAAATGTTTTTTTCCTGCTATAGTAATATAAACAGAATATTCAAAGGGTTTTCACCCTGTGATCTTTATAAACATTTGTTGCATGAAAAATAAGTAAATTATAGGTGAAGTGTTTTGCACATGTTATGTAAATTTTGAATTATTTTTATTATTATATCTTTATTCGTACAAAAGTATGCACATACAAAATTAAGAACATTTAGAGCCAAAAAGTTAACACTACATACAGAAGTTCAGTATTTACAAAGAAAAATAAAGAAAAATGTCATTCAGTACATAACATTTTTATAATGTATTGTAGTTCACTACAAGTTAGCAGGCCTGATCTTTCATCTTTCATAATGATACAATCTTTGATTACACTGATATTATTTTATCTTCAGTTCTTGTAAAAAGACTCATAAGTCTTTATGTTATTTCATTAAAATGAATGAAGACAAGGTCATGCCTTTTGGATTTTAACAAGTTTGAAATATAATTGATATTGTTACATACAGATGAGGCACTTCCAGCAAAGGCTAATTTACCACATAGAATTGATACAATATTGTCATTATTCATCACTTGGTGTAAAAATTTACAGAATCTTTTAACAATCTGTTCTTCAATTGGCAGTGAATCACATATATGAGGAAGATAGTCACAGTGAGTATTGTATGGTGTTTTCCAAATTTGTCTGACAGCTTTTCTCCAAAATGTGTAAAATTTATACTTCAAGAACCTCGACTTTAGGATGGTGGGTTGTTTTGGTTTCTCTTTGTTATGACGAAATTTAAAACCATATATAATTCGAAGCATGTTTAGTGTACAAGCATCTGATTAACAAATATTAACATTTTAAATTTCTTTTACTTGTCTCTGTATACTGTAGACACTTTTCAATGAATATGAAGGCCAAATAATTAAATAAACTTGAATGTATCCTGAAATATACACCTAAAATAGAGTTTACCATCAGCAGCATATTGGTATTAAGAACATCTTTATGTACAAATATAGTTTGTTATTGACGCTTCTACATAACTATTAACATAAATACAAGCTGTGCTAGTATAGAAACGCATGTTATTGTTTTTAAAATAAATTAATACCTATGATAAAAATTCCATATTGTATCAGTTTTAACCCAGGTCTTAACAGAGGAGCACGATTCTCAAGATTATGATACAAATTTGGATCTTAAGTTGGCCTGCCAACCTTCTTAAAATTGATAAGATCCCAGTTTGGCCTTTAAGAAACACTTGTCTAGAGAACCAGCCACAAACTTGTTAAGTTCTATTGACATGCAACCGCTGAATTACTCATAAAAACATGATGTAAAAAAGTGGATTAGATCGACCTGTCTTGTACAAAGTGAGACAGGAATAAGGTTCACAATATGTACTGAATCAGTAATAATGCCTCACTCCAAACACGTCTCCTGTATATATATGTATTTGCTATGACTATTGGACAGTTCGTGTACACTTTAACTACATTTACTAATTTAATAATCTTAACATCATTAGACCTGCATTTATTCAATAGTCAGTCGAACGTTATTTTCAAATGATGAAATTTTATGTAATGGTTTGCACAAATAATCCTCTTTCAAACATATACTGTGTTTAACAGATGTGATATATATAATGGAGTTTGTGTTTATAAACTCAATAGAGAACTGACACTGTGTCACCACACAGGTAAAAGCATTACATTGTATTAGTATTCACAAATAGAATGCAAATAAAATAACCAATATTTGGATAAAAGATATACATAGAAAATCCCAGATATCAGTGAGATTAGGGGTATTTAGAGAGTGCAGACATCTCCCATCCACATGTTATGTACAGTATAATTTCAGAACACTTGCTATTGCATCAAGTTGTCCATCAATTGCCTCCTTTCTAAGTTACCCTGGCTACATCACCAAAAAAACAATAGTCATTTACATGGTTTACACTCGTTAATGTGACTTACTCCATTCATATCCCTAAGAAAGTTTACCATGGAGCTGTTTTTTAATTTTTTATCAAAATAGTTAAAAACCAGTCCTCATTAGATTAATGGTTAGCAAATTTGGCATTTCATGACAAGTGACAATACTTAAGACCTGTTCCTAAAAGTCATTGCTAGTTGAACAAGGTGTAAAACTTAACGTTTACCTTTGAGAGAAGTGTAATATAGTTAGTTCCCTATACCCTAGCTCTATAAAAAACATTCAGAGTATTCTGTGTCCAAAGTTTTCCCACATTTCAGGTTAATAGCATTGTATATATACTGATACAATGAATACATATACTTTTTATAACTCTGTCACTACTTTCACTGAAGTATGTTGTGTGGACGATTGGAAATTATCCCTAACATTTCACTAGCAGATCCAGACGGGGGGGGGGGGGGGGGGGGGGGGTTCAGGGGTTTAACCCCGCCCCCTTAAAAGATAATGTAAAGGGGTTCAACCCAAAATACAAAATGATTTCTTGAGAGTGGTTTTAAATTTACAGGAAATGCACTGTATTTTTACAAAAATTAATTTTCCCCCGACCCCCTTAGTTATGGTATGTTTGATGTGAACTCCCACCTTACTTAAAAGCTAGATCCGCCCCTGAATTTTATGTCAACAAGCCTCTTCCCATGTTGTGGATATGCACAAGACATTTCAGTTCTTTTCTGTCACACAATCTGTTTCTATTTAATTCTTTGCATATGTCAGTCTTATAATGAGCCTTAGGAATGTGGAGTCTTGTGGCTATGTAAGTATATAGTCAGGGACCCTTTTATAATGATGTATTAAATAGACCATTCTATGAAATGTCATTCTCAAGACATGTTCAATAGACTCTAATTATGCATAGCTCTCTATTATTTGAATAACATTTCATCTCTAGAAGTGAAAATAATGTGTTAGAATGCCTTAGCTAACTTCCATAATTGGAGTCCTATTTAGAGAGCCCATGTATCTTTTGGTGGATGTTAGTGATATATAAGCCTGCCTATTACTCAGTCCCTCAAGTCATTTATATTAGCACTTATAGCAAAATTATACTGGCAGCAGTTCCACTGAATTACTCAATGCATGCAAAACTTCTCATAATCAGTTTGGGTTTGATGCACATATGTTTTCTTTGTGGATATACACAGGTATTTAACCATCAAATAGGCTGTTGCAATATGATCTGGGCCCGTATTCACTAACATTCTTATTCTTAGAAAAAGAATTTTTCTTAGAATTAGCAAATTTTCTTATCTAAGAATTTTCTTATTCTTAGAAAAAAATTGTATTCACAAAGCAATTCTTAGTTAAGAATTATTTCTAAGAATAAGAATTTTCTTAGTTAAGAATAGTAAACAAAAACATGTGCATGCATATAGTTTTTGATGTCACATGATCAGTCATGTGATATATTTACACCTTTATTGGTTGAAATGGAGTCAGAATTAGGTGCCGGATTCACAAAAGGTCTTAATCTTAGCCTTTTCTTAGGTGTAGCCCAGTCTTAAATACAAGATTTTTTTTCAGCTAGGAATTTTCATAAATTGATAAAGTAGGTTTCACTTGAGCAAAAGTCATCAACTTAAGACCAAGACTGATTTTTTTCATATAACCAAATTTATCGAACATAAATCACAAAGCAGTGTACATATTAACTATAAAATAAGTATATCCCACACAGGTAAAATTATCAATATTAACTGGTTAACTCATCTCCTGCCAGCTATAAAATGAGTGCATTAACCTATCCATTTCCATCACTCTTATATAAATACTTCTTAAACTCATAAAATTTCAGAATAAGACATTTCAAATCAGATTTACACTTCAAAAGGAAAACAAAATTACAGTGCTGCAGTAACTATAAGCACTGAAATAGGGTTTCCCAATTTCATGTATCATATTTTTTATGATATCCAATAAATATCCAATAAAAAAGAAGGTATCCACATTCGCCACAGGATTTATGGAGCCAGATTATAAGTCTTTTTTGCTGTAATTAGAAACAATTCTGCACATTGTTTAAAAACTGTATGAAGCCTGTTTTGTATGTATAAACAAATTGCTTATATTCACATTGTTTAAATCCTACATGTGCCACTTTGAAAAAATCAATAAATGGGAAGTGCCCATGCACTGAGCAAATCATGTCAATTGTGATGCTTATAGTTATGTCAAGGTCAGTAAACAAAGCATATTTCTGGGGAAAAAACAACTTCAAGTATTTAATATAATTATTTTACATCAGCTTGGTGTAGTATGTAGTGCACTTGCTATTTTTTGTGGGATATATAATTGTAAATCTTATTTATATTTATTTTTGGTTATTATGTAATAAAATAGTTGCACCAAATGCATAAAATAATTTGAAAAGTGAAACTAAAACTTTCACAGTGGGATATGTACATAAAGTCAATGTAAATATATATATACAATTGGATATGTGCTGCTAAATGCTGTTGATGTGTACTCTAATCTTGTGGATATATATTTCTCAGAATATGTTGATGTACACTGTAAAACTTGTCCACTTACTGTTGACACTTGGATCAGAAAGGGATAAGTTTTGCAGTTGAGAACCTTCTAACCTCTTAGAAACACACAAAAAACTAATATAGAGGGGTGTGTAAGTATTTTTAACTTAATTCTAGCCATTTGAAATTTTGAAGTGGGGAAAATATACATGGCGGCCATATTTAAAACCAGTCAACAAGATAGCATAAATCATTCACTTCAGTCTTTATCTGTAAATATAAAGCTCTTATAAAAAAATCATGCTGATCAGAAAAAACAAACAAACACTGGATTTGTCTGGTCATAGAAAAAATGTCTATTTGCAAAGAATTGATTAAAAAATATGAATTGTGTCACCTTTTTCTTAACTTAAGTAAGGTCTTGATCATTCTTAGATTTGAACATCATTCTTAGAAAAAATTCTAAGAATAAGAAAAAATTCTAAGAATAAGAATTTAGTGAATACCAAAAATACTTATTCTTACAATTTTTCTTAGAAAATTCTAAGAAAATTCTTATTCTAAGTATAAGAATGTTAGTGAATACGGGCCCTGGACTTGATAAAAGTTCTCAGAACTAGCTTAATCTTTCAAAAATCTTTGTCATCTCAGATCCTGAAAGAGTTCTTAAGGGATAAGTGTATAGAAATCTTGAAAAAATATCAATGAAAACTGCAAAGTAACTATAACCATCATTTGAATCCTTATATTTAACCATATTAGCTGTATCACTATCCCACTGGTAGTTCAAGGAAAAAGCTAGTACTCTAGGACGACTGAAATTTCTGACAACTGGATGGTGTGATGTATAAGATTCTTGCATACTTAACCATTTCTTCAGGTATTTAGGCTTAACTTTAAATAATCCATCATTCTTTGTTTTGTTATATAGTTTATAGAAACCGCTAAATGATACAGGACTCTTGAGATCGTAGTATAGGTTATGTAAATAGCTATTCAAATCCTCATTTTTAGAATTTTCTTTCCCACTTTCGTAACCATTCTGGTTTACTTTTCTTCCCTTTACTTCCTTCACCTCTTTGCTGTTCATAGGGACTCTGAGGAATAGCTATGTTGTCTGGTAAACCGGGAGGTGGAATGATCCTGGTGTTTTCCTGCGAATTAAGAGATTTTTTTTGAGATGAAGTTCTTTTATAATCTTTATCAGTATCTATTTCCTGTGAAAAATCCTTAGCAATCTTGTTACTCATTATCTCAGAATCTTCCCTTGATTCATCTTTATCTTTAATTTTCTCGTTACTAGACTTCATGAATGCTTTATACCTCTCATATTGCTCGACAGGAATCATAACCTACTTATTCATTTCAAAATTGTATTCAGGTATTTCCTAAGGGTAAACAAAAGTTCACTTATTTCAATATGATGTCCTCTTGCTAATCTTCTCCTTCTCCCCTCGAATTTAACGAATTTCTTTAAAAAATTCAGTTTTTCAAGAAATAGCTCTCTTTTAGTCTTGGCTAGGGGTAAACGAAATACGTTATAAAAAATTTCTGCAATAGCCTGTAAATTTTTGTCGCTCGCGTTAGCTAGTAAATGTCTGTTTAAAGATATATTTTTTTCAAGCAATAACTTTATGAAATGTCTAGATTTCAGTAGATTTCTAGACATAATGTTCTCCTCTCAAATGATAAAATTTGGAATGCTACTTTCTGGGTGTTATTTATATATTACTGTATCCTCAAATGGAAATATATGAGCTCTTAACATATAAGTACTCTCGCATTTTGGAGATAAATCGATCATAAGATAAGAAAAAGGTAATAGTGTTGCATCCTCATACGCAGACATAAGTTTTTTTGTAATTCCTAATTGAGTACCTAAATATCTCATTTGTTGACAATCTCTAGGATTTTTAAAAAGAATAAAGTAATGACTATTCAGAGAGATATCCCTAGCATATTTCCCTTGATGAAATAAATTTTGTAATAATAAAAACACTGATAGATTTTTATGATGAGATTCACGACAAAAAAGGTTAGCAATAAAAGGATCATTGAGTGCTGAGATCTGCATGTCGTCTATAACCACTAAATTATGGTCACCATTAGTGAAAGAATTTATTTTTTCTTCAGAAGGTAATTCTCGTACATAAACTAATTTATCTCCTGTAAAACTTTCGAAGGAACTCTGCCATACTCCATAGAAGTAATATATTTTGTTTATAGGTTTTGTAAACATCTCATCTAAGTAGGATAATAAATTAAGTATAAATGTAGTTTTCCCAGATCCGGTAGGTCCTGAAATAATGGCAGTACATGGTGCATTGAAACGTAAACTATCCATCTGAAGAACTATGTGATTTATAACCCTGGCTGATGACTTCAATATCTTTACTACCCTGCTTCCAAAATAAACATTCACCACGCAAATGCTTGGCAGTATTTATACCCATTCATTGCTTTAACCTTCATTAGCAAAGCTCTTATCGCAAGTCTTTGGAGTTAGTTGGTCAGAACTAACCAAGCCACGAATATTAGTTCATAAAGGATTTTGTTACTGATATCATTAAGACAGCAAAAAAACCCCAAAAAACAGAAATGGGTCTCATAACCATTTTTATTTTAATGAATGCAATCTTCGGATATGTTAAGAGTGATAGCTGTGAACAGGGTCAATGCTACTGTTTCGATAATAGGATAACCTGTATTGATGTCACAGGACCGAAATTCAGGTACAGAGTCAATGTAAATATTCTGTACATGGAGCAGGTTCAAATCCTAGATTTTGATTCAATTTTTATGAATCTTCCAAATCTGGAACATCGAACAATGATGAATATGAGGTACTTTAGATGCGAATGGTTAGGCAACATACCATCTAAGATTAATTTACATACAAATATGTGTGCTTCCTACCTAACCTCTGAGATAAACAGCGTGACTTATATGACCACTACTGGTAAGTATATCTTGTTATGATAAATAATAATAATAATAATAATAATAATGATGCAGATTTTCACTTTGTTAATCTGAATGTGTACCTTATGAATGTCAAACTTGTCTACAATTGAACATATTATATGGTTCATCTATTATTAATGCTACAAATAATCTTTCTAATCATTTTCTGACTGTTATTAAGAAATATTATACAATGTTTTTTTTATTTCCTTTTTTTTTTTTTTTTTTAGAGGGAAGGAGTAGTCCAAAACGGACTACATCAAAATCAAAGGATGAATATTCCTCAAGCTTAGGTTTCAGCATTGAAAATAAAGAAACTAGAGAGGCACAAACAACCAAGATTTATAATAATCCAGAGGAAAGGACTCACTCATTAATCTCCACATATTCAGATAACACATTAGATCAGTCAGTTACAACATTTTCTGGTCCTATTGATCATCATTTGCAATCAAAAAAAAAGGGAAAAAATTTTTGGGTGCTAATCTTACTTCCAATTTCTTCCATAATTATAATTGTGATGGCCCTACTTGTTTGGAAGTGTGGAAAAATGATAAAGAAAAGAAGATCCTCAGCTGAAAATCGAGTGAACATTAACCTTAATGAGGATTTCGAAATGGGGACCATTACTAACGAAAATTTTCAAGAGACATCTTTTGATAGAATGAGGTAAGATTGATTATAACTTTCTCAAAAATTCCAATATGCAAAAATTTTTCCTTTAAGTCTGAAACAGTAATATGACATCATTGATAAGAGAGAGATTAAGATGTTTTCCTCCATGTGCTTATATTTTGTAGCTATTATATGGTACCTCAGTGTTGTCCACATAAAGAGACATTAGGAAATTCATCTGATTTAAGCTTGTTTTTAGGTAAATTTTTTTCAATTTTTCTTCCTCTCTTCGTATGAAAACATTGTGATCTCATGCATTCACCTTTCAATATTATTGATTTTTCACCGCTTCAGGTTTTGGCTTTCAGTTATATGTTCGCGAAACTGTGCTTTCTCGCTCTGTTTAACATTATACTGTCATTGCTTTATTATAATATGAAATCATTGGATTATTTGTTTGTCTTTTCATTTAAAAACATTGGATTACTTGCTTTACTTTTCATTGTATACGTAATAATGTGTAGTCTCAAAACTTTGTTGACACTAACAGCCCTATGTGCTGGTATGTACTTTGATATGAATTATTGCCTCAACGTCCAATGTGAAAGGGATACTGACAATGGTATTGCTGTTAAACATTTTCAAGGGGAAATGAATCTGAGGAAACATTTCGGATTTTGTTCCAATAAAAAGGCAATAGTGTTGACCTTTAAATATTGCAAAGTAGAACAATTTATTATGACAAAGGACATGTTACAAATATATTACCCAAATGTGAGGACAATAGTATGGCAATGTATCGGTAAATGTATCATCGAGGAAAATAAAAACATTGCAAACATATATGGATGCGAAAAAGGTAAACACTTTAATATTATTTTTTTTTTTTTGTTTTTTTTATAAAAGGTTCTAGTTTCGAGGATGAGAGCTTATATGAGGACATTATGATAACCCCTTCCCGACATATCTATAAAGGAAAATACATAGTACGTACTATTTACTGATTGAAATTATGATTAACCTATATGATGTATATATAGGGATATATATATTTATTGAATTTTGTACAATCAAAATGAGACAGTTATTCATGTAAATGACTTTTTTCTTGTTTTTTTTTCCCAGTTCAGAAGATGGAGTCTGTGAATGATGAGGCTGACGACGAACTAACTACTGATGGACAGAATTTCACCTCTATAAAATTACAGGATAACAGATCATCAAAGAATTCGCTGAACCATTTATACAGTCTTTTAGTGATTCCAATTTTCGCAATTTTTATTGGAACTCTTATAGGATTATTGAAGAGATATGGATGTACTTTGTTGGTGAATTTTGCCAGGAGAGTTTCAAACTATGTCCTCAACATAAATGATACGGATAATGACCTTTCTGTGCATACTCCAAGTGCGGTTAATGAAAATCTTGATGCACTAAGCACTGAAACTTATGGATCCTCCAGCATTTCCAGTCTCAGTTGGGATCCGAGGATTAGGACTGAGGCAGAGGTTATTTCTCGAAAAATTAAAGACATGAATAATCAGACCACCCAGACATCTGATCATTCTTCATCCATTATTAATGATTCAAATGAAAGCATCATAGCCATTGATTATAATGCTCCATTATCTCCAATAGAGTTATACCCTTCCTTTACATTCGACATTCAAGTCGAATCAGATGTTGATGAAGACATTACTCAGGTTAAATTGAGGATAGATCCAGAAGGTTCTCTTATTTCCGTTTCTAATGTTACAGGAGGTGAAAATATTAGGAACAATAATATATCCCCCAACATAGAGCTTTATGATGAGGATTCCTTGGAAGGAATTACATTCAGTCAAAGCTGTACCAGATCGGGGTTAGTGTACAAGTAGAGGTGAAAAGAAACTGGTAATAAAACGATACGAGTAATGTAAGACAGTTTATTACATACATACATTAATATATATATATATATATATATGTATCATTAGAATTACAATTAGTTTAATTCAAAGTGAAAAGGAATTGCATGTTCATCCAAGATATTAGTTTATGAATAATATCCAATATTACATTGTGTTAACAAGAAGTAGAATTCTCAATTTTATACTTTTCGTAGCGGTTAGTAACATAATGTAATTCATGAGTTATCATTTGTTACATATTTGTATGTAGTATACATAAGCTCTTTTATATATCATTCAGTAACATAGAACATATTGCAAGGATTGTTGTTTATTTTTATTTTTTTAAAAAATAACATTTCTAGAGATTCCATATGTAGAATGATAGCATTGTTTGATCGTATGTTTATGGAGAAACCTCCATGATGACTGAGTACCAATGAAAAAGATGTAGGACGTACTACTACCTACCAGGCTTTATTTATATGCATGTTCTTTTAAATTTTTTTTTTTTTTTTTTTTTTTACTGTCCTCGAGTATGTACAAATGATTCCTGTTACAGTTATGAAGGTTTCAATTGTGGAGTATTATGACTAAATAAACATATGATTGTAAAACTCTGTCATATCTCTGTAAAGAAATTATAACTGCAGCAACCTGAACGTACGACACCATACCTAGATTAATTTCATAATGCACTCTCAAATATTTCTAATAACTACATTCAATGTGGTCTCATGAATATAAGCTCATTAATTCCTGTTTCAATTATTTCTTGACATTCAATACACCTCATGGGTGAGTTTCTAGGTTTATTCAAAAGAAAGGATGAGCAAATGGTACAAGAAAAGTGTCCACATGAAGACATGAACAGCTGTTCAATCGGAAAGGGAGCCCTACAGGAAGAACATGTCAGATTTGAAATTCTATTGTTATAATATTCCTTCCATTCACCACAAAGCAAATTTTGAGCATCCGTAGGGGGACTATTTAACATAAATGAACATTTAAAGGCTTCAGCAAGATCATTATTGGTTAATGCCGAAAGAAGGTCATTTTCATAGTCCTTCTTTAGATAAACTACAATCGGTACCCACACAAATAATGACGTTTTTGAGTGAGAGGACATGTTAACAATGTAAGGTTTGGTGAATAAATTATGGAGAAGTAATACCCTACAACATGGACATTTTTTCTTTTCCTTTCCCTCATCCTTCCACATTCTGTACAATTTTCCAGAGCATTGAGAACATAAAAAATGAGAGCATGGGTTGGTCAGAATAATGTCTTCTTTCTCAAGTGCCTCCTTACACACACAGCACTGCGCGGATGCTAGTTGCTCCACCATAAAACTCACAAATTCAGGGAATCTGTTCCTACAAAAAAAGGGACGATTTAATCTTTAACCCTATTTCTTCCTTGACGATGATTAATATTGTTTTGTGAAAGTTATAAAAAATATAAAAAAAATATTTTTTAAAAGATTTTTTTAAAGAATTTCTTCTACTATCCAGTTAATGACAGTAGGTGAAAGATTGGAATGGTTTACAACATTTGAACCCTTACAAATGTTTAGAAGTGAAATGACCTTTATTTAACTGACACAAACAGAGAAGAGTATGCAAATCTAATAATATTAATAATAATATATATATATACATATATACATGTGAAAAATTACGAATTGGGTACTTACATAATGTAGCTAGGGATGACATCATTGAGCATAAGTATCACCATCATGCCTCCACGAAAGGATCCTTCTTCTAGTAAGGATATTACATTCAACAAAGTGGCTGTAGTTGAGACTATAAGTGTGGGATAGTAAACTGCAAATTTCTTTCCCAGAAAGGCGTTGATAAAAGCCTCCATACTTGTATATATTTAAATTATATCCCAATACACTATAAATTTCCTTTTAAGAAAAAATTTTCCCTCAGAACAAATACGACATGAGAGTATGAATATGTAATGGTTTTTATAGTTCCCTATCATTATAAGATATAAGGCAAAAGTGCAATATGTTATGATTAGCCTACTAACTAAATATGATAATAGCTTATGGATTAAACATACCTCACATAATTTCACCTACATATTTGAAATTAGGTTAGTATTTTACGATTTTACTCTTGTAAATCCTTCCTTTTACAGAGGTATCATTATATCGACCTCCCCTAAAGCTGGGGTTTCCATACTTATGCATTCCTGGCATTGAGATGCATCATGGTTAGGTTTATCCTTGTCTAAAAGACAGGAAGAAGCGGTGTATATCTCTTGATGAGTTAAAAAAATTTCTTGAAAAACTCGAAGTAATTCAGTCCATTCTGGGAATTTTAAAGAAATTCCTTTTTGAGTGGGAAAAATTTTCCCTCTGAGTGATTTCTCCCAAAGTCTTATCCCGACGTTCTTATAGGGGCTGTTACATGAAATATGGTAACCTGCTCCAATGTGGTGTTTGACATTAATATCTTTTTCACCATTGTTAATCCTACCTATTGGTTCTTTCATATAGTCTACATAATTGAGTATAACTAACATCTTAGAAATATTTAAATGTACACCCTCATTTATGACCTTACCATTCGCAAATTCTTTAATGTAAATATCCGTAATAAAACCTTTATTTCCCCCAAAAATTAGGTATTTTTGACCGCCTATAAAATAAGTTTTCCTTACAACCTCACCTACAGCCTGTTGTAGAATAATAGTATCCTGGTTTGAGATTAGGTTTCCTGATGTTTGATTAGCCATTGGTGAATTCACTGCAGCATTCGTGGTAGTATGAGTATAGGAAGACTGAGCAGCAGAAGAGTGGTCCAAAGCTTTCAACAGTGACGACTGAGATGTGTTAGATGGAGTGGTGGCCATTGGAACTGCAAGCATTGGTGTGATATTAGGTCTCTTCAATCTCGTAGAAGATGCTGTAGTAGAGTCATTCTTCCTTTTCTTAGTTGAACTTGTGGTTACAGATGATACTTGATTTTTACTATTAAGATAAGCTTCTGCCATCTTTTTCCAAATGTGCTTCAGAGTTAATTTACACAAAGTGTACTTGATGATGATTCAATGATTGAATGTCAGATTTCATAAGTTTATATAGTGTAAAATTGAACCAGATTTCACGCTTTGATGTGACAAGACCATATGTTAGATATATTAATTTCATATCACATTCTTGTCAGTATTACATTAGAGGTCATTCTATTACTGTAGCATTGGAAAAAGCATTAAAATAAAGTCGCAATATGGTGAATGCCTCTTATGTTCATCTATAGGCAAATCAAAGGCTTCCCATTCATTTAAACATATATTGCACCATGGACAAATGACCTTGTCTCCTTCTCCAGTGTAAAAAAATCCTGCCCTGGCTAGTTGATCCTTTCTGACAGGATGAGCTTTGGGCCATAATTTAAAGGTTGCATATCTGTCATCATATTTTCTGAGTGAATTAACATCCCTCGATTTATGTATAGGTCTTTGCAGATTAGACCTCTGCGAAGAATGCTGAGGTGATTTATCTGTAGATAAGGCGAAACCAGCATGATAAAGATGAGTATTGGTATCCTTTGACCTCGAGAATCCGTTTAATGAGAGCCCACAGCTCGGTTTTGAGGCAGCAGTACATGTTGCTTCATTAGAATCTGTAGATTCCTTATTATCAGAACAATTCCTTGTGTTAGCAAACATTGTCGGTATATATATATATTTGATTGAATACTATGAGGGAGGATTTCCTTGCGATTTTTATAGCAATTTTTTGCTGATACATTCATTCCTTTTCCAGGTGATTAGTTCTACATGTTAGGACATGTTTATGAGATATTCATTGATAGGAAAAATTCTTTGGGTTGATATACATGTCTAGACTTGTTTCAGAAAATAACATTAAAATCAGAGTTTACAAAAATAAAATTATGATTAAAGACTGTTTCAATATGCTAGATAATTATATGAGTTCAGAGAGTACAAAAAAGGGTAATACCTTTTGAGTGGAGGTGGTCATATGATTCTGTTGATTTAAATGCCCTTCATGAGAGGAGAGGTAAACATATGGAGCCTGATTAAATATACAAGATTCTATGCTACTTCATGAGGATACAAATAATTTATCATATATTTATATCTGAGTAAAGGAGAGAGAAAAGAGATCAGTTCAGAGAGTACAAATAAGGATTACATTGAGAACATTTGACCAACATATGGAAGAAAGAGACACGTGGGATTTACCATATGCAGGCTATAGGTCCCATGTGGGGTGAGGTAGGTGAGGAAAAATGGAGATATTCTTCCATATGTGGTACAAGTTTGAGGGTTGAATAAATATAACTGTATGTACATATCATTTCTTAGGTATTAAGATGTCATATATTTAATTATACCAGTCCCTAGTCCACGTGTATACCTTCCATATGTAAAATAATAACATATTTCAGATTCCCACAGTCTTACATATGGCAGTTTTTACAGTTGCTTGTTTCCTGCTTCCATATGTGGATTAGTTGTTAGTCAAGATTTTACTTGCAGGAGTGTCTGAACATTTACATGTATAGGTAAGTTAGTCCACATTCTTAGACAAGATTTTAATTGCAAGTAAGTTATTCCACATTCTTAGTCAAAATTTCAATTGCAAGTTCCTGCTTCCATATGTTGATTAAATAAATGTATGTGCAATAAGATTCATTTAATTATAGCAGTCCCTAGTCCAGGTGTAGACAGTTTACATTACCTTCCATATGGGAAGCAATAAAATAAAGCCATTGCATAGAGTGTAAGGTCCTTGCTTCCATATGGAAGTGATTGGATGTATTGACCTTAGTTGAGAGACTGCATTACAGATCAATTCCCTATCACATCCGTGGAGCGATTTCACTACATCTATTACTACTTACAGCCATCTGTGGCTGTATTTTCGCCTTCCTGGACCACATATGACACATAAGACACCACTGGTATATCAGATGTAATCCTGAAACCTATGCAATCAGATTTAGTGTGTGGCAAGTAATTTCTGGGCCAAATTTCAGACTTATAGACAAACATTTGGTACTGGTTTGGGCTGATTTACATCTATTTTTGCCTATTTTTACAACAATAAATGGGTGAAATATTTTATGTTCAGAGATGTAATGTTCCAAATGCGCCTAAAGTATCCACATTAATTATTAGAACATGCATAAAATTACATTTGGGCTTCATATTGGCAATATTATGATATTTTTGACATTAACCATCTGAGGAGGTCATGGGCCCCCCCACACCCCGAAAATTGAAATTCTAAAAGTGACCCTCGAGTGGGCCAGCCCAATACAAATTCATTCTCTGATATAAACTGGGTTTCCTGTGAAAATTTCAGCCTGATTGACCAACTTTAAGGGGTGTTTTGGGCTGATCTGGCATTTTACCTATCCCTCGCCAACTTCACTCCCTGAACCTGCACTTTGGGCTAGATATGCATTTCTCAAAGAACAAACTATTAAAATTCATTTCAGTGGCGACTCCTGTAGGAAACAATATGGTTTTCAGCCTTGAATCTACCTTAATTTGAAATATATCAGCATTTCCTGATACAGCCATCTGTGGCTGTATTTTCGCCTTCCTGGACCACATATGACACATAAGACACCACTGGTATATCATATGTAATCCTGAAACCTATGCAATCAGATTTAGTGTGTGGCAAGTAATTTCTGGGCCAAATTTCAGACTTATAGACAAACATTTGGTACTGGTTTGGGCTGATTTACATCTATTTTTGCCTATTTTTACAACAATAAATGGGTGAAATATTTTATGTTCAGAGATGTAATGTTCCAAATGCGCCTAAAGTATCCACATTAATTATTAGAACATGCATAAAATTACATTTGGGCTTCATATTGGCAATATTATGATATTTTTGACATTAACCATCTGAGGAGGTCATGGGCCCCCCCACACCCCGAAAATTGAAATTCTAAAAGTGACCCTCGAGTGGGCCAGCCCAATACAAATTCATTCTCTGATATAAACTGGGTTTCCTGTGAAAATTTCAGCCTGATTGACCAACTTTAAGGGGTGTTTTGGGCTGATCTGGCATTTTACCTATCCCTCGCCAACTTCACTCCCTGAACCTGCACTTTGGGCTAGATATGCATTTCTCAAAGAACAAACTATTAAAATTCATTTCAGTGGCGACTCCTGTAGGAAACAATATGGTTTTCAGCCTTGAATCTACCTTAATTTGAAATATATCAGCATTTCCTGATACAGCCATCTGTGGCTGTATTTTCGCCTTCCTGGACCACATATGACACATAAGACACCACTGGTATATCAGATGTAATCCTGAAACCTATGCAATCAGATTTAGTGTGTGGCAAGTAATTTCTGGGCCAAATTTCAGACTTATAGACAAACATTTGGTACTGGTTTGGGCTGATTTACATCTATTTTTGCCTATTTTTACAACAATAAATGGGTGAAATATTTTATGTTCAGAGATGTAATGTTCCAAATGCGCCTAAAGTATCCACATTAATTATTAGAACATGCATAAAATTACATTTGGGCTTCATATTGGCAATATTATGATATTTTTGACATTAACCATCTGAGGAGGTCATGGGCCCCCCCACACCCCGAAAATTGAAATTCTAAAAGTGACCCTCGAGTGGGCCAGCCCAATACAAATTCATTCTCTGATATAAACTGGGTTTCCTGTGAAAATTTCAGCCTGATTGACCAACTTTAAGGGGTGTTTTGGGCTGATCTGGCATTTTACCTATCCCTCGCCAACTTCACTCCCTGAACCTGCACTTTGGGCTAGATATGCATTTCTCAAAGAACAAACTATTAAAATTCATTTCAGTGGCGACTCCTGTAGGAAACAATATGGTTTTCAGCCTTGAATCTACCTTAATTTGAAATATATCAGCATTTCCTGATACAGCCATCTGTGGCTGTATTTTCGCCTTCCTGGACCACATATGACACATAAGACACCACTGGTATATCAGATGTAATCCTGAAACCTATGCAATCAGATTTAGTGTGTGGCAAGTAATTTCTGGGCCAAATTTCAGACTTATAGACAAACATTTGGTACTGGTTTGGGCTGATTTACATCTATTTTTGCCTATTTTTACAACAATAAATGGGTGAAATATTTTATGTTCAGAGATGTAATGTTCCAAATGCGCCTAAAGTATCCACATTAATTATTAGAACATGCATAAAATTACATTTGGGCTTCATATTGGCAATATTATGATATTTTTGACATTAACCATCTGAGGAGGTCATGGGCCCCCCCACACCCCGAAAATTGAAATTCTAAAAGTGACCCTCGAGTGGGCCAGCCCAATACAAATTCATTCTCTGATATAAACTGGGTTTCCTGTGAAAATTTCAGCCTGATTGACCAACTTTAAGGGGTGTTTTGGGCTGATCTGGCATTTTACCTATCCCTCGCCAACTTCACTCCCTGAACCTGCACTTTGGGCTAGATATGCATTTCTCAAAGAACAAACTATTAAAATTCATTTCAGTGGCGACTCCTGTAGGAAACAATATGGTTTTCAGCCTTGAATCTACCTTAATTTGAAATATATCAGCATTTCCTGATACAGCCATCTGTGGCTGTATTTTCGCCTTCCTGGACCACATATGACACATAAGACACCACTGGTATATCAGATGTAATCCTGAAACCTATGCAATCAGATTTAGTGTGTGGCAAGTAATTTCTGGGCCAAATTTCAGACTTATAGACAAACATTTGGTACTGGTTTGGGCTGATTTACATCTATTTTTGCCTATTTTTACAACAATAAATGGGTGAAATATTTTATGTTCAGAGATGTAATGTTCCAAATGCGCCTAAAGTATCCACATTAATTATTAGAACATGCATAAAATTACATTTGGGCTTCATATTGGCAATATTATGATATTTTTGACATTAACCATCTGAGGAGGTCATGGGCCCCCCCACACCCCGAAAATTGAAATTCTAAAAGTGACCCTCGAGTGGGCCAGCCCAATACAAATTCATTCTCTGATATAAACTGGGTTTCCTGTGAAAATTTCAGCCTGATTGACCAACTTTAAGGGGTGTTTTGGGCTGATCTGGCATTTTACCTATCCCTCGCCAACTTCACTCCCTGAACCTGCACTTTGGGCTAGATATGCATTTCTCAAAGAACAAACTATTAAAATTCATTTCAGTGGCGACTCCTGTAGGAAACAATATGGTTTTCAGCCTTGAATCTACCTTAATTTGAAATATATCAGCATTTCCTGATACAGCCATCTGTGGCTGTATTTTCGCCTTCCTGGACCACATATGACACATAAGACACCACTGGTATATCAGATGTAATCCTGAAACCTATGCAATCAGATTTAGTGTGTGGCAAGTAATTTCTGGGCCAAATTTCAGACTTATAGACAAACATTTGGTACTGGTTTGGGCTGATTTACATCTATTTTTGCCTATTTTTACAACAATAAATGGGTGAAATATTTTATGTTCAGAGATGTAATGTTCCAAATGCGCCTAAAGTATCCACATTAATTATTAGAACATGCATAAAATTACATTTGGGCTTCATATTGGCAATATTATGATATTTTTGACATTAACCATCTGAGGAGGTCATGGGCCCCCCCACACCCCGAAAATTGAAATTCTAAAAGTGACCCTCGAGTGGGCCAGCCCAATACAAATTCATTCTCTGATATAAACTGGGTTTCCTGTGAAAATTTCAGCCTGATTGACCAACTTTAAGGGGTGTTTTGGGCTGATCTGGCATTTTACCTATCCCTCGCCAACTTCACTCCCTGAACCTGCACTTTGGGCTAGATATGCATTTCTCAAAGAACAAACTATTAAAATTCATTTCAGTGGCGACTCCTGTAGGAAACAATATGGTTTTCAGCCTTGAATCTACCTTAATTTGAAATATATCAGCATTTCCTGATACAGCCATCTGTGGCTGTATTTTCGCCTTCCTGGACCACATATGACACATAAGACACCACTGGTATATCAGATGTAATCCTGAAACCTATGCAATCAGATTTAGTGTGTGGCAAGTAATTTCTGGGCCAAATTTCAGACTTATAGACAAACATTTGGTACTGGTTTGGGCTGATTTACATCTATTTTTGCCTATTTTTACAACAATAAATGGGTGAAATATTTTATGTTCAGAGATGTAATGTTCCAAATGCGCCTAAAGTATCCACATTAATTATTAGAACATGCATAAAATTACATTTGGGCTTCATATTGGCAATATTATGATATTTTTGACATTAACCATCTGAGGAGGTCATGGGCCCCCCCACACCCCGAAAATTGAAATTCTAAAAGTGACCCTCGAGTGGGCCAGCCCAATACAAATTCATTCTCTGATATAAACTGGGTTTCCTGTGAAAATTTCAGCCTGATTGACCAACTTTAAGGGGTGTTTTGGGCTGATCTGGCATTTTACCTATCCCTCGCCAACTTCACTCCCTGAACCTGCACTTTGGGCTAGATATGCATTTCTCAAAGAACAAACTATTAAAATTCATTTCAGTGGCGACTCCTGTAGGAAACAATATGGTTTTCAGCCTTGAATCTACCTTAATTTGAAATATATCAGCATTTCCTGATACAGCCATCTGTGGCTGTATTTTCGCCTTCCTGGACCACATATGACACATAAGACACCACTGGTATATCAGATGTAATCCTGAAACCTATGCAATCAGATTTAGTGTGTGGCAAGTAATTTCTGGGCCAAATTTCAGACTTATAGACAAACATTTGGTACTGGTTTGGGCTGATTTACATCTATTTTTGCCTATTTTTACAACAATAAATGGGTGAAATATTTTATGTTCAGAGATGTAATGTTCCAAATGCGCCTAAAGTATCCACATTAATTATTAGAACATGCATAAAATTACATTTGGGCTTCATATTGGCAATATTATGATATTTTTGACATTAACCATCTGAGGAGGTCATGGGCCCCCCCCCACACCCCGAAAATTGAAATTCTAAAAGTGACCCTCGAGTGGGCCAGCCCAATACAAATTCATTCTCTGATATAAACTGGGTTTCCTGTGAAAATTTCAGCCTGATTGACCAACTTTAAGGGGTGTTTTGGGCTGATCTGGCATTTTACCTATCCCTCGCCAACTTCACTCCCTGAACCTGCACTTTGGGCTAGATATGCATTTCTCAAAGAACAAACTATTAAAATTCATTTCAGTGGCGACTCCTGTAGGAAACAATATGGTTTTCAGCCTTGAATCTACCTTAATTTGAAATATATCAGCATTTCCTGATACAGCCATCTGTGGCTGTATTTTCGCCTTCCTGGACCACATATGACACATAAGACACCACTGGTATATCAGATGTAATCCTGAAACCTATGCAATCAGATTTAGTGTGTGGCAAGTAATTTCTGGGCCAAATTTCAGACTTATAGACAAACATTTGGTACTGGTTTGGGCTGATTTACATCTATTTTTGCCTATTTTTACAACAATAAATGGGTGAAATATTTTATGTTCAGAGATGTAATGTTCCAAATGCGCCTAAAGTATCCACATTAATTATTAGAACATGCATAAAATTACATTTGGGCTTCATATTGGCAATATTATGATATTTTTGACATTAACCATCTGAGGAGGTCATGGGCCCCCCCCACACCCCGAAAATTGAAATTCTAAAAGTGACCCTCGAGTGGGCCAGCCCAATACAAATTCATTCTCTGATATAAACTGGGTTTCCTGTGAAAATTTCAGCCTGATTGACCAACTTTAAGGGGTGTTTTGGGCTGATCTGGCATTTTACCTATCCCTCGCCAACTTCACTCCCTGAACCTGCACTTTGGGCTAGATATGCATTTCTCAAAGAACAAACTATTAAAATTCATTTCAGTGGCGACTCCTGTAGGAAACAATATGGTTTTCAGCCTTGAATCTACCTTAATTTGAAATATATCAGCATTTCCTGATACAGCCATCTGTGGCTGTATTTTCGCCTTCCTGGACCACATATGACACATAAGACACCACTGGTATATCAGATGTAATCCTGAAACCTATGCAATCAGATTTAGTGTGTGGCAAGTAATTTCTGGGCCAAATTTCAGACTTATAGACAAACATTTGGTACTGGTTTGGGCTGATTTACATCTATTTTTGCCTATTTTTACAACAATAAATGGGTGAAATATTTTATGTTCAGAGATGTAATGTTCCAAATGCGCCTAAAGTATCCACATTAATTATTAGAACATGCATAAAATTACATTTGGGCTTCATATTGGCAATATTATGATATTTTTGACATTAACCATCTGAGGAGGTCATGGGCCCCCCCACACCCCGAAAATTGAAATTCTAAAAGTGACCCTCGAGTGGGCCAGCCCAATACAAATTCATTCTCTGATATAAACTGGGTTTCCTGTGAAAATTTCAGCCTGATTGACCAACTTTAAGGGGTGTTTTGGGCTGATCTGGCATTTTACCTATCCCTCGCCAACTTCACTCCCTGAACCTGCACTTTGGGCTAGATATGCATTTCTCAAAGAACAAACTATTAAAATTCATTTCAGTGGCGACTCCTGTAGGAAACAATATGGTTTTCAGCCTTGAATCTACCTTAATTTGAAATATATCAGCATTTCCTGATACAGCCATCTGTGGCTGTATTTTCGCCTTCCTGGACCACATATGACACATAAGACACCACTGGTATATCAGATGTAATCCTGAAACCTATGCAATCAGATTTAGTGTGTGGCAAGTAATTTCTGGGCCAAATTTCAGACTTATAGACAAACATTTGGTACTGGTTTGGGCTGATTTACATCTATTTTTGCCTATTTTTACAACAATAAATGGGTGAAATATTTTATGTTCAGAGATGTAATGTTCCAAATGCGCCTAAAGTATCCACATTAATTATTAGAACATGCATAAAATTACATTTGGGCTTCATATTGGCAATATTATGATATTTTTGACATTAACCATCTGAGGAGGTCATGGGCCCCCCCACACCCCGAAAATTGAAATTCTAAAAGTGACCCTCGAGTGGGCCAGCCCAATACAAATTCATTCTCTGATATAAACTGGGTTTCCTGTGAAAATTTCAGCCTGATTGACCAACTTTAAGGGGTGTTTTGGGCTGATCTGGCATTTTACCTATCCCTCGCCAACTTCACTCCCTGAACCTGCACTTTGGGCTAGATATGCATTTCTCAAAGAACAAACTATTAAAATTCATTTCAGTGGCGACTCCTGTAGGAAACAATATGGTTTTCAGCCTTGAATCTACCTTAATTTGAAATATATCAGCATTTCCTGATACAGCCATCTGTGGCTGTATTTTCGCCTTCCTGGACCACATATGACACATAAGACACCACTGGTATATCAGATGTAATCCTGAAACCTATGCAATCAGATTTAGTGTGTGGCAAGTAATTTCTGGGCCAAATTTCAGACTTATAGACAAACATTTGGTACTGGTTTGGGCTGATTTACATCTATTTTTGCCTATTTTTACAACAATAAATGGGTGAAATATTTTATGTTCAGAGATGTAATGTTCCAAATGCGCCTAAAGTATCCACATTAATTATTAGAACATGCATAAAATTACATTTGGGCTTCATATTGGCAATATTATGATATTTTTGACATTAACCATCTGAGGAGGTCATGGGGCCCCCCCACACCCCGAAAATTGAAATTCTAAAAGTGACCCTCGAGTGGGCCAGCCCAATACAAATTCATTCTCTGATATAAACTGGGTTTCCTGTGAAAATTTCAGCCTGATTGACCAACTTTAAGGGGTGTTTTGGGCTGATCTGGCATTTTACCTATCCCTCGCCAACTTCACTCCCTGAACCTGCACTTTGGGCTAGATATGCATTTCTCAAAGAACAAACTATTAAAATTCATTTCAGTGGCGACTCCTGTAGGAAACAATATGGTTTTCAGCCTTGAATCTACCTTAATTTGAAATATATCAGCATTTCCTGATACAGCCATCTGTGGCTGTATTTTCGCCTTCCTGGACCACATATGACACATAAGACACCACTGGTATATCAGATGTAATCCTGAAACCTATGCAATCAGATTTAGTGTGTGGCAAGTAATTTCTGGGCCAAATTTCAGACTTATAGACAAACATTTGGTACTGGTTTGGGCTGATTTACATCTATTTTTGCCTATTTTTACAACAATAAATGGGTGAAATATTTTATGTTCAGAGATGTAATGTTCCAAATGCGCCTAAAGTATCCACATTAATTATTAGAACATGCATAAAATTACATTTGGGCTTCATATTGGCAATATTATGATATTTTTGACATTAACCATCTGAGGAGGTCATGGGCCCCCCCACACCCCGAAAATTGAAATTCTAAAAGTGACCCTCGAGTGGGCCAGCCCAATACAAATTCATTCTCTGATATAAACTGGGTTTCCTGTGAAAATTTCAGCCTGATTGACCAACTTTAAGGGGTGTTTTGGGCTGATCTGGCATTTTACCTATCCCTCGCCAACTTCACTCCCTGAACCTGCACTTTGGGCTAGATATGCATTTCTCAAAGAACAAACTATTAAAATTCATTTCAGTGGCGACTCCTGTAGGAAACAATATGGTTTTCAGCCTTGAATCTACCTTAATTTGAAATATATCAGCATTTCCTGATACAGCCATCTGTGGCTGTATTTTCGCCTTCCTGGACCACATATGACACATAAGACACCACTGGTATATCAGATGTAATCCTGAAACCTATGCAATCAGATTTAGTGTGTGGCAAGTAATTTCTGGGCCAAATTTCAGACTTATAGACAAACATTTGGTACTGGTTTGGGCTGATTTACATCTATTTTTGCCTATTTTTACAACAATAAATGGGTGAAATATTTTATGTTCAGAGATGTAATGTTCCAAATGCGCCTAAAGTATCCACATTAATTATTAGAACATGCATAAAATTACATTTGGGCTTCATATTGGCAATATTATGATATTTTTGACATTAACCATCTGAGGAGGTCATGGGCCCCCCCACACCCCGAAAATTGAAATTCTAAAAGTGACCCTCGAGTGGGCCAGCCCAATACAAATTCATTCTCTGATATAAACTGGGTTTCCTGTGAAAATTTCAGCCTGATTGACCAACTTTAAGGGGTGTTTTGGGCTGATCTGGCATTTTACCTATCCCTCGCCAACTTCACTCCCTGAACCTGCACTTTGGGCTAGATATGCATTTCTCAAAGAACAAACTATTAAAATTCATTTCAGTGGCGACTCCTGTAGGAAACAATATGGTTTTCAGCCTTGAATCTACCTTAATTTGAAATATATCAGCATTTCCTGATACAGCCATCTGTGGCTGTATTTTCGCCTTCCTGGACCACATATGACACATAAGACACCACTGGTATATCAGATGTAATCCTGAAACCTATGCAATCAGATTTAGTGTGTGGCAAGTAATTTCTGGGCCAAATTTCAGACTTATAGACAAACATTTGGTACTGGTTTGGGCTGATTTACATCTATTTTTGCCTATTTTTACAACAATAAATGGGTGAAATATTTTATGTTCAGAGATGTAATGTTCCAAATGCGCCTAAAGTATCCACATTAATTATTAGAACATGCATAAAATTACATTTGGGCTTCATATTGGCAATATTATGATATTTTTGACATTAACCATCTGAGGAGGTCATGGGCCCCCCCCACACCCCGAAAATTGAAATTCTAAAAGTGACCCTCGAGTGGGCCAGCCCAATACAAATTCATTCTCTGATATAAACTGGGTTTCCTGTGAAAATTTCAGCCTGATTGACCAACTTTAAGGGGTGTTTTGGGCTGATCTGGCATTTTACCTATCCCTCGCCAACTTCACTCCCTGAACCTGCACTTTGGGCTAGATATGCATTTCTCAAAGAACAAACTATTAAAATTCATTTCAGTGGCGACTCCTGTAGGAAACAATATGGTTTTCAGCCTTGAATCTACCTTAATTTGAAATATATCAGCATTTCCTGATACAGCCATCTGTGGCTGTATTTTCGCCTTCCTGGACCACATATGACACATAAGACACCACTGGTATATCAGATGTAATCCTGAAACCTATGCAATCAGATTTAGTGTGTGGCAAGTAATTTCTGGGCCAAATTTCAGACTTATAGACAAACATTTGGTACTGGTTTGGGCTGATTTACATCTATTTTTGCCTATTTTTACAACAATAAATGGGTGAAATATTTTATGTTCAGAGATGTAATGTTCCAAATGCGCCTAAAGTATCCACATTAATTATTAGAACATGCATAAAATTACATTTGGGCTTCATATTGGCAATATTATGATATTTTTGACATTAACCATCTGAGGAGGTCATGGGCCCCCCCCCACACCCCGAAAATTGAAATTCTAAAAGTGACCCTCGAGTGGGCCAGCCCAATACAAATTCATTCTCTGATATAAACTGGGTTTCCTGTGAAAATTTCAGCCTGATTGACCAACTTTAAGGGGTGTTTTGGGCTGATCTGGCATTTTACCTATCCCTCGCCAACTTCACTCCCTGAACCTGCACTTTGGGCTAGATATGCATTTCTCAAAGAACAAACTATTAAAATTCATTTCAGTGGCGACTCCTGTAGGAAACAATATGGTTTTCAGCCTTGAATCTACCTTAATTTGAAATATATCAGCATTTCCTGATACAGCCATCTGTGGCTGTATTTTCGCCTTCCTGGACCACATATGACACATAAGACACCACTGGTATATCAGATGTAATCCTGAAACCTATGCAATCAGATTTAGTGTGTGGCAAGTAATTTCTGGGCCAAATTTCAGACTTATAGACAAACATTTGGTACTGGTTTGGGCTGATTTACATCTATTTTTGCCTATTTTTACAACAATAAATGGGTGAAATATTTTATGTTCAGAGATGTAATGTTCCAAATGCGCCTAAAGTATCCACATTAATTATTAGAACATGCATAAAATTACATTTGGGCTTCATATTGGCAATATTATGATATTTTTGACATTAACCATCTGAGGAGGTCATGGGCCCCCCCCCACACCCCGAAAATTGAAATTCTAAAAGTGACCCTCGAGTGGGCCAGCCCAATACAAATTCATTCTCTGATATAAACTGGGTTTCCTGTGAAAATTTCAGCCTGATTGACCAACTTTAAGGGGTGTTTTGGGCTGATCTGGCATTTTACCTATCCCTCGCCAACTTCACTCCCTGAACCTGCACTTTGGGCTAGATATGCATTTCTCAAAGAACAAACTATTAAAATTCATTTCAGTGGCGACTCCTGTAGGAAACAATATGGTTTTCAGCCTTGAATCTACCTTAATTTGAAATATATCAGCATTTCCTGATACAGCCATCTGTGGCTGTATTTTCGCCTTCCTGGACCACATATGACACATAAGACACCACTGGTATATCAGATGTAATCCTGAAACCTATGCAATCAGATTTAGTGTGTGGCAAGTAATTTCTGGGCCAAATTTCAGACTTATAGACAAACATTTGGTACTGGTTTGGGCTGATTTACATCTATTTTTGCCTATTTTTACAACAATAAATGGGTGAAATATTTTATGTTCAGAGATGTAATGTTCCAAATGCGCCTAAAGTATCCACATTAATTATTAGAACATGCATAAAATTACATTTGGGCTTCATATTGGCAATATTATGATATTTTTGACATTAACCATCTGAGGAGGTCATGGGCCCCCCCCACACCCCGAAAATTGAAATTCTAAAAGTGACCCTCGAGTGGGCCAGCCCAATACAAATTCATTCTCTGATATAAACTGGGTTTCCTGTGAAAATTTCAGCCTGATTGACCAACTTTAAGGGGTGTTTTGGGCTGATCTGGCATTTTACCTATCCCTCGCCAACTTCACTCCCTGAACCTGCACTTTGGGCTAGATATGCATTTCTCAAAGAACAAACTATTAAAATTCATTTCAGTGGCGACTCCTGTAGGAAACAATATGGTTTTCAGCCTTGAATCTACCTTAATTTGAAATATATCAGCATTTCCTGATACAGCCATCTGTGGCTGTATTTTCGCCTTCCTGGACCACATATGACACATAAGACACCACTGGTATATCAGATGTAATCCTGAAACCTATGCAATCAGATTTAGTGTGTGGCAAGTAATTTCTGGGCCAAATTTCAGACTTATAGACAAACATTTGGTACTGGTTTGGGCTGATTTACATCTATTTTTTGCCTATTTTTACAACAATAAATGGGTGAAATATTTTATGTTCAGAGATGTAATGTTCCAAATGCGCCTAAAGTATCCACATTAATTATTAGAACATGCATAAAATTACATTTGGGCTTCATATTGGCAATATTATGATATTTTTGACATTAACCATCTGAGGAGGTCATGGGCCCCCCCACACCCCGAAAATTGAAATTCTAAAAGTGACCCTCGAGTGGGCCAGCCCAATACAAATTCATTCTCTGATATAAACTGGGTTTCCTGTGAAAATTTCAGCCTGATTGACCAACTTTAAGGGGTGTTTTGGGCTGATCTGGCATTTTACCTATCCCTCGCCAACTTCACTCCCTGAACCTGCACTTTGGGCTAGATATGCATTTCTCAAAGAACAAACTATTAAAATTCATTTCAGTGGCGACTCCTGTAGGAAACAATATGGTTTTCAGCCTTGAATCTACCTTAATTTGAAATATATCAGCATTTCCTGATACAGCCATCTGTGGCTGTATTTTCGCCTTCCTGGACCACATATGACACATAAGACACCACTGGTATATCAGATGTAATCCTGAAACCTATGCAATCAGATTTAGTGTGTGGCAAGTAATTTCTGGGCCAAATTTCAGACTTATAGACAAACATTTGGTACTGGTTTGGGCTGATTTACATCTATTTTTGCCTATTTTTACAACAATAAATGGGTGAAATATTTTATGTTCAGAGATGTAATGTTCCAAATGCGCCTAAAGTATCCACATTAATTATTAGAACATGCATAAAATTACATTTGGGCTTCATATTGGCAATATTATGATATTTTTGACATTAACCATCTGAGGAGGTCATGGGCCCCCCCACACCCCGAAAATTGAAATTCTAAAAGTGACCCTCGAGTGGGCCAGCCCAATACAAATTCATTCTCTGATATAAACTGGGTTTCCTGTGAAAATTTCAGCCTGATTGACCAACTTTAAGGGGTGTTTTGGGCTGATCTGGCATTTTACCTATCCCTCGCCAACTTCACTCCCTGAACCTGCACTTTGGGCTAGATATGCATTTCTCAAAGAACAAACTATTAAAATTCATTTCAGTGGCGACTCCTGTAGGAAACAATATGGTTTTCAGCCTTGAATCTACCTTAATTTGAAATATATCAGCATTTCCTGATACAGCCATCTGTGGCTGTATTTTCGCCTTCCTGGACCACATATGACACATAAGACACCACTGGTATATCAGATGTAATCCTGAAACCTATGCAATCAGATTTAGTGTGTGGCAAGTAATTTCTGGGCCAAATTTCAGACTTATAGACAAACATTTGGTACTGGTTTGGGCTGATTTACATCTATTTTTGCCTATTTTTACAACAATAAATGGGTGAAATATTTTATGTTCAGAGATGTAATGTTCCAAATGCGCCTAAAGTATCCACATTAATTATTAGAACATGCATAAAATTACATTTGGGCTTCATATTGGCAATATTATGATATTTTTGACATTAACCATCTGAGGAGGTCATGGGCCCCCCCACACCCCGAAAATTGAAATTCTAAAAGTGACCCTCGAGTGGGCCAGCCCAATACAAATTCATTCTCTGATATAAACTGGGTTTCCTGTGAAAATTTCAGCCTGATTGACCAACTTTAAGGGGTGTTTTGGGCTGATCTGGCATTTTACCTATCCCTCGCCAACTTCACTCCCTGAACCTGCACTTTGGGCTAGATATGCATTTCTCAAAGAACAAACTATTAAAATTCATTTCAGTGGCGACTCCTGTAGGAAACAATATGGTTTTCAGCCTTGAATCTACCTTAATTTGAAATATATCAGCATTTCCTGATACAGCCATCTGTGGCTGTATTTTCGCCTTCCTGGACCACATATGACACATAAGACACCACTGGTATATCAGATGTAATCCTGAAACCTATGCAATCAGATTTAGTGTGTGGCAAGTAATTTCTGGGCCAAATTTCAGACTTATAGACAAACATTTGGTACTGGTTTGGGCTGATTTACATCTATTTTTGCCTATTTTTACAACAATAAATGGGTGAAATATTTTATGTTCAGAGATGTAATGTTCCAAATGCGCCTAAAGTATCCACATTAATTATTAGAACATGCATAAAATTACATTTGGGCTTCATATTGGCAATATTATGATATTTTTGACATTAACCATCTGAGGAGGTCATGGGCCCCCCCCACACCCCGAAAATTGAAATTCTAAAAGTGACCCTCGAGTGGGCCAGCCCAATACAAATTCATTCTCTGATATAAACTGGGTTTCCTGTGAAAATTTCAGCCTGATTGACCAACTTTAAGGGGTGTTTTGGGCTGATCTGGCATTTTACCTATCCCTCGCCAACTTCACTCCCTGAACCTGCACTTTGGGCTAGATATGCATTTCTCAAAGAACAAACTATTAAAATTCATTTCAGTGGCGACTCCTGTAGGAAACAATATGGTTTTCAGCCTTGAATCTACCTTAATTTGAAATATATCAGCATTTCCTGATACAGCCATCTGTGGCTGTATTTTCGCCTTCCTGGACCACATATGACACATAAGACACCACTGGTATATCAGATGTAATCCTGAAACCTATGCAATCAGATTTAGTGTGTGGGCAAGTAATTTCTGGGCCAAATTTCAGACTTATAGACAAACATTTGGTACTGGTTTGGGCTGATTTACATCTATTTTTGCCTATTTTTACAACAATAAATGGGTGAAATATTTTATGTTCAGAGATGTAATGTTCCAAATGCGCCTAAAGTATCCACATTAATTATTAGAACATGCATAAAATTACATTTGGGCTTCATATTGGCAATATTATGATATTTTTGACATTAACCATCTGAGGAGGTCATGGGCCCCCCCCACACCCCGAAAATTGAAATTCTAAAAGTGACCCTCGAGTGGGCCAGCCCAATACAAATTCATTCTCTGATATAAACTGGGTTTCCTGTGAAAATTTCAGCCTGATTGACCAACTTTAAGGGGTGTTTTGGGCTGATCTGGCATTTTACCTATCCCTCGCCAACTTCACTCCCTGAACCTGCACTTTGGGCTAGATATGCATTTCTCAAAGAACAAACTATTAAAATTCATTTCAGTGGCGACTCCTGTAGGAAACAATATGGTTTTCAGCCTTGAATCTACCTTAATTTGAAATATATCAGCATTTCCTGATACAGCCATCTGTGGCTGTATTTTCGCCTTCCTGGACCACATATGACACATAAGACACCACTGGTATATCAGATGTAATCCTGAAACCTATGCAATCAGATTTAGTGTGTGGCAAGTAATTTCTGGGCCAAATTTCAGACTTATAGACAAACATTTGGTACTGGTTTGGGCTGATTTACATCTATTTTTGCCTATTTTTACAACAATAAATGGGTGAAATATTTTATGTTCAGAGATGTAATGTTCCAAATGCGCCTAAAGTATCCACATTAATTATTAGAACATGCATAAAATTACATTTGGGCTTCATATTGGCAATATTATGATATTTTTGACATTAACCATCTGAGGAGGTCATGGGCCCCCCCACACCCCGAAAATTGAAATTCTAAAAGTGACCCTCGAGTGGGCCAGCCCAATACAAATTCATTCTCTGATATAAACTGGGTTTCCTGTGAAAATTTCAGCCTGATTGACCAACTTTAAGGGGTGTTTTGGGCTGATCTGGCATTTTACCTATCCCTCGCCAACTTCACTCCCTGAACCTGCACTTTGGGCTAGATATGCATTTCTCAAAGAACAAACTATTAAAATTCATTTCAGTGGCGACTCCTGTAGGAAACAATATGGTTTTCAGCCTTGAATCTACCTTAATTTGAAATATATCAGCATTTCCTGATACAGCCATCTGTGGCTGTATTTTCGCCTTCCTGGACCACATATGACACATAAGACACCACTGGTATATCAGATGTAATCCTGAAACCTATGCAATCAGATTTAGTGTGTGGCAAGTAATTTCTGGGCCAAATTTCAGACTTATAGACAAACATTTGGTACTGGTTTGGGCTGATTTACATCTATTTTTGCCTATTTTTACAACAATAAATGGGTGAAATATTTTATGTTCAGAGATGTAATGTTCCAAATGCGCCTAAAGTATCCACATTAATTATTAGAACATGCATAAAATTACATTTGGGCTTCATATTGGCAATATTATGATATTTTTGACATTAACCATCTGAGGAGGTCATGGGCCCCCCCACACCCCGAAAATTGAAATTCTAAAAGTGACCCTCGAGTGGGCCAGCCCAATACAAATTCATTCTCTGATATAAACTGGGTTTCCTGTGAAAATTTCAGCCTGATTGACCAACTTTAAGGGGTGTTTTGGGCTGATCTGGCATTTTACCTATCCCTCGCCAACTTCACTCCCTGAACCTGCACTTTGGGCTAGATATGCATTTCTCAAAGAACAAACTATTAAAATTCATTTCAGTGGCGACTCCTGTAGGAAACAATATGGTTTTCAGCCTTGAATCTACCTTAATTTGAAATATATCAGCATTTCCTGATACAGCCATCTGTGGCTGTATTTTCGCCTTCCTGGACCACATATGACACATAAGACACCACTGGTATATCAGATGTAATCCTGAAACCTATGCAATCAGATTTAGTGTGTGGCAAGTAATTTCTGGGCCAAATTTCAGACTTATAGACAAACATTTGGTACTGGTTTGGGCTGATTTACATCTATTTTTGCCTATTTTTACAACAATAAATGGGTGAAATATTTTATGTTCAGAGATGTAATGTTCCAAATGCGCCTAAAGTATCCACATTAATTATTAGAACATGCATAAAATTACATTTGGGCTTCATATTGGCAATATTATGATATTTTTGACATTAACCATCTGAGGAGGTCATGGGCCCCCCCCACACCCCGAAATTGAAATTCTAAAAGTGACCCTCGAGTGGGCCAGCCCAATACAAATTCATTCTCTGATATAAACTGGGTTTCCTGTGAAAATTTCAGCCTGATTGACCAACTTTAAGGGGTGTTTTGGGCTGATCTGGCATTTTACCTATCCCTCGCCAACTTCCACTCCCTGAACCTGCACTTTGGGCTAGATATGCATTTCTCAAAGAACAAACTATTAAAATTCAT